>JBAMCI010000107.1:21297500-21659793 GCA_037075265.1 Drosophila nigricruria
AAAGACATCGTCATAGATGAGCTCGCGCTTGAAGTCCAAGAGGAACCAGCGATAGCAGAAATAGAAATGTGTATAATCGCCATTCGAGTCCATTAGGTCGTACATCTCCGAGTCCAGTATTTGTATGAGCGAGCTAGAGAGAGAGGGAGAAAGAAAGCAATCAAGAATAAGAGTCAGCTAGAGGGGAGAGCATAGATAAAGAGATATAGAGAGAGATAACTACCGCATATTGGCGAAATGCATGTCCATGGCACCACCGCTGGGAAAGTTATCGATCATGCGCTCCATCAGCTTGCAGAAGCAGCTGTAGCTGAGCGATTCGTCATCGAAGATGACCAGCAATGGAGCGACCAGATCGCACATGCCCTGCATGTAGCCCACATCCAGATGCTCCCACACATACGTCGAAATCACGTTGCGTAGCTTGTCCAGATTCTCGCTGGCAAAGTACCAATAGTTGCGATCGCAGCGCTGCACATCCTTCTCGATCCGATGCAGATTTAGACCAAACTGTTCTAGGAGCTCCACGCTATAGACACCGCCATTGGAGCTGGCCGGTGAGACGCAGGCAGACTTTGGCTCCTGCAGGGCATCCAGTGAGGCGACGACGGTGATGTCGTCGTTGAGGGGCGACATGAGACTGGTTTTGCGTGAAGTAAACTCCTCGGTGGGCTCGTCGTCATTGCATTGTACGTCAAGGTCGTCTAGTGAAGCGGCTTCTGTGATAATGACTGATGTTGCTGGATGCTCCTCATCGTGACGCACATCGTCGGCGCTATGAAATTTGGTTAACTGACCATTCTGCTCCGTATCCGCATCTGGTGCTGCTTCGTCACCAGCATTCACATTCTCTTCCACTCCTGCCTCGTCTAAGACTTTGTTATCTGTTAGATCGACAAACTCGTTGCCCACCGTCTCGTAGCTGCTAGTCGAGGGTGAACTCTTAATACTAAGCATCAATATATTGCCACTGCCGTCTAGACTGAAACCTAGATCGCCTTCGGCTTCGGAATCACCGAAGCAATTGTCCTGCAAACGCAGTGGCTCCATATCATCAATGTTCTGAAACTCCAACACTACCGGGCCGCTCATCTGTGCCGGTACCTCGGATAACTGTTCTTGTTTTTCCTCTGCCGCTAGCTTCTGCTGCTCGACCTCCATCGAAGGTTGTTCCTCAGTTAATGGCTGCTCCTCACTTAATGGCTGTTCCTCATTTAATGGCTGCTCCTCATTTAATGGCTGCTCCTCGGACTCATCACCCGGATCGGAAATGTCCGAAAAATCATTATCATCGAATACATCGTTCTGGCCCTCAGCCAACCCGCCATTGTCCTGCTCTAGCTGACCATTGCCATTGGTTAGCAGATCGTTTGAATCGAGTGGATTAGCATTGGCTGCCAGTTGAGCTTGCTCTGCGCTCAGCTTGGCGACAGCTAAGGCCGTCTTCTCCTTCTCACGCTGTCGCACAATCGCCTCCACAGCCAGCCACTCGCTCATTGTGGTCTCATAGTAATGCTTGCAGGTCTCGTCCTGCTTTTGGCGTTCCTCCGGCGTCGAGCCGAACGCATAGTGGCCAAGCAGATACGGCCACACGTCCTTGCGTAGCTCATGCTCAACGCCACCAAAATAGACCAGACGCTGAAGCTCTACCTCATCAGAAACAATGCCATCAACATTCATCTCCTCCCATTTCTCCCTGGTTAGACCCTGTTCATCAGCGCCCACTACAAGCAAAATATGTCATCTTATTCATTGTCAAAGGTTAATTTCACTTCACTTACAATCTGGGGTAATGCGACCATTAACCAGACCGGAAAGATGCGTGCGCACCGTAGATAAATGACGGCAATAGGCCAGCCAACCGTAGAAGGCGCGCGAGATGATCTGACGACGCATGGTGGAGCAGACCAGCTCAATGCTGGCCGTTTGACTGGCCTGTATCAATGGCGGATCCGGATTGCTGCTCTGGTCAATTGACAAGCTCTTGCTAGAGCAATCGCTGCTGCCGGTGGTTGAGCAGCTGCCAAGATGCTTACGACGCGGACTGGATCGACCCAGCTCCAAAATGGGATGTGTGGCCACTACAAAGTAAATAAACTCTATTATTTTCCTCTGCACAATAATCAGAGATCAGCTACTTACAGAACTCCTCATGCTGGCTTTTGCTAACCACACGAAACACATAATCGATGGGCGTCTCATCGCTAGATGACTCCATGACCGAGGGCAGAATGTGCCTGCGGACACTTTTGGGCCAGGGGAAGAGCTTGCCAATGCCGCGCTGTGACCACAGCGGCGGATCGAGCTGGCCATGCGGCAGCAGACCCGTCTCCAGGCAACTGAGGAACGCCTGCAAGTGCCCGCCCTCCGGAAAGTGTATGGGCGGACGCTGTACGCCATCCTGACCAACTAGTATAATGGTGCCGCCGGTGTCATTACCACGATGTTTATGGCAATGCACATAGACAATTTCATCGACATTGATATTGAGAGCGTAGCTCCAATAGAAGGTTTTGTCTCTCACATCCGAATCGTTGTAGCCGTTCATCAGCTGATTTGGCGTCCACTTGATGGTCAGCGACTGGACGCTCTGGTGCAGACTGAGATAGCCTGGTATCGGATCAACCACATCCTTGGGCAGCACCAGCACATTGTTCTTGCCGTAGAGAAGGGTGGTGCGTGAATTTTGATGCAACGACTCCACGTAGTCCTTGGCCACGCTCGCCGGCGAGCAAGCCTTGAAGCTGCCACTGCTCGTATCCTCCGAGCTGGTGTGCAGGCTGCGCTTGAAATTAATGATGGGCCGATGACAGGTGGGCGGCGTGCGATTGCCCGAGCTGATGCGATGACGCTGCACCTGTGAATTTAGTCGGAATGAGAGAATTACACATTTGTTGAAGTGTTGTTTCTTACCAGCTCATCGGCGCAGGGATCGGACCAGTAGTGGTCGGCAGTCTTGGCGCGCGTGAACTCCAGAGCACAGGGACCAACCAGCAGAGAGCTGAGTATGGAACCATAATCGGGATCGGCGACCAGCGCCTCGCGATCGTAATAGTTCTGAGCGTTGCTCACCAGATGCTCAATGATCTTGGCCAGACGCTTCTCATAGAGTGCCAGACGTATCCACATATATTTGCCCGACGGTCCTGCGGCACCGTTAGCGCCCACCGAAGCGACAACCGTATTGATGGTGGTCACCGAGCTGCTGCTGCAGCTGCCCTTGTTGAGCAGCTTTGGCTTGATGATGCTGTCGCTGCTAGAGGACGAGCGCTTGCCGCTAACCGCATGACTCTCCTGGGCTAGCTCCAGCTCCAACAGCCGACGGCTTACATAGTCCGCCTCGGGGCAAATCTTGGCTATCTTTTGTATTAATGCTGTAGTCGATGAGGTCTTGAACAGGCCGAGGGCACGACGGCGTAGACCGTGACTGAGGCAGGCCTCCACAGCGGCGCATAGAGAAGTCACCGAGCTGCTCTCTTCATGAACATACTTCTTGGTGACTGACTCCTCCATCAACTGCTTCACCTCCTTCTTGACGCTCGCAATCAGGCGCTCCTTCAGCTCAATTTCTGCATTTGGGAAGAAATGAAGCACAAAGGGCGGCAAATTATGTGCTGAACATTTCCAAGAATTCGACATTAAGGCGGTAGTCCTAATCCGTAAGTTACAATACAAGAACTGACAAGATGGCAGCGACTGAGCATTCCCTTATACTGATTAAGGCCACCCAAGCCCTGCAACCTTGGAGCAGACTCTTTTCTGATGGCTTAACCTTTTCGCAGAGCCCAACTCACTGGAATTGCATTGCCAGACCGTTGTCAATCATTCAGTTATCAATGTCAATTCGAAGCCTCCTGCACGAGCTCCAACTACTTGTGTATGTATACCATTCATGGATGGATTCACAAATATGCTAATGGCATGCGAAAAGGAAACCCAAAAAGGCGCGCTTCTAATTAGAATGCAAATAGGTTGAAGCAGGATTTTGGCTAGCGGCATTGGTAACGTCCCATGCCGTCATTTGACAGAAGTATTTGCTGACATAAGGACATATATATTGATTCTACTTTAACTTAACGAGGTAGAGCTCGAAGCAGGCATATTTCCTATAATAGACTTTGATTTTCCGATAGAGAATTTAGTTAGAGCCTTCATAAAGAAATATGCTACTGGGACGTCCTTAAGTGTATTATGGATTGAGACTTATCCAAACAGTTAGAGCTTAGTCGGGGCCCTTCTAATTAAGTAACTTCGCCCTTGGCATTCGGTATCCATTTGAATAGATCATTATATAATTTAATTAACAAGATATAATATTGATTCTACTTTAACTTAACGAAGTGGCAGTCAAAGTAATAAGATTTCTTAGATTTTCTGACAGGGAACTAGGCGTATTATGGTTTGAGACATATCAAGACAGTTAGAGCTTAGTCGGCGCCCTTCTAATTGGTGTCAGCTTAGCGACAGGAGTGTTAATATTGAATGCCAAGCGATAAGAGCGATTAAGTAACTTCGCTGTTGCCATTCGGTATCCATTTGAATTAATCATTATATAATTTAATTAACAAGACACCTGGGCAGCGCCGCCAGCCGGGCTGGGACTGCTAACCTTGACTTGCCAAGCAGAAAAAGCAACAAAATAAAGAAATAATGAAAAAGCAAAACGAAGAAAAGCTTACTTCAACCGTAAACTAGACAATGTGTGTACACCTAGGCGTTGGGTGTGTGCGGGTGGTTCTGTGTGTGTGTGTATGAATGTGTGAATGTGTGCGTGCATGTGTGAGTGCGTGCTGTTAGCTACACCTGCGTCGCGACGCACACTCTTGACCCTGAAACAACATAAAACAGCTGATAACAGGCAAGCACAGTGAGCGCCTGGGTGCGAGCGAGACAACAGCTGTTACAAAAGGGCGCCAGCGACTCGAGCAAGCGGGAGAGTCACTCAGCGAGTGCGAGTGCGTGAGCAAGTCGTACGGTAAATATGAGCTTGCGTCCTGCTTTTGCTCGTGCGCCTTTAATTTGCCGTCAGCTACGACCTCGCGCTTCATTTGGCCGCGCCATATTGTAAATGGAAGCTGGACCCAAACATATGTTTGCCACCCAAACCGAACCAAGCATAGGAATATGTATGCGTGTGTGTACACACAGGCACACAGGCACAGGCACTGGCACAGGCACTGGCACTGGCACTGCTACAAGCAGGTCAGGTGCACGCACGTCACCTTCGCAGCGTAACTGGGACGCTGTGGTAAATATAAATACCAGGTTTACGCTTTGGTAACCAGATTTTGAAATTCAAGGCTTTTATAACAGGAGCAGAACTTGGGGTTAAGGAAAAAAGCATTAAATTTTCTCTGGCTTGAGTTTAGAAGAATAATGTACGAAAGGTGAGAAAGATGTAAGCTGGTAAGCAGCTTACCTTAACAGATTCTTAAAGAAAACTATGTCTTGGTAAAGTTTGTAAGCTAAAACAAGCTAAACAAGTAAGAATGACTGCCGACCCTAATTGGATCAATAGTAACTTAATTATTGAATTTTTTATCTACTAGCTCTAAAACTATAGCAGATATAAAGTTTGACGGTTTTATCGCCTTTTAACCCGAGTATACATTCCAAATTTCAACTCTCTAGTACTTTAAATAGTAGCATTTCTGAGATACCGGAAATTGTATATTCCGATTTGCCACGGAAAAATCTAGACACTATCAGACGAGGATACACTCAAGTATATATTCCAAATTTCAAGTCTCTGGCTTCAATATTGGCGAAATGGTTTGCGTTCGTACGAACAGACGGACGGATAGTAAGACGGACATTGCACAAAGCCAATATACTCATTTCACTTTAGTGAATGAATATAATTAACTATACAAAAAACTAGACACACAAAAATGCATTCAAAATCAAGAAAAAACATTTTTAGCCGAGCAAAGCCGGATACTTGAAATGTCGCTTGATTAGTAATTGAAGGAGGTAATTGAAGGAAGCGTACCGGCGCTTACGTGGGCACGGCGTAAATGCCGGTGCGCGAGTTACTCATTAAAAGTCGATATTTACTCAATTAGCTAAACAAAAGCAAAGGCCACGAGCACAGTCAGTGCTAGGAGTAGAAATATACAGACAGACAAACGGACGGACAGATGGAAGGACGGACAGCCAGGAGTGCTGAGCGACGACGTGCAACAGGCTCACACGCGCGCGCCACAACACGCCAACGGACATTGAAATGATGAATGCAAATTTGCGCGCATGACCCTGAACTTTTGCATTTCACTTTGGCATTGCAACAGGACGCGCGCCAAAGGCCACTCCACACAGGTATGCGTAATTTAATTGGCTCTGCCGGCCAATCGGCACCGAGCCGTGGGCGATGGCTATCCGATAAAGCCGCCCGTACAAAGTGCACTTGAGCAATCGATGCCAATTAGAGAGCTATTTGCAATTTAAATTGCAAATACAATTAAGTGAGGCAGGTGGCAGCTGGCAGGTGGCACAAGCTCCACGCGCGCCTCAGGTGCTTTTTTAACGCATTTAAATGTCAACGATAAGCTGCCTTTGAAATGCATAAGTCGACTTAATCGTGGCTTAAGCATTGCAATGGATATGCCAAGTTATTTTGAGTTTCTCTCTCTCTCTTTTGCGTTCAGGCTTTGATGTCTTTTTGCTGAGCTACTTATTTATGGCTAAGTTATGAGTGAAAGATACATGTATAAATATAGATATAGCATAAGTCTGTATGGAATTAAGTGTAGTTGGCAGCGTTGCCAACTTTTTATTATTATAAAAAACTGTTTTTATCGTTGGGGAAAGCGAAAAAAAAAAAACTGAAAAATTACACAAAAAAGCGGGAAAAAAATCTATTTTTGCTTTAAGGTTTTAGAGTTTTTTCCTAAGGTCATCTAACCAGTGTTAGCAACTCTTCAGTTAAATTCTCATTTTGATGTTTCTACTACAATTTTTCCCACATTTTGTTTACGCTAACAAAAAGTCATTCAATGATTCAAAATAGCTGGAATTCCCGCTTCCCGTTGTTTTTAGCCAAATTTGACGGGAAAAGAGCGGAAATGGCAACACAGCTAGTAGGCCAAGAGTCAACCATCGATTGTCAACGATAGTACCATGGATAATTGGCTATAGCTGACGACGGTATAATCGATAGTTAGCGCTAATAGCAACGATAGTGAACGATATTACCATCGATAGGCAAGAACCAAGATTTTGGTGTCTTTCTGAAACAATCAATAAAGATAGAGCCATAACTCAATTAAGACAGCATTGTGAGCGGCCTGTTAATTTAATATACTAAAGCTCTTCTCCCATCCGCCCTCTTCGCTTTATTTCGATCGAATGTAAATCTAGCATGTCTCTCTTTTTGTCGCTATCGATAGCACTATCGTTAACCATGGATGGCACTATTAATGACTATCGATGGTACTATCGTTGACTTTCGATGACAATATTGTTGACTATCAATGCTACTACTGTTGACTATCAATGGCACTATCGTTAACATCGATTGACTCTCGACACCACTATTGTTAACCATCGATAGCACTATCTTTAACCATGGATGGCACTATTGTTGACTATCGATGGTAGTATGGTTGACTATCGATGGCACTATTTTTAACTACCAATGGCACTATCGTTAACCATCGATTGTACTATCGCAACCATCGATTGACTCTCGATGCCACTATTGTTAACTATTTTTGACCATAAATACTAGTATTGTTGACTATCAATGTCACTATCGTTAACCATCGATGGTACTATCGTCAACCATCGATGGACTCTCAATGCCACTATTGTTAACAATCGATGGCACTGTCGTTGACTATCTATGACACGATAGTTAGCTGGTACCATCGTTAACCATCGATAGTATTCCAATCCTAATTACTGCTGTTAAGATCAGCTAAGATTCGACTTTGACTAGAATCGTTAGAATGAAAATGTTCGTTAAAGCAATTCCCTTTGCCAACAGTTACCCAAAGCTCTTCAAGCATATGAAAAATTCATGATCCTATCATGTTCGAATGCTCATCAATTATTGAAACATCTGACAGGAATAACAAGTCTCTGTTCATAGTTTGATTTACGCACTACTATTTATTCCAATTTGGTTGGAATTGCAGATATTTCTTTCCATGCTCATAAAAGTATGCTACATAAAAGCTTTCCAATATTAATAAGGGGGGGACGTGCGCGCGAGGGCAACAGCGGAATGAAAACTTTGTGTCTGACTACACATATCATACACGCACACAGAGAAAGAGACACTCATACACACACACGCACGCACACACACTCTCTCTCTCTCCTACACACTCATCCACCCGCCACACAAATTACAAAAGTTCTGCGCTGCTCTGGAAAGTTGCTGATAAACTTCGCATTTGTCTTGCAGAACATAAAATCATTTCGTTTTCTCACCTTCAGCTGCGACGCTTTCTAATCATCAATAAACATTCACAGGCACGCGCGCACTCATACACGCACACGCACACATATACATATACACACATATACATATAGCTATCTCTCTTGTTGTCATTGTTGTTGCCATTGGCATTGCTGTTATTGTTTGTGTGTGGTTTGTGCGGCATGGCAAAACGTGATATATACAAAAAAAAAAAAAAAAAAAAAAAATGAAAAAAGTTTTTCTCACTCACCGCCGGTGGCATCGCTGTTGGCATTGGAGGCGCCACCGCTGCTAAAGCTGTGTAGCATATTCATTTTTGGAGGGTCCTGTGGTACGTGCTCCCGTTGGCTGCTACTGTCTGTTGTTGCCGCCCCTTGCTCTTCACTCTCTGTATGTATGGTATGTCTGTCTGTATGTATGTGCGTAATTCTTTGGGCAAATATTTTCAGTTTCAGTTTTGTTTATGCGTCTTCGCTGTTATTTGCGCCACACACACTCACTCTCTCGCTCTTCCTCTCTCTAGCTGCCTTGCCCTTTCCGTCTGCTGCGCGCTGTAGGCGTGCCTTCTCCTTCACACTTTCGCTGACGCTGTTCCGTTAACCCAGCTGCTGTTGTTGTTTTTTTTTCTTTCTTTCTTTTTTTTTCTCGTATTTCTTACTAAATTTTCTTTCGATTATTATGCAAACAAAAAAATTTGTTGTGTATAAAAATCTATGTTCGTTGTATGCGAATTTGACTAAAATTTCATTTGTTATTTTTTATTTCCTTTGCCAGTTGTACTACACACACATATATATACACATATGAAGGCGCACGCATGCTAGTTTATGTATGTTGCTGTTGTTGTTTTTGTTGTGATTGCTGTTATTTGTAAAAGCGTCGTCCAAAAATAATTACGCATTTTGGCATATGTGCATAGGCGCCTGGGGATCTGTATGAATTTGCGTGCCTGTGTGCATATGTATTTGTGTATTTACATATGTATGTATGTATGTTTGTATGTATGTATGTAAGCGCACATATACCACACGCTCAACTCTCTGATGTTTTTACATTTCGGCTGCTTGCGCGCTCTTCTCGTTTGTTGTTGTTGTTGGTAACGGACGAATATTTCGCTGGCGGTCCGTTATGCACAGTTCTTTGTGTTGCATACTTTCTTGAACTATCGGTCTCACACCATTTTCTGTCTCCTCCTCCTCCTTTCTCCAACCACTTTGTGTGCTGTGTGCGTGCGTTTGTTTGTTTGTATGTCTGCGAGTCTGTCCGTATTCGTCTGTTCGCCGTTGTCGTCCGTTCGCCAGCAGCTTCGTTTGTGTACTAACGGCAGCTTATTGACACTCACAAGCCCAAGTCGCTGCCAGTCGCAACAAACATGTATCGATAACTGTCGATAAATTACGATGGATGTAACGAAAACGGCGGTTTGCTGTAAATTTCAAATAATTGGAATAAATTTGATTTTATACTAAGCTCTTAATTTTTTTTGTAATAAAAAAATATTAAAATTAATTACATTATTATTGTTATTATTTATGTGTGCTTTATTTCTCTAAAAAATTTGTTACATTCATATAAAACTTATGGTATAAAGTCGTTTATTACCGTTTATTCATTCTGATTATTGCCCTTTTCTTAAAATCGCAATGATTGCTTAAAAAACATATTTACACATTTTGTTAAAGTTATGAAATAGACATTGAATGCTTGAACACAGCTATAATTTCCGCTATACAAAAATGTTTCCCGTCTTCTGCTTGTAAAATGCCAGAACTAACGGGAAAATAGCCAAATTGACAACACTGAGAGCGAGTGAGAGATTGAGAAAGTAAATGAAAATAACAAAGAGGGCAAATAGACTTCACGAGTTCAAAAAGAGGGAGACGGAGAGTGAAAGAGAGAGAAGAGCAGAGGAAATCAATTTCTTTGTTATTTTATATGTTTAGATTGAGTTGAGTTGGAGTCAAATAAAGAAAATAAAAAAAATTAATCAAAATAAAATATTTCAAAAAAATAAAATTAAAACTAAAAATAAATGATAAAAAAATAAAATGAATATAAAGAAAATAATAAATAAAAGAAAAGAAAATCAATAAAAAATAAAATTTAAAATGCAATCAAAAGTACATCATAAACAATACATATATAAAATTTGAAAAATAAAATTTTAAAAAATGTTTAAAAACAATAAAAAATAAAATTAAAATATATACAAAATAATATTTGAAAATAATATATAAAAAAAATAAATAAATAAATAAAATAAAAACAAAAACAAAATATATAAAAAATAAAAAAAAAAATAAATAAAATAAAAATAAATAAAATTAAATAAAATAAAATAAAAATAAAATTAAAAAAAAATAAATAAAATAATACAAAATAAAAAAAGAATAAAATACATAATATTATAATAGACATAATACATACACAAAATAAAATTTAAAAAATAAATACAAAAAAAATGCAAAATATAAAATAGTAATAAAAAAGTAAAATAAAAAAATATGAAATTTTAAAAAGTATACAAAATACAATTTAAAAAAATAAAATAAATAAATAAACTTAAATAATAAAACAAAATTAAAAAACCCTTAAAAAATAAAATGAAAAAAAAAAACAAACAAAAATAAATCAAAATTAAACAAAATAAAAAAATAAATAATAAAATAATGATAAAAACAAAAAAAAATCATAATAAAAAATAAATTAAAAAAAGCAATAAAATATAAGATTTAAAAAAATAAAACTAAATAAATAAAATTAAAAAATACAAAATAAAATAAAAACAAATTAAAAAATAAATTTTAAAAAAAAATAATAGAAAATAAATTTTTTTTAAATAAAATAAAAAATAAAATAAACAAAAATGGTTTTGCTATTTTCATAGGAAATTCCATTTGATATGCAAGTAAGCAATAAAAAGGGTAAACAATATACACACAAAGCTGGCAAGTAAACAAAAGCTTGACAATTTCAATATAAACTAAATGATATTTATACAAAGAAAAGCTTTCCATGGAATGTCACTTGATACTAAGTAACGACAATGGCATCGCCACAAGCCAGTTGCTGTTGTTTGTCCTCCGTTTCACTGGGCAGATGGGAGATGTAGATGCCGAATCTCATTTTGCCGCTCTGCATGCGGGCAATGGTCGTGAGAGTCTCCGGGGAACGCTCTCCGGTGCGCTGATTGATACAGATCATGTCGCAGCGCTGGCAAGGTCCGTCCACTTGGAAGCATATGTCGCCGATGCGCAGCTGCGTGTAGGAGAGCTCCTCGAAGGGCACGCCCGTATCAATGATGATGTTGGCGCGAAAGCGATCCACGGTCTCGTCCAGCGACTCCTCGAACTGCAGCGAACGCACCGAGGCACGATTCACCAGCAGAAACTGTGCCTGATTCACCAGACTCAGCTGCTGCTGTTGTTGCTGTTTGCCCGGCGCGCTGCGCTGTGCCGACTGCCGCAACAGACGCACGCCCTCCAGCCCAAGGTGTTGGCTCAACCAAAGGGCCACCTCGTCGCCGCAATCATAGCCCTCGATGGGCTGGCGACAGACCTTGCTGTGGCAGCGTGCCGAGCTGGCCGCCTGAGCGCTCAGCGAGAGCTCCACGGCACAGGACGACTCGCCGTAATGCAGCTCCAGTTGATCCCCCACAATACGAGGCTGGATCAAGCACAAATCCGTGCAACGCTTCTGGGTCAAGGCCATGCCATTCACATCGACGATCATCCACTCGCGATCGTACTGCAGGCCCTGTTTCGTCAATGGCCAGCCAGCTGTTGCCTTGTCGATCTTGAAGGCGGCACACGACTTCACCGGATAAATGGCCAGCTGGAGTAGACGTGGACGCAGCCGTTGTGCTCGCTGCTGCAGCACCTTGGGCAACAGCTCCGCCTGCTGCTCAATGAAGCTGAAACGCTGCTGCGGCTTCGAGATTACCAAATAGCTGCTGCGCAGCATCTGCAGGAATCGATCGACGTCCTCGATGCGGGTCATATAGCCAAAGGAAACGCGCACGGCGCCCGTCGGCTGACCGTCCAACAGATCAAAGTAATCGCCACAGACGCGTCCGGCGCGCTTATAGATGCCATCCATTGTCTCATCATTCAGTTGCAAAAAGTGCTGGCAGGCGCCCACGTTGCAGAAGCAGCCCGTGCGCAGCAAGACCCGATGCAGTGCAGCCATGCAGGCCACTTCGCCGAAGCCCACATAGTCGCCGTTGTCGTGCCGCACATTGAAGGCGACGGTGCCGCCCTGCCTCGCACGATCCTCGTAGCCAGCATGGTTATACAGCGTGACGAGCGCAGCACCATTGGGATGCTTCAGCTGCCTTAGCTGCTGCTCACAGTAGCGCGCCAGGCCATGGACATGACGTGAGATGCGCTCGATGCTGCGCCCGGGCACCAGACGCTCCATTGTGCGAAAGCCCTGCAACAGCTCCACGATGGACAGAAAGGGCAGCGTGCCGTCCTCGAAGCGCTCGTGGAATGTGCCACGCAGCTGATGCTCCATAGTATGGGCGTAGGCATAGTTGATGGTGCCGCCGCCGTAGAAACGCTTGCGCAACACCTCAGCACCGCGTCGACTCACCAGCAGCCCGCCCACGCCCGTCGGATAGCCAAAGATCTTGTAGAAGCTGACGCAAACGAAGTCCGGACGATAGCGTTGCAGGTCCAGCGGACTGCTGGCGGCATAGGCAGCCGCATCCAGGCAGACGTAATAGTTTTTGGCCGTTGCCTCCGCTGCTGGTTCGTTCTCTGCTGCCCAGATGCACTTGCCCAGCTGCTGCAGGCCGGAAGTTTGGATCTGCTCAATGATAGACAAAGGAATCTTGTAGCCGCTGAAATTGCACTGAGCCGAGAAGGTGACCAAAGAGTTGGCCTGGGCTGTGCCAGCAGGAGCAGGAGTTGGAGCTGGCGAACGCTCTGCCAGTTGCTGTTCCAGTTCATCTTTAGTCATCATATAGATGCCCTTGGCCTTCACCAGCTGACGCATGCCCAGCACCGAGGTGTGATTCTCTTGGCAGTAGTGAAAGTTGCCTTCGTTGGCGAAGTCAAAGTGCTCGGCCACCAGACGCAGTGCAGCCGTTGCATTGGCTGTGAATACCACATGATAGTCGTCGGCGTTCGTATTGAAGAAATCCAAAATTCTGCAAAAAAAATATAAAATATATTACATTACATTAACTGTAATTGCTGGAATAAGAGCCAACTCACCTGTAGCGCACCTGATCCACATAGTCGCCGGTGGCGCGACAGGTGTGCGGATTGCAAATAACATCGCGTTGCAGCTGCTGCGCCGCGCTCAGCACTTGGCTCTCGGCATAGAGCGTGGTGCCCGCATGGTCGAGGTAGGTGCTATCTGCTCGAAGCAGTCCGTATAATAATATCAATTCATTTCAATTGGTTTCTTATCAGTTTTATCAGCGAACGGTATTTCGCCACGGCTTACTCACCCGCCAGTCGCGAGAACTCCTTGTCGATGAGCGCCTGCTCGGCAGCTGTAAACTCTGGCGTGTACTCGACCATTATTCCACTTGCGGCTGACGTTGCAGCGTTATTTATGGGCTGCAAATGAGAGTTAAAGTGCAACCGGCACTTATAGCGATGTCACTCTTCAAAACACGATCACTGTGGATCGCGAAAGAGGGTAAAGCAACACGTATCGATAGGTTACAGCATAGCCTCATATATATCGATTAAATACTACAAATTCAAAAATATACAATATATACACCGATTAAATACTAAAAATTCAAATTAAATCGTTGCCAAAACTCAGACTTAAATGAAACCGAAAAACATGCTTTTAAAAATATTAGTTACTTAAAACAGTAGTTTAAAATTATATTCTTGCATTTTTTTTTATAGCAATCATAATTTTATATTATATATTCATATATATTTTATAACAGTTACGTTTAGCTATTGCAAATATTCTTAATGCAATATATCATAAATGCCAACAAAAATCTAAAAATAATCATTTAGTCATGTCAAAAGTTTAAGAAAATACTCTAATTATTATTAATTATTCGAAATGAAATGAAATATAAAAATACGGTGGCAATTGCTAGTGCTGGAAAACACCAAATCGTGCCGGCTAAAAGTGCCATCGCACTATCGATAACAAGCAGCTGCTTTCGACTAACTAGAAAGACCATCGCTAGCCAAACGCATTTCGTTCTTCTGTTGTGGTTTCTTTTTGTTTTTTGTAAACGTTTAATATTTTGGAAAGCCAAAGATGCCCAAGGAGAAGTCGCGACATCGTAGTCGCAGTCGCAGTCGCAGCCATCACAAGAAAAGTTCACATTCTCACAGCTCCAAGCACAAACATAGCGACAGGCAACGGGACAGAGGCACAAGCGGCTCGGAACGTGGAAGGGAAAGGGAACGAGAAAGAGATCGTGATCGCGAGAGGGAACGAGAACGGGAGAGGGATCGGAACTCGGACAGAAATCAGCACAAGCGCAGGGAGAAGCGTAGCAGGAGTCGACAGCGGGACAAGGATAAATCCTCACGACGCAAGGAGCAGCGTGCGCATTCGTCCACATCCGCCAGCTCCAGCACGTCCACGTCGTCATCATCAGCACCAAAACACAAGGATCAAAGGTCTGGACCTAAACGCGGCCCTGAAATGAACTCGATCAAATTGCTGCAAACGCTGGAAGAGCGTCGGCTGCGCGAGCAGCAGGAACGTCAACGGCAGAAGGAGGAGATCAAGTCGAAGGAGACGCCCGAGGAGAAGCGTGCGCGTCGCCTGCGTGAAAAGCAGGCCAAGGAGCAGCGACGCCGTCAGCGCATGGGCTGGGACAACGAATACCAAACGTATTCCAACGAGGACAATCCCTTTGGCGACTCCAATCTAACCTCCACCTTCCACTGGGGCAAGAAACTGGAGGTGGAGGGCCTATCCAATCTGTCCAGCAAGACGGTGGAGGTGCTGTCGCTGCAGAAGCAGCTCGAGAATCGTCGCGAGCTGGAGAAGGTGAAGAAGCTGCGGCAGGAGCGCGAACTGGAGCGGCAGGCGCGCGAAGACGATGCCATGCAGCAGCAGCGCGCCAAGGAGGCGGTTCAGTTCCGTGAATGGCAGCGCCAGGAGGATCAATTCCACTTGGAGCAGGCACGCCTGCGCAGCGAGATTCGCATACGTGACGGACGCGCCAAACCCATCGATCTGCTGGCCCAATATGTGGCCGCCACGAACTCGGAGACGGATCTGGAGGATGCCCTGGAGATGCAAATGCACGAGCCTTACATGCTGCTGCATGGCCTAAACATCGATGAGCTGGAGGATCTGCTGGTGGACATCAAGGTGTACGAGGAGCTGGAGCAGGGCAAGCACATTGACTTCTGGAACGACATGATCACCATTGTCCAGGATGAGCTGAAGAAACAGCTCAAGATCCAGCAGAGCGAGGCCAACAGCCTCAATCAGCGACGCGACGGCATACACCAGAGCGTCGTTAAGGATGTGGCGGACATCTTTCGGGGCAAGAACGCCAAGCAGTTGGAGGAGATGCGCCAGCGCATCGAGGCCAAGATAAGCGGACGTGCCGACGGCGTCGACATTAGCTACTGGGAGAGTCTGCTCTCCCAGCTGAAGGCGCACATGGCAAGGGCGCGCCTCCGGGATTGCCACCAGGCGCTACTGCGCGAGAAGCTGCAGCTGCTGAAGCGCGAACCCGATCCACCCACTGTCGTGGAGATCAATTCACCCATGTCGGTCAAGCAGGAATCGGAGGAGGAACAGATGGAGACGCCTGAGGACAGGCAGCAGGAGCAGGAGCAGGAGCAGCACCAAGAGCAGGAGCTGGAGATGTCCGATCAGGAGGAGCCACTGAGTCCGCTTAGGGACCTGGCGCACACATACCAACTGTACCGGCAGGGCAACTACAGTCCCAACTATATACGGGAGGAGGACTTCACCGGGCGTCGGCTAACCGCTCTCGACGAGGACAACATCGATGGCGGCCTCTACGCCGACAGCGACGATGAGCAGCGTGTGCAGCGCCAGCGTCTGCTCTTGGTGCATCCGGAGCGCATGGATGTGGCCCAGCTGACGCCGCAAGAGATGCGCATGCGTGGCGAGGCGCGCCAAGGCATGATGGGCGACGAGGCGGAGTTCAGTGTGGAGACCACTTTGGATGCAGTGCCTCAGCTGGCCACCGACAAGTACAGGCCACGCAAGCCGCGCTACTTCAATCGCGTGCACACGGGCTTCGAGTGGAACAAGTACAATCAAACGCACTACGACATGGACAATCCGCCGCCCAAGATCGTCCAGGGCTACAAGTTCAACATCTTCTATCCGGATCTGATGGACAAGGCCCAGACGCCGCAATACTTCCTCACGCCCTGTGCGGACAACTCGGACTTTGCGGTGCTCCGTTTCCACACTGGCCCGCCCTACGAGGACATCGCCTTCAAGATCGTCAACCGCGAGTGGGAGTTCAGCTACAAGCGGGGATTCCGTTGCCAGTTCCACAACAACATCTTCCAGCTGTGGTTCCACTTCAAGCGCTATCGCTACAGGCGCTAGACAGAGGCGCCTCCCCCTTTATTGGATTGCCAATTTATAATAAAATTAAAATATATCTTAGATTTTGGTTTTTGTTCTGGAGTCCACTACATTAGGCTGCAGTCCTTGATGGGCGCCTGCTGCACTGCCTCCGGCAGCTCGCCGCGCTCTGCGCGCTGCACCTGGTCCAGGACGCTTTGGTGCTGGGGAAATGCCAAACTGGCCAGCTTCGAGTGCACCAGCCGATCATCAATGCTCACCTCGAAGGCGCCGCGTCGTCCCTGACGACAGGACACCTGCACGCCCGGCGCTGCGTCCACCAGAAACTGCCGCAGCAGCTGGCATTGCAGCGAAAAATTGCAGGTGCCGCTGTGGAGAGACATATATATATATATAAGTATACATATATATATATAGAACAACTGTATATATCTTGCCAGCTAACCAGTATTCCACATCCACATTGACCATTGCATAAATCAAAACAAAGCGCGTAGTAGGGGTACTCCACTCAAAAAAAATATATATTTAAAAAAAATAAATAATAATTATGCATATATTAATTTGCATAGTTATTAATCAAAAATTCACTGTGTATGCATATAAAACTATATAAATTTAGCTGCACATGTGATTTTATATATATATTTCAATTTAATATTAAAAAATCTTGCACCTTAAATAATTATAAATTTAATATTTACTTAAGAAAAACAATTTATAAGTATTTAATTCAAGCAAAAAATATATTTGACTAGCAAAAAAGATTTAAATTTATTAAACATTTCATATATATATACGTATGCCTACTAATTTGAACACAGGGAATGCCATTCATGCAAAATATCGTTTACATATGCAACTATCGATATTTTACTCATAATCGATTTCACTATATTGGAATTTAAATATGAATGACTAGAGATGACACTATCGTCAGCCTTTATTAGCGCGCGCACGCATCATTGTTTTGCACGCGGCATTGTGCGTCTTCAGCGGCAGCTCATCTGCAAAGCAGGCGAGGATTAGGCATTGTTCAAGTTATACATTTTTATATACTTACAAATCTTCGGCTCGCCCTGCACGGGCAACAGCAGCGGCAACTGCTCCGGCTTGGAGCAGACAAAGACATAGGGACTATCGGATTCACCCTGGGGATAGAGCTCACGATACTCCTCCTGGGGCAAACAGCTCTCGACGTTGACACAGCCTAGCAGACTGCTGGTGGGATAGTGTGCTGGGAACTTGATGTCCTTATCTAAGGGAAACGAAGAGGATAATAATCCAATCTGATCTCGGTTAGCTCAGCTCACCATCGTAAAGCACGCGATAGAACTCCTCCAACTGGGCAATGTCCTCGGCCTTCGGCTCCTTGGCCGTTGCGGCTATCCAGAGGCGGCCACGATGCTCGCTGTACCACACGCGACCCTCATGCCTGGCCAAAGGATAACAAATTTACAGATTATTTCATAAAATATAAGGAAATTCAAATACTTTTTGATGCCCGCCACGAGGAGCGATGCCCATGGCTGGTGCATGGAGAGACATTGCCGCATGTCCTGCATTTCGAGCAGCTCCTTGTCCTGCACACGATTGTATATGCGCTCCAGCCCGTCGCTGGCTAGCGGCGCGGGCATATCCTTGTACTCCTTGCTGGCCTTGAAGACAGGCGGCTTGGCCACATCCAGATTGGGGGCTAATCCAAGGCTGGAATGACCGGTTAGGCCATGGCCCTTGCTGACGGCCGCCACCTGGCGCAGCATCTTCTGCTCAAACTCCTTGGTAACTGGCGACTCCTCGGGCAGCTCGCGGCCCGCAAAGTCCACCCGGATCTTGCGCTTGGTCCGACTCCCATGCTTCATTTCATGCATCTCGCTCTTCAGCTGCTCGAACTTCGCACGCTCGGCATCCGTTAGCCAGACGGAGTTCTCCTGGAAGTAGTCCAGCTCATCGTCGATCACAGTCGTGCGCTTCTCGCTGTTGCGATCGTATTCCAGCAGACGATCACGCTGGGCCAGCGCCTGCTTCAGATCCTTGCCGGACTTGGCCGAGGCCGTCGCCTGCTGTTTCTTGAGCTGCTTGGCCTGGGCTTTGGATTTGGTGCGATTTGCCGCGGCGGCCTTGGCCATTTGCTGCTCCTGCTCGGCGGTGTAGACGGGCTCGTCACAGTAGAGGCACGGGCCGCTGCCCTCCTGCTCGCAAACGATGCGCCCGCAGCCCAGGCAGTTGTTGACCAGCTTGTGCTCGGTGGCCTGGCAATCGCAGGTGCGTCGGCCCTTCAGCAGCACGTTGTTGCCGGCCACCTTGCCATCGCCAGCATACAAGTTGACATATTTGTTCTGCTTCTTGGCTGCCCCACTGCCTGATCTCTGGACGGGATTAGGAAGATTTGGATTTGGTGGCGCTTTGATTTTGACATTGCTACGTGGCTGTTTGCCGCTGAGCAGCATGCGACGGCAGTTGTGCAGAAACATGCGGTGCTCCTCAATGTCCTTGCACAGCAAATTGCCAAAGTAATTGTCGAAGTCCTGGTCATCCTTGATGGCCAAAATGGTGCTGGAATCGGAGAGATATATATGAAATTTGTGTTAAACTGAAGGATTCCCTGCCACCCACTCCATCATTTGATTCGTAACCACACAATCCAGGCACTTGGACAATGTCTCACGTAGCCACTTTTCCATTTTTAACAGCTTTAATTGACGAAACTGACGAAATTCTGGCAAAAGCAAAACAAAAAACAACTGGACAACTGGAGATGGTGCAAAATACGACTATCGATTAGCTATCGATAAACTATGGCAGCTTTGCATTCAAAAATACTAATTACATTTTAAATACTAATAAGTTAAATTTAAAAATACCAATCAGTTAATACTAAATAAGTTTGAATAAAAATACAAAATGTTATTTAATTTTAAGTCTATTTAAAATAAACTCATATATATATAAATAAAAAAATTTTTTAATACATATTAAAAGTTTAATGTGGCAAGCGTGACACCAAAACAGTGCTGTTAAACGTCTTTATAGCCAGTTAAGCTATTCGCACAATATGGCAACGCTATGACAACAAAAAATATGCGAAATGCAAGTATAAAACAAAATACAATAAATATTCGTGAAAGGAATGAAAACACATTTGAAACATTCAACCGCTCCCATACGTGTTATGTTATACTGCTCTTCCACTGTGATCTAATCTATATTAAATTAAATAGTGTGCAAATTTATGTTAAATAGTAACTTAAGACAAAGACGCGTTGTGTTTATTTAATTGGTTTGTCTCGCTCTTCATATCTCTCTGTGTGTGTGTGTCTCTCCGTTTGTCTGTGTGTGTGCGTGTCTTGTGCTTGTGTGCGTGTTTCATATTTGTTGTAAACAACAAAACGTAGCGCCAGGCTAAAACGAAAATCTGCGGCAGCTTTTTTTTTTTGTTTCTTTTTTGCGTGTGTTCAAATAGAAAGCGCTGCCGACACAGCAACAAGAGAGTATTTGCAAAAAAAAAAAAACCGAAAAGAAAACAAAATCAAAGCAGACGACGGGCACGCATCAGTCTTTGTCCAGACGGCAGCGGCAGCGTCAGCCACCCTCATTCTTATTCGCATTCAGACAGCTGTAATATTTGTCACACGCCCCGTTTAGTTTTCGCTTCATTGGCGGCGCTCTTGGTACGGTTAATTTGCGCTAACGGTATTCTGTAATAACAAGCGCCGCTAACATTGCGCTGTTGCTGATTGCAGCCAGCCAACCACACACGGGCTATCATAGCCTCTCGCGTGCTCTCACACGCTCTCTTCACCCGCTCTCTCTTTGCCGTTTGCCGTTTGTCGTTTGCTTTGTAAGCGACAGCGTTGCGTTTTTTTTTATAGTTTCAACGCTTGCTCTGTTCGCTGCTATTTGTTAGTAATTTCAAATTGTATTCAAAAGTTTTTCGCCTGCGCTACGTGTCATATGATTTGCCAAAAATAGCCAAGTAATAAAAAAAATCAAAAATAAGAAAAATAACAAAATTGAGCAGAGAGCGAGACAAAAATGCAGTTACTTTATTAAACAAGCAAGAAAATCAAAGAAAAGTAAAAGCAAAAGGAATCGAAAAACAGTCTGCGTGCGCCTGTGCTTACGTTGGTGTGTGTGTGTGTGCCTGTGTGTGTAAGTTTTTTTTTTTATGTGTGTGTGAAGCCGGCATAACGTCAGCTGAGACGCGCACACACAAGCAACAACTGCAAGCAAGAAGCAGAACGAACACACACACAAAAGCGCGAAAATGTATCGAATTGGTCCAATTGGACGCAAATCCAACTTCCATTCGCGCGAGAAATGTCTGATTGGACTCGTGCTGGCAACTTTGTGCTTCCTCTGCTTCGGCGGCATTTTCCTGTTGCCCGACAATTTTGGCAGCGAGCGCGTCCTGCTCGTCTACAAGCACTTCCAGAAGGCCGGTCCCGAAATATTCATACCGGCCCCACCGTTGGCAGCGCATGCGCCACGCGACGAGGATCCCCATTTTATGGGTGATCGTCAGAGACTGCAGCAAAAGATCATCGCCGAACTGGGCGATATACTGGACGTACCGCAGGCGGCGGGAGATGCGATTGTCCAGGCGCCAGCCCCACTGCCGGCTGCCCAGCAGGAGCAGCCCGTCGAACAGGATGCGCTGCCAGATGCGGCGGCGGCCCATCATCGTGTATCCCTGCCGCTACCAGCGTCGGCGGACGACACAACCAACAACAATCAGCTCGTGACGGAGCAGCAGCTAAGGATGCCCATGGGCATAGGCAAGGATCTGGCCGGCGATGGCAACGGCATGCTAGAGAAACGTCTGAAAGTTAAAGAGGTGAGTTCAAATCTCAATATAACGAAACAACAACAAAGGTGTAAGGAGAGAGAGTTGCTCTCTCCCCCTTCCTCACACGCGATAGCGGCTCCTCCCCCTTTCCTCACACGCCAGAGCTGCTCTCTTCCCCTCCCTCACACGCTAGAGTTACTGTCTCTTCCTCACACGCTAGAGCTGCTCTCCGCCTCCCTCACACGCACGCTGATAAGCGCGTTGCTCTCTCTTTTGATCTTATGTAAGATTCATTTTTTTTTTTTTTTGCTTTGTTTTTGCTCATTGTCGTTTGGCCTCGTGTCTCTTGTGCTTCCTCTTCGGCACGCCTGTGCACTTCCGCCGTTAGCCAGAGCTAATGTTGACGGATGCTGTGACGCCGATAACCCATTGATGTGAATACACAGAAATTGTCGCCAACTGCTGCTGGCTGCGCCAGGCATTGCGGTAAACACGATGATGAGTTGAGCCGACAGCTCAGTTCGGCTGTTCGTGCAGACACGAGCCAAGCGCTAGAGAGTGGGAGAGTGTGAGAGAGAGAGAGAGGGAGAGTTGGAGAGTAAAAGTGCTTTTGAGAGCAACAACAACAAAAGTTGATCACATCCATTCATCCTTAACGAATGCAAGTGTGTACATAAATACATATGCATTTATGTATGTCGTATGTCTGCATGCCATATATTATTTCTATCTAAAGCTTGGCTAATTGGAAAAAGTTAAAGCGTGACTTGTTGCGCGGTTAGTCATATAAGAACTGATTAGACTTTGCTTTGTTTATACCTTGAACCTGTTGAAAATGGGGTATGATGGGCATAATGGTTCTGTGCGCATGTATGTAACAGGCAGAGGGGGGCGTGGCGTCATAAAGTATATATATGCCAGACCAGGGCAACGAGCTGATTTGATTTAGCCCTGTCCGTCTGTCCATCTGTAGGTACTTGAAATTTTAAATGTAAACAACAAAATAGACTTCAAGTTTTAAATTTATATTCCCGTATATTATTATATATATATATTTATTTAGATTCCATATCGTTAATAATCGCTAATGTGATTTGGTTTCTTAAACGTAATCTGAATACTACAAAATATGAGAAATTTGTAATTTACTTTGTTGATTTTTGTGCTGAATACACAGTTTTGGTATATTTTAGATTTTGTATACCTCTTCCAACCAAAATTTCAAATAGTAGAGATATGAGCTTTGGCAAAAGCCAAACATGTGGATGTTGTTGGTCTAAAAAAGTCTATTTCAAAATTCTAATTTATAAATACATGTTATTTTTTTTGTTTATCTCGATGATATATATCAAGATATGTCATATATATCGAGCATTCCTGGAACAGACTTAAGCAATAGAAACTTTAAAATTAAACCATAAAAATGTTGACGAACGTCAATGATAGCACACGACAAATGTCTAATGAAGCACTGATATGATATGATATGATGCGAGATGTTTTTTTTTTTTAACTTTTGTTTTCTTGGTAAAGTTTATTCGAAATTCAAGTGAACATGGCCTGAACCTATGCGTGACGCGGCTACACCTGCTGCCAATTAAAAAAAGAATATAATTGAAATTCTTTGTTGCTGATAAAAGTGAAAGACAACAACAACAACAAACATGTTGTAAGTCGTACAGCTCGATGGCTTTTAAGGCATGGGCGTGGCCTCTAGCCTATTTGGAAACTTTAGATAGCTTTCAAGCAACTCGTACTTCCTCTGGGCAATACATTTTCTTCTATATATACATACCAATTTTGTATTTTGAAGTGCTTTCACTTTGTTACTCACATTCTTCTTCTTCTCTTACCTCTTCTATTTAATTTTTTTTTGCTTGTTATGTTATTCCACTGACCCAGTATTCTAGGCGCTAAACTCTATTAAGTAAGACAAGATAAAAAAAAAAGGTCTTGATCGTTATGAACTGATTCAGCAAGAACAACAACGACGACCACGACGACAATGCCAAAAGCGAAGATCGCGAACATAGCAAGAATAATGCGTTGACGTAGGCAAAGTTTTACAGGGTATACATAGAGTTGTATAGATGATAATCTTCGTAGAAATTCCATTTGGCATATAGATATTCTTGAGCAGATCTATCATCTATTCTATTTCGTTAAATTTTTTTTTAAGGTTATAGAAATTTTTTAGAGAAAAACATACTTAAAAATATTTTTTCTAAATATTTTTGACTGCCCAATATATATTTTTATTGATTTTTTTTTTATTTATATAAAAGTTATATTAAGAAAACTAAAAATAAGTTTAAAAAGTATGTATATAAGTAGTAAAAATCTAGTTACAGGGTATTTGGTAGTCATGACTTCTTGACTAGCATAGCTGTAGCCATTCTTTGTTTTGCTCTTGCGTTCGCACACTACATTTTCCAGCACTTTTTATAGAAACTGAATGTTGTCGCAATACAGGTAGTGAAAAAGGTATTTATTAAAAGCGCTTCTGTCTGTGGTTTTTGTATACCCATTGAAGCTGAGAATTCAGGGTATATTGGCTATGGATAAATGTGTGTAACAGACAGAAAGAGGCGTGGCAGAACCCTTCCCCACAAATTTATGTGAGTGTCAATATCACGCACTGAAATCTGAGTAAGAAAGTCCAATTCGAACAAAATTTCCCCAACAAACAATTTTTCATAATAAAATCCATACAGTCAATGTGTGTGTGTGTGTGTACATATATTGTTTGCTTTACTTGTGTAAAAGAAGCATAGACTGATTGAAATAGTCGCACTTTGCTGGGTTCAGGGTATATCCTAGTCTGGCACATCCGTCAAGAGCACTCTTACTTGCTTATTTAATGAATCTGTCTATCAACAGACGCTGTAGCGTCTCGATATAATGTACAACTCGTTTATCAAAACGTTTCCTCAACAAGATTGTTTTTTTTTTAAGGTTTCGCTTTCTAATAGACGTGGCGAAGCCAAGCCAGTTGCCGGCCTTGCTCCAGGCTATTCAATCTTTTTCTCTCTCTCACTCGATAATAGAATCTGATATACGTATTTATAAAACTATACACAGCTTAAGAAATTGTGTTAATCAATAGTTTGATTATAGTTTTCCGGGAAGTTTTTGTATGTTACAGCTCGAATTTCCGATTCGTGTTTGGGGCTTTAATCAAATTTCGAATCTACAAAAATTAGAAAAAAATAAGATATATCTGTTACAAATTGTTAAGATTTCTGTAAGACTATATTGTTTATACATTGGAAAAGTTTAGCCTAACTTTTTGGTTACCAAGTGCTTGTAGCCTAGAGCTGTCCCTATCTGTTCCCAATTTAACTGATTTGACTTAAAGCACTTCTAACATCTGGCTTAAAACTAATTGAAATTGTTAGAGCTTTGTGACGATATCTCTAATGGTTTTTTAATGGTTTCGCTTTGAGAACTTTCACACGTTTAGCGCTTGTTTTCTCTCTCTCTTTTTCCCTCTCTCTCTCTCCGTTTCAGGTTTGTCCCATCTCACAACTTTTCCATATAGCCAATAAAACTATACAATTAGCATTATTTGTCGTTCCCATGTGTTCCCATCTTGGGAATGTGACAACAAATATTAAAGTTAAACCAGTTTCTCGCGCCTGTTGATCACGATCTGCCAATTGTTGATTGTTAGCACGTGAATAATTATTTTCATTTCGCACACATTCCTATTAATTTTTTGCTAATACAGCAGGTGAACAATTGTTGCAATTAATTATATAAATATAAAATATAAAATATAAATAAAATAATATATATATATATATAAAATATAAATATAATAATAATTTAATATTAAGGTATAAATGAATTTTAACTTAATAAATGTTCAATCCATTCAGTAATTAGCTTTAAGTTGATTAAATAACTAATTTATTTGAGACACGTCAAGAATATAAAATTGGCTTAGGTAGATATATATTAAATATGCATGAAATCTATATATTCTATATAGTAGTTCTATAGTTATTCAAATTGAATTTTATTTAAGTTTTTTGGGCTTTTAAACAATTATGTTTACTGACTGTAAAGTAGTAATAAATTAGCTTCATTAATTCGTATAAATTTTTATGCATTTGGGTCTCCTCATAAATTCTTAGTATCCCGATAATTCGATATGGCAAGGGAAAAGCGTTTATTATTAATACTAATTACATTAAAATTCCTGTTAATTCGACAAATCCGCAAGCAATGAAATTCGTAAAAAATGGCAATAATAATAACAATTTGATAATGCTTTCTATTTTAGAACAACAAAGCTTTATACTTCTAATGAATGTCGATAAACTTTATAACCTACGGAAGTTGGCAGACCATATAAACTATATAGTCAAATATATATTCTGGGTTAGATTAAAGAGCTAAGTCAATCTAGCCGTATTTATAAGTCTTTCTTTACTTCGTTATGAGTTCAGCGATCGCGTAAATTACATCCATTCTGCATAGGGTTCAGGGTACCTGCTAGTCGAGCATACCCGACTGGAACTATGCAACTTGCTTTTCATCTCTTTCTTTCTGTCTTCTATGCTCCCTCTCTCTCTCTCTCTCTCTCTTTCTGTGTAAGCCAGCTGTTAATTGTAGACCTCAACAGCAGATCAGTGAACCAAGCGACTTTTTACAAAGTAAACAAACAATTATGACATGAATTGTAGTATAACTATCATTCATGCATTGTAGCATCGCATCACAAGTTTAACGAGCCTTTACAGGCCTACTTGAGCATAAAATGTTCGTGACTGCCCATTAAAAAGTGATTCAAATTCTTGTTGTACAATTAAAATGAAATTATTCAAATCTATATTTAGGTATATATGTATTATATATAGATTTATTGTGGCTTAAGCTAAATCTAGATTATGGGTTTTACGAGTTTGAATCTCGTTGAAATATGAATTCATATGTTATTTGCTAAGTTTATTGGATTCTAAACGTTTTTATATTGCAACAAATGGGCATGAAATGCTAAAGCAGACTAAAATGCTGTTAACAATATGCTAGAAGCTATAAACTATATTCTTAATCAGGATCAACAGTTGGGTCGATTTAGCTTCTTCTTCTATTCGCATGTCTAAATGCATCAATTTCGTAAACTTCAAGTGCTAAACAAAGAACGTGTTGAGATTCTTCTAATCTTATTCTTATCCCAAATAGATAGTTTGTTTGTATAGAATATTTTCACCCAGATTTCATTTAATTAAGATTAAATAATTAGTAACAATTAAATTAACGCATTTAGAACGAAGAGAAGCGAGTGGCATGTGTGTATATGTGCTGATCTTCTGCTTATAGTAGCATGGTATATAGGTCAGGGTATATTCTAGTCAGACACTCCCGACTAGAGCACTTTTACTAGTTATTACAGTTTTAATAACTGCGACTCAACTGCGAGCCCACGGCCTAATTTGGTGGGCAAGTCGTAGTTAATTTAGTCATTGCGTACAATTACACACACAACACACACACACACACACACACACACACACACACACACACACACACACACACACACATCTAGTCATCCACTCATCAACTGTTAAGAATTGTTGTCTGTTTTTGGACTGTTGGTGACATTTAATTGGCCAAGTGCGAGCGGGCTTGGCTTTCACAAATGGTGCGCAACATCAACAACAATTTCAGCAATTTGTGTGTATTTTTCGTCGTGCTATGCATGCAGATAAATACAAACAAAACAAAAAAAAGAAGAAAAATACGTAAATAAAACCTAAAACAGTAACAACAACAACGACAACCACTGTCCGGCGTAGCTTAACGATTTGTGTCAATAAACAGCAGCGCGGCATCATCGAAACTCTCGACACAAACAATTGCATTGTACATAAGTTCAGAGTCTATTTTGGTAGAGTCGAAATATCGAAATTGTTGCGAGGAATTGTTTAATTGGAGCGCGACACAGTCTAGAAATGGGCCTACAAATTGGTAGTGGAAATGCATTAAAATACAGTTATTTACAGAGATCAGTTTAGAGAAAAAGGAACTTACAAATTATAAATAAATAAATAATAAATAATAATAAAATTGTAAGAAATAATAAATAATTAAAATAAAATAAAACAATAAAACAATTAAATAAAATTTAAAAAAATAGTAAAACAATTAAATAAATAAATAAATATTAAATTCAAATAATATAATAAATTAAAATGAAAAATAAAATAATAAATAAATAAATAACAGATTCCAAGTATAGCTAAAACTTAAAAATTCAATTTAAATTAGAAGAGCTTTTTAATAAATTCTTAAAAAAACATTTTAATAAAAAAAAATAAAAATAAAAATAATAAATTCAAACAATAAAATTAAAAAATATTGAAATAAAATAATAAAAAAAGAAATTCCAAGCATAAAATAAACTTCAAAATTCAATTTCAATGAGAAAAGTTCTTCAATAAATTCATTAAAAACAATTTTTTATAATGTATAATCCTTAATATAACAATAAATATTATATAATGTTCATACACATTATTCAGAGCTTCTCAACACCTATAGATCTTTGTATTTTCCAGTTAATTAAACTATAATATTTACTCTCCTATATTTATTTCGCGTAAATATTTATTCTAGTATAGTATTTATTGTAGAAACAACTGCGTTCATTGATCGCAATAAATAGTTGGCTTTTTAAACTCGACTGTTCCCAATTTGTTATCTGCTAAGATTAAGCTTAAATCGCGCTAATTTATATGACAAATAATCCCAAGTTGCCTCGGCCCCTTCGCCCATGCCATTTGCCGCATATGGCATATGACCTTTTGCCTGTGCTAACATCGTAGACATGCCAACGTCGCGTCTTCTACATAGGCAGAGCTCCTCAGTCGCGCCTCAATGCCAACCGTTCTCGTGTGCGGCATCGAGGCGACTGAACTAAATGAGCTTCTGCTTCTGTTGGAACATGGAACATATGGTTGTTCCATTTGCCAAATTGTTCCGTTGCAACGTGCGCAACGTTGCGTCGTCGAGCTTCAGACAAAAGCTTACCGCGTGTGTGTAGTCGCAGTAGCTTTGGCAAGCATTTGTTTTGGCGCCAAAACTCTTGCGCTGCCAACTTAATTTCGTGGTTTGGGCAAAAGCTCAGGCCTGACTTTGAAGAGTATATTAGCTATGTGAATGAGTTTATATAGTTTGAATATATAAATAAATATAAGCAAATGAAATGAATTGCTAACAGCAATGCAAATGAATATTTTTATTTATATTTATATATTATAATTTTTAAATTGAAATAAAATGATTGAATTCAATATTTTTTCCTCTATGCACTTAAAAAATATTTCATAAAAAATAAATTTTCGTATATAGAGTATACAAAATGTAGACTAAATGCTTTGCTCGTTTCCCATTCGACATCGAACAACTCGTTACGACTCGCCTCTCGACTCGATTCGTTTATTAACGAACGGCATTCGGGTCGGAATCGAGCGTGGTTCGGCTGTCGCTGTTGGGCGTCCAGCGTTGGCCCCAATGGCGCCGTTTGGCCGTATGGCCGTCTGGCCGGTCCGTCTGCTTGCTTCGCTGGCTTCTTGTGTTGATGTTTTGCTCTGGCGCGTTTAATGTCTCGTCTGCACTGAAAGCGTCAACTCCACGCAGCATTTGTACGCGCGCGACTCGATGTCAATCGGGCTCTATATACCGCCATCACTCGTCGTCGTCGTCGTCGTTGTCGTTGCGTTTGTATTGTGCTCAAGGCTACCTGCAGCAGCAGCACCAGCAGCAGCAGCAGCTTCCTGCTCGACACCTGAACCTGAATGAGTGTCTGTAGCTAAAACAAAAAGAAAACACAACAAAAAAAAAGCAAACAACAACAGCGAAATAGACAGCATTAGAGGAAAGCAGGAAATCCCTGGACGGACATTACGCTGTTAACGCGTTCGTTTACATTCGAGTCAACCGCCAGGCTTTGGCCGTCATCTTAATGCCGCGCCACTCGACGCGCCGACGGCCGGCCAAGAGCGCGTAAATAAACAATAACAATGCGCTAAGCTGCATTGTGCTACGGTCCGACTCGGCGGGTGGCAAAACGCGCTCTCTCCTCATTGTTTAACTGGTATTAATTGTGTGGCTGGCCGTGCCGTTTGCCATGGCTATGGCTATGGCTATGGCTATGGCTGCAGCTGCAGCTGCAACAGACGCGACGCTCGGAAACGGATATGCAATGTGTTAATGACGCCATTTTGGGCAGTCTCTGCATCCGTTTCCAAGTTTGCCTCTTTTTTTTCCATCTTTTTGTTCATGTTTCTTGTTTATTCACGGTGTTTACATTTCAATGAGTGAATGAAAGAAAAGCAAACCAGGAAATAATACAAAAAAGAAAAAAAAAATGCGACAATCCACGAACATTTTTTTATATAATCAACTTTATGGAATGGGCTTGAGTATCTTTGAAATTATTGCTAACGCATTATAATATAATTATAAAATGTCTATGAAGTTATAGATATTTTTATAAAAGTGCTGATCGTATTTCAGGATGAATTCACAACAATAAATATGTTTAATAATGTAGTTATCGTTCCCAGAAATAGTTAAATGTCTTAAACTAGAAAAGTGCAAGAAATCCAAGTTCAGTTTGAGATATTTTCCAAAAGATCATCAGCGATCAGTGGGGAAAAAAGCTTGCTAATTGTAGTTATCAATATGGGAAATTGAATGAGAAAAGTGTGGAAATATTAATATGGGAAATTGATTGAGAATAGTGTTGGAATAGCTGCCGAGTTTTGAGTTCAATCATAAACGAAGGCTTAATTCGAATTCCTAATTATATAAATTTATATTTATTTTATATTTAAATGCTGTAATCGTGGAGGTATATTAGCAGAGTTACAAAGAAGACAAAAGAGACAGAGAAAAAGGCAAGGAGTAGGAGTATAAGTGGGGAGCGCAGCAGAGTTTCACATAGATAAATGAGCGCGACAGCTTAAAAGAGAAGTTGAAACTTCAGACAGATTAAGAGAGATTGCTAATTGAACAAATAGTGGATGAGTGAGAGCAGCGATCAATGCTGCTCTCAGCTGAGTCAGCTACAGCGATCTATGCCGAGCTCAGCTGTATGAGTGTATAACACTTTCTGCTGAACTTCCTTACTGAACTTACCACTAGTGGGTGATACATGAAGGTCCAGTTGGACCAGCTACAGCGGTGTATGCTGCTAAGTGAGGTATAGCTAGTTAGGCTGAGCTTAGATGTATGAGCTTCATAACTTTCTGCTGAACTGCTGTCTTTCTCTGAGTACCTTGCCACTAATGAGGAATGCTCAGAGCGGCATGAAGGTCCAGTTGGACCAGCTACAGCTATGTATGCTGCACTCTTATGAGTGAGCTACAGCTGAGCTTAGATGTATGAGTTATAGCACTGTTATAACAACTCTAAACTGCTCTCTTGCTCTGAGTACCTTTTCATTAGTGAATGATGCTCAGAGCAGCACAAAGAACCAATTCGACGAGCGATCCATGCAGCTCTCAGCTGAGTCAACTACAGCGATCTATGCTGAACTGTTTTATTACTTCGAAGAGCGATGCCTTTTATTTGAAATTCTTGTATTATAACTTGAGTCTATTGCCATGGAGCATAAGTTTCTTTCGTATGTCACATACACAAGGTATAGCTCTTCGGAGTCATAAAACAGTTTAGAATAGATCGCTGTAGTTCACTCAGCTGAGAGCTGCATACTCGATCGTTTTGACATTGGGTATGGTCGGAAATTCCTCCATGCTCTAGCGCAGTCCTGCTGAAGGCATCAGGAGATGGGCGTCAATACCTTGGTTCATGCTTAAACAAATAGCGTAACAGAAAATTCCAAGATTTCAAATAAGTTATATAATTATATATAATATAATAATAATAATATATAATATATATAATAATATATAATATAATAATAATTTATATTATATAGAAAAATAAGATCTTTTCCCTTCGTGTCTTAAAATCCCATTGAAAATGGCATTTCAGATTATAATGGTTTCGTGGTAATTCTATATAACAGGCAGCTTAAGGCGTAGCAGACAACATAAAGTATATAATATAATATAATAATAATAAAATAATAGCAGCGCATATAAGCTGTAATTTTAAGATTGATAAATAATATCATAATGACTACAGATCAATATATTTTTTTTTAATTTAGTATTTATATTTAAAATATGCACTAGTGTTCGATCTTTAAGAATGAACATGCGTAAAATGTAGTCATATTTGTCAGTAAAAAGTGCGCTGCTATTATTTTGAACACAGCTGTATATGCTTGTCAAACATGTTTTGATCACTAACAAAAGGCAGTTAAAACTAGTTCAATTTCTTTGTCTTTGACAACTATGCAATTAGAATTTATTGTTTAATTTAATTGTTTCACACAATTTGTATTTTTATTTTTATTTTTATTTTTATTTAATTTACACTGCTAACGTGACATAAATTTAATACCTTTCGCTTATATTCAATAAGAAAATTCTTTAAAAACTACACAGAAATTGTTGTCAATATATTCAGCTAAGCCAGAGTATCGATTACAATTAAAAAATGCTCTATTTTCAATTTGGCTTTGCTTTGTGGTTTTCCCATGTATTTGCCATAAATGTAAAATGTGTCTTTGCCCACAAAAAGCAACATCAAAAAGTCATTATTGCAGCGCCAAGTCGAATGCCTAACTCAAAGTCATAAATAAAAATAAATAAAATAAAAATGGAAAAAAGGAAAAAAAAAAAATGAAAATATTATACGCATAAGTAAATAAATAAAATCGCTGGCTGATGAAGAAATCATGGCAACATTTGCAAAAAAAAAAATAAAAAAAATAAAATCAAAAACAAAAATGAAGAACACGAAAAATGAAACAAAAATCCAACTTGCCTCTGCAGTGCCACGCCCTCGGGGGACACAAAGCGAGCTATCAACAAAATTCAAATTCGCGCACAACATGCCAGAAAATGTTTCACACAAATTTTGTTTCAAACATAAATATGTATATAAATGTGTGTATAATATACACCTATATACAAGTATATATATATATGTATGTATATAATGTACATGTATGTGAATAGAGAAAGCTCTCCTAGCGCACATTATGTTTTCCTTTTTTTGTATATCCTTTTTGAACGCATATAGAATGCATTTACTAAATATTTATATTGAATTTTCTGGTTTTTATACACATTCAGTTTTCCTTCATAATTACTGTTTGGATTATTCGAGCAATTTGAGATTGTTTTGGCTTAAGGAATTCAAATATGCATTTATTTATTATGTAGTTCTCTAGGTTTTGGTTTTGATTCACATAAACTGACTGTTTTGAGTGCGAGTGTGGGCTTACTCCGCTTGGTTAAGTTGTTTTCTAGGAGAACAGGATTCGGAATTGCAGGTTTGAAATGAGGCGGTTCTTGTACACCTTAAGTTTGGTATCATAGATTTTGTTTTCTTATCTATCTTTAATAAAAAAAAAAACAGTTTCTTTCCCATCTCACTGTTTTTTTTGTTTCTATCCCTTCTCAATCTCTAACAGACGAAGAAATTCTTTGTCTCTCGTAATTTTGCAGATTCCGACTCTCTCTCTCTGTCTTTCTCCCTTTCTCTTTCTCAATCTCTCTTCTGTCTCTTTCTCTAATCTTTCCCTGTATCTCTCTGTTTTTTATCTCTCTTTTTTTGTTTTATCTTTCTACTTATACCCCTCTGTCCCTTATCACTCTCTACTCTCTTTCTTTTATTCTCTCTCTTCTCTCTGTCTCTCTCTCTCTCTCTCTCCTGTCTCTCTCTCTCTCTCTCTCTCTCTCTCTCTCTCTCCTCTCTTATTTCGAGAGAGATCTCTTCTTTATATCTGCCTATCCTTTACTCTCTTTCTCTCTCGTCTCTGTCTCTGACTCTCCTCTCTTTCTCTTCTTTCTCTACCTCTCTATTCTTTCGCTCTCTACTCATCTTCTCCTCTTCCCTTTCTTCTCTCTCTCTCTCTCTCTCTCTCTCTTCTCTGTCTTCTCTACTCTTGTCTTTATCTCTGACTTCTCTTTCTCTGTTCTCTCTCTTTATCTCTACATCTTTCTTTTTATATTCCCCTTCCTCTATCTCTCTTTCCTTTGTTTCTTCTCCCTCTATCTCTTGTTTCTCTTCTACTCTCTCTCTCGTCTCTCTTACTCTCTCTTTCCTTTTACATCTTTCACTCTTTTTTCTCCCGCTTCGCATTTGCTTTTACCCTCTTGGTCGTACAGCTTTAGTACACCCATCGTTAACCATATTTTAAGGGGCATACAAAATAATAAAAATAAAAAAAAAATCATGTGAAAATCTGTGCCATAGACAACTCTTGTATATGCATTTTACTAGATACAAATAAACCCCCTCCCTCACTCTCTCACTCACGCATGCACACGCATAGACAGACAGAACACACACACGCACACGCACACACACACACACACACGCACAGAGTAAAAGCTGTAAAAAAGTAACGTATAATGCGTTATATTTCACTTGAGCAACATAATAAATACATAATAATAAGTACAGATGGCCCGTGCCGCTTGCTATTGCTGTTGCAGCTAAAGTTGATGCTGAATTTGAAGCTAAAACCAAAGCTCAACGTCGAGCCAAAGTTGAAAAGCTGAAACAAACAGCCTTACGGCCTCAACACACACACACACACACACACATACATATATACACACATCCTGTTGTGCCTAGGCAAAAAAAAAAAAGAAAGAAGCGTATCATGTCTGCCAATTCCACTCAGCGCCCTCACCGTGGTTACGCCCACAAGAAGCAGCAGCAGCGAGTGTAATTTTATATGCCCACCTCGCGCTTAGAGGCGCGTGTGTGTTTACAGCCAACTCAAGTGCACTTAAGCGCTGAAAGTAAGCCAGGCTAAGCCGATGGCTCTGATGATGCTGTTGTTGTTATATTTTTTCTCTCATTTTTTTTGTGTTTTTTGTGTTTTTTGTTGCTGCTGTTGAGGGACTGGTACTGGGCCAGGACCTGTCCACTTGATGGGTGGCGGCATGCAACAAATGCACATGGCGCGTCTGCTTAGTATCGCTACGTGCGCTATCAGCAGTTGCAGCAGCAACAGCAGCAGCAGCCAGTGTTGCGCCATCAACAACATTGCGAAACGAGGGCGGTTTGATGCAGTTGCCATCAATCTGGTGCAATGCTGTTTTATAGAAATTGTTTTTGAGATTATAAAAAAAAAACTTAAAAAAAGTTGCAGAAATGAGCTTAAAGCCTAATATGGGCGTGTCTTCTCTTCCCTTTTGGCTTTAGCTTTGCTTATCAGAACTCTAACCAGTTATGCGCTTTATCGCCTCAGTTAATCTGCCTGTGAGCCTCACTGATTGTTTTGTATATTTTTAGCATGGTCTTGTGTACACCTGCACCGCACCTGTGTGCGCCCAGCACCTGCGCCGCCTGCAGCTGCAGCCGCAATCAGCATACGGAAACGAAAAGCATGGTCTTGCCATAAGATTACGCTTACTTTGGGCGCATGGCTAAATAAATTTTTGGTGGCCCAAAACGGTCTGCCCGAATGTAAGCCTTGCTGCAAGAGTGTTTTCCCTCCTGTCCCTCTCTCCCTCCCCCTCCCTCTCTGTCTCTCCCAATCCATAAGCCTGCGTATACAAATGGCTTTCGTTTTTCTTACTTGTAAATTTATACATTTTTATTTTAAATTGCTTTCGCTGGAATTTTGAAGACAACCCATTTGTATACATATGTATACACATATGTCGACTGCCGACTGTCGTTGACCTGGTTGCAAAAAAGAAGAAGCGTAAAGCAACGAAAACAAGGGTATAAAAACACGGTATAAAAATCATTCATCAGCTCTGTTGGAGCCAGAGGCTTTGGCTGCTGCTGTTGCTGCTGCTTCCGGCCACTTGGCAACTCTGTTTGACACGTCTGATTTGATGTCAAGACAAATTTACATTTATTGTAGTTTGTCGTGGCTGTTCTTGTTCTCTTTAGGTTTACTTTGCCATGTGATATTTTGGCTAACAAGCCTTTAACATTCTATTGACTTTGGCAATGCCAGCTATTAGCCCTTATCTATGCCAGTTTTCTCTCTGTGCTAGCGACTGCCAACTGTACTGGCTTTTTGCTTACGCTTATGTATTAATAATTCATAGCGCTCTCAACGCCGTTTTGTCAACGTGTCATAATTCTTGTCGCTCCGCTTCAAAGTATGCAATAAAAAAAAAAAAAAAATGCTTTCAGCCATAAAGCAAAACCAGGCTAAAAGTGCAATTTGTATAAAAACATGAAGGCGCGCAACGCTGATCTTAGCCACACGGCGCTGCTTTTTTTTGTATTTTTTTTTTGTTAAATTCCAATTGCTGTCATATAATAAAGTAGCAGCTCCAGTGAGGAAATGAAAAAAAGGCGTTGGGTTTTCGTTGAGAGTTTTCCAAGAGAAAATTCGATAACATGCGATGTCGAGTTTTGAATGAGTTCTGATAGATATCGGAGAAGTTGATTTTGTAGTAAAATATATATATATATAAACTGAATTTATGTTTAACACTACATAATATTCTCTCTCTCTCTCTCTATATATATATATATATATATATATATATATATATATATATATATAGATATATAGATATATGATAATTACCTCATTTTCATTATGTTATACAAATGATTTCCTTGTAACTCAGTTAACTTTTTTTGTTTTTTTTTTATATATAGTGAATTCAGTTCAAATGTGCAATGGAATTCACAAATTTTATAAGATAGGATCAGGATGCAATGTGATGTGGGATAGTGGGAGAGGCACAAAGAGAGTTAGATATATACATTAATATTTGTATATATATATATATATATAAAGACAAGTTTTTGTCCATTATTTGTTGATTTATTGTTTTTAAAATACCAAAAAATATTCCAAATGTTTTTTTTAATCAACGCATTCAGTACCGCGTATATTTAAGTCGGATACTCTAGACAAAAATGTTTTGTATTTTTTGTATTTTTTGTTCCTTCTCTACTCTCAACACATTGAAAATGGGAATTCAGAGTAAAATGGCTTTGTGGAAATGTATGTAGACAGTTAGAAGCAGGCGTGGTAGGCGCTATAAAGTATATATATTCCTGATCAGGACGAAAAGCTTGATCTAGCCATCTATGCGTTCATATAAACTATTAAACCACAAAATTTTCATTGTATGCTCTTGCTTATACCATAAGCAGTTCAAGTTTATCGTATTTCTGTTGATAACTCATCCCATTTTCTTACTATCGATAAAAATCGATAGTTTGATTTCGTTTTTAAAGCGTAACTTGAATACCTGAAAATATGAAAAATTTCAATTTACTGTGTTTTCTTTCTGTTTCTGTATGAATACACAGATTTTGTAATTTTCTGATATTGGATACCTTCCCATTCCCCCCATGTGTGGTTTATGTATAAAACAAAGGTGGAATGATTGCAATATCAGCTCTTTAGCAGAGATCCGGGTAACTACTAGTCGGGCACTCCTGACTACAGCCCTCAAACTTCATTTTTTTTGGGAAAATAGTTGTTGTCCTTTGCTGTTTGTCATGCAGTTTATTTATTTATTTATTTATTTTTGGCGCGGCAGCAACTGCAGCAGCGCACAACAAATCGTGAAAATAATTTGCTGCTGACTTTTTGGCCGCTTTTTCTTCAGTTCGCTTCTTTATATTGTATTTTATTTTGTTTTTTTTATTGCCAATACGTATTTCGTTGCATTTTAATTGCCCAGCTATATTTTATTCCATTTTGTGGTAGCTGCTGCTGGTGCTGCTGCTGCTGTTGCTGCTGCTGCTGCTGTTGTCCTTTGTCATCAGTCCAAACAGAACAGCAAATGGCAACTGATGCCTGTCGCTGCTGCCAATTCGAAACCAGAAAATCCTTTTACCCGACTCGGGCAAAACTTGTTCGATAGATATAGAGTGAGAGATAGATAGACAGACAGCTATGGATGTTGTGCAAATATATATATATGTATATATAATATGCCAAATGAAGTGGAAGTCAATTGAAAGCACAAATTGAATATACAATTAACTGACATTTGGCAGAAGTCAAGAGCAAACAAATGAAGCAATATTTAACATGTAATGTAGATGTAACTGCAAACAATAGAAAGGATTTTGTATCTGAATATCAACTCAAATGAATGCAAAATAAAATATTTTATTTAACTATTTTTTAGTACAAAATATTTATATATATATATATATATAGAGAGAGAGAGAGAGTATTCAAACTGTCTAGCCAATCAGCTTAACTAAAAAGAAATCATAATTATCTATAACTGTGCATAACTGTACAACTGGTCATAACTGCACTTCTTTAAATCAATATCAATCTATTTTCATATCGTTTTTATCACTTATGGCAAACAGAACGAGTGAGTTTATGATTACCTGTGAAATACCTGTGCAGCAGCCACTGGCAAATTAAAAACTGAAATTCAGCAAACATAATTTATGGCAACTCTTTGATTTAATATTCAATTTGCATGTTGCAAGTCGAATATGTCCGGCAAAACGTCTCTCTGCTGCACGATGCACGATGCACGATGTTGCTGTTGCACAAAGCACAGAACCAAAAAAAAAAAAAAATTGTTGTAACTGCAGCACGCAGTGCACGCTGGCAGTCAACAGGAGGCAAATGCAAATGCGACACTCCTAGAGTTACGAGTGTGAGGCACAAATACACAAACACAAATATATATATATATATGTATATATGTGTATATATACAGAGTCTTGTCAGACATGTCTGGCACTTTGCCCACGAGCTGCGACTCAGACATCCACTTGAAATGCAAGCCGCATTCAGAGCAAATAATTCTTTTTATTAATTTTGTATATACCCTTTAAAGGCTTTTATGCAGTTCAGACAGTATATAAATATATATATATATATATTTTTATATATATATATTGTTGCTTTGCCAAATGAACTAGCCATTTCAGAAATCTCAAGTTTACTTGCCTTAGGCTTAAGTTAGACTTTCTATTGCGTGGCAGTATATACAGCTGTCGGCATTGTTCAGATCAGTTTGCTATATAAACGCATTCAAGAGACTCAAGTTGTCAGCCGCTTGAACGATTCATTAAAATTGTATTGAAATTCAAATGAACTAAAGAACTTATGCAGTGATCATTGAACGCAACTCTTTAGTTCTGTTGCTGAGCAGTTTTCTTAAGTTCAGCTGTTCATGGAACCAAATGTGCCATTGAGCTACTGAATGAACAACTGAGTAGTTCATGAACTGAACTAATTCAGCTGAATTTGTAAGCTCTGAACTATTGGAATTGGAAAATGAACTCATTCATTAAAGTGAACTTATTCATTGAAGTGAACTTATTCATTGAAGTGAACTTATTCATTAAAGTGAACTTGTTCATTAAAGTGAACTTATTCATTAAAATGAACTAGAAATCACTTTGTTGATTATATATGAACAATATACGATTAATATCAGTTAACTATATCGTTTTATAGTTAGAAACGCACAAAAATTGTATTTTTATAGTTTAGAATAAACTAAATATAAATATAATATATATATTTTATATATCAAATATAATATATATATTTTATATATCAAATATAATATATATATTTTATATATCAAATATAATATTTATGTATTGTATATAAAATATAATATATATATATTATTTATAAAATATAATAAAAATAATTTAAATTCCCCAAAAGTTCCATCTTCTAGAGAAACAATTAGATTTGCTAAATATTCTTCCAGCTTCATGCTGAAAATAGTTTTAAATTCATTTAGTATTTTTTTTAAGCAGTTGGCATTGAGCTTTCGACATTGACACTAACTAATTAAGGCTGTTCGATTCGGCGACGTTCTTTTTTTATACCCTGAACCCATTGAAAATGGGAAAACAGGGTATAATGGTTTTGTTAAAATGTATGTAACAGGCAGAAGGAGGCGTGGCAGACCCCATAAAGTATATATATTCTTGATCAGGGCGACGAGCTGAGTTGATTTAGCCCTGTCCGTCTGTCCGTCCGTCCGTCCGTCCGTCTGTCCGTCTGTCCGTCTGTCCGTCTGTCCGTATGTTTGAACGCGTCGATCTCAGAATCTATAAGAGCTAGAGACTTGAAATTTTTTATATAGGTCCGTGTATAGCACGCGCAGATCGAGTTTGTTTCAAAAATTCGATAACTTTTATCGTTTTAATGTTATCGATTTAAAACGTTATCGAAACGCAGTTATAAATTTATATCTCCCGCATCTTTAGAGCTAGAGTCTCCAAATTTTGTATTCAGTATAATGTAGAGTTTATACAATTTTGATTTTTGTCAAATTTTTGATACCACCCCCCTTTCCTTCCCTTTTCCCCCAAACTTGTAAAATCCGTATTTCAAATACTAGAGACTTGTGCTTTGGCAAATATACACATATAAATGACAGAATCACGCTCTAAAAGTTTGATTAGGAACGTCCAACTACAAAAGAAGTTATTAAACATTAAATTTCCCATAGTAAAGCCTATGAGCGCAGCCCACACTCAGTCGCTGCGTTAACTGCGCAGTCAGCAGAGCGCTCGCTTATGCGTGCGTGCGTATGTGTATGTGTGTATGTATGTGCATGTATTGCTTGTATATATATATGTTAAATAAGCATAGAATGTTTGGAGTATCGGCTCTCGCAGGGTTCAGGGGATCTCCTAGTCGAGTACCGCCGACTAGAGCTTTCTTACTTGTTTATATATATTTTTCTACTGGTTTGACATTGATTCCGTTTGCAGGCAGATCTTTTGTTGGCAACTTTGACCTATGTGAAAGGATTGCTTGGCTTGGGTCTGGCTGGTGACTGCAAGCCGAACTAGATTGAAGCAGAGAGTATCGTGTTTGCTGCTGCTTAACAACAACTGAAATGGTCAGCACAGCAGTAGCTGCAGCAGCAGCAGTAAAAGGAGCAGCACAGCAGGACAATTGAAAGCAGGTCACATGACAGAAGAACTGTTTGCGGCCATAGTCAATGGACATGCACAGAGCTGACTTGCATTTGCTTCTCCTGCTGCTGCTGCTGCTGCTGTTGGTGCTGTTGCTGTCTTGCTGTTCTTTTATTGTTTCGAACTGTGCTGTGGTGCAGTTTTAATAATTTAATGCGCTGCAATAGAATGCTGACTGACAGCTGGCTGTTAGTTGTTAGCTGCTGGCTGCCTAACTGCTCCCTGTCGAATTAAATGTCCTTTTTTTTTTCGTGCCATATATATGCCAAGCGCACGATGTGTGCAAATATTACGTATACGCAATGTAAGCCAGCAAACGTGGTAAACTTAAGTTTTTGTTGAATGTATACCCTGTATATGTCTATTGACAATCTCTATATGTGGTATATAGAATGGGGTTTCTATTTTGAGGTCAGACTGTGCCTGGTTATAGGCTATAGCCAAGCTAAAATAGAGATAGAGAGATATACATAGTTGACAATCTCAGTATAGGCTATCTATCTTCAACTAAACAACTATATTTGGTTATAGGGTATCTGCTAGTCAAACTTAATTCAACCCTTTCGGCTTACAGAGTATATCCTAGTCAATACCTGTGAAGGCTTAAGGCTGGATGCCCTAACAATCTGTATATACATATATTTTATACCAATTTGTCAAAGGTATCTATTCTGAAGTCAGTATATACCTGGTTAGAGAATAATCACAGGCTATAGGGTATAGGGTATATAGGTATCTTACCCTAGACCTAATTGACAATCTCTGTATACACACATATATGATATATACCAAGTTATGTAGGATATCTCCCTTCAAGTCAAGAAGCATATTTGGTTATAGGGTATATCCAAGTCAAAATTAATTCAAGCCTTTCGGCTTACAGAGTATGTCAAGGTCTAAGCCTGTGAGTGCTTTAAGCTGATGCATAATATAGTTTATCACCAAGTCAAGCAATATGAGCATATAGGGTATATTTTAGTCAAGATTTCACTAAATGTATGCCCTAACAAGCTCCATCCACATATATGGTATATCAGATTGTAGAGAATCTATCTTCAAGTCAATATGGTCTGGTCTGTAACCAGTCTTAGCCAGTCTTAACCACTCTAACTTAGTCTGTACTAAGTATCCAAGAAATACTCACATCAATCACAGTCTACAGGGTATTTTCTAGTCCAAAAATTCATGAATTGAATATCCTATATATAAATAAAAATTAACAATCTATCTATGATATATCAAATTATATAGGATATATACATGTTAACTTCAATCACTGCTCTAGTTACTCGCTTACAGGGTATATCCCCATTCAACACTCTCTCGTTTCAGTTAGTTAATACCTCTGCATATTTCAGACTTTCAACAACTTTCGCTTTTATCAAATAATTATATCACTGGAATTTGCAGACTTAAGTGTAATTTGCTGTTAGCCAACTTTTTAGCTGTTACGTCTACTCGAATTGGGGCTTACTATATATTTTATGCCTTCGCCTCTGTCTTCTTGTTGCATTCTGTTTTATTCAGTTGCATTTGCTACTGTTTTTTCCCTTTTTTGTTGTTGTTTCTTGTGTCATTTGGCACTTTTTTGTCCGTGAAAATTCGTTGGCAGGTTCATTTCATTTTGGCCACGTTTGTCGCTGCTGCTGCTTGTGCTGTTGCTGCTGCAGCACAATTCCATTTAGGCTTAGCGCTGCTCACTGGCTTCTGTTTAGCAGATGTTTCCCCTTTTTTTCTTTTTTTCTCTTTTTTTTTTGGTACGCTGATTTACATCCAAGGTTGCACTCTCACGACATGTCCTTGGCTATTTGCAGCCGTCTGTCGCTGTACACATTTAGAATCCGAGTGCGTCTCTATCTGCGGTTTCAATTTCTCTAAAAGCCAACTGAACTCGACGCATTCATACTTGGAATGCGTCTCTAATTAGTAGAGCTGCTTGAAACCCTTTGGGCTTATCTCTCACTCTCTGAGACGTTACGTGAAGATGCTGGCATAGTTTCTTGAGAGCTGCGCATCTCATTCACCAGTAATTATAATGAGGCTTCAGATTGCTGTCAATACGTAATGTGTAGCAAGGATAACAATAGATTGTTGTTAGGGCCTCAAAGGCGAACGAAAAGCTAACACTTTAATTATAAATATATATATTTAGATATATACATATATTAAAGCATATTTAAATTGGTAAATGAAGAATCGAGTAGTATAGAAAAATTTGTTAGTTATAATTTTCAGGAATATTGGATAATACCAATCAAATTTGTTGCATAATTTAGATAAATCCCATATGAATATATTTCTTTTATTTGTGTTGACAAACTATAAGTTAGTTAACAGCATTTTCCACTTTTTTTTCTATGTTAATTATATTTAAATTGCCTACCTAACAGCATAACGGAAATTTTCCAAGAAAATCTGATAGATGCAATTAGTTTTTGTTGTTGCTAGAATATAGTATGCAGCAATAGCATAATTGATAAATTCTAGGAAATTTCCAATCAGATGCTCTTGATATATTTATGTATTGAAATATAACAATAACAATATATATCTACATAATTACAGTAGGAGAAACTGATTGGAAATCATTTGTAGCTGAATTATTTGAATTGATGCATTGCTAACAAAATCATGAATTTCCAAATAAATGAGAAAGAAGAAAGAGTTTATATGAAGCAGAAAATAATTGAGTTAATTTGGCAATAGTTAAAAATATTTTATAGTCTTTTGGAAATAGAAGAAATATAGAAATATTTATGAATTTAAATTTAAATGTATTTAATATAAAGTCTAGAGTGCTTTAAAATAGACTTATATACAAAATTTGTTAATAAAATATACAATTTCAAAATATTTAAAATAAAATGTAAAAAATATAAAAAACTTTTTAGTTCAAGATAATGATTTTTTATTCATTCAGTTTCTAAGTTGACAAAAATATTTAGAATAAAATTTTAAAATGCGTCGAATTTCAAGAAAATAAAAAAAAATTGTTTAAATAATGATATAAATAAATTTCTAAGCTCGTTGACAAAGTCAAAAGAGCATATTGTGTTTGTCATATCATATTCAATTTCTAAATATTATAGAAAAAATATTTAGATTAAAATTTCAAATATCTAACATTGAAAACAAATATTTATTTAACAAATAATAAAAAAAATATAAATAAAATTCTTTACTCATATCCGATTCAGTTTCTAAAAAGCAAAAATATTTAGAATAGAATATGAAAAATGTTAAATAAATATTTATTTCATAATGAGATAAATAAAATTCTATACTTGCTCACAAAGTGAAGAGAGTATATTGTTTTTTTGTTTGTTTGTTTGCAATGCTTTAAACTTCGAGACTTCTGTGTTAACTTGTCTAACAAAATGTTAAGATTTTGTTGTATCGTGGGGTCAGTTACTTCCATAAAAGTATTTGGCCTGCTCTATATTAGATTTCTCTTCTTTTGACCAGACTACTGTGTTACTTAATATATTTGATGATTTGTGCCAGTTCCATATAATTAATGATATTTACTAGCGGACAGGATTTATAAATATTTATTAGCAACATTTGTGCGTGTCGCGTTTCCGTTGCTGTTGCTGTAGCTGATCTGTTTGTTTTGTTGCCGCCAATGAAAAAGACATCAGATAGTTAATTATTAAATAATTAATAATAATCTAACATGCATGTGATATATCAGCTCTGTTGACAGTCGGCCAACAGCTAAGCTTCGCTTTCTGTTTGTTTGTCTATGCCAAATGGGCACAATTCCATCCGACCAGAGTGTGGGCCCCTTTTGTTTGATTATCCTTTGTATGTATATATGAAAGCAGCAAGCACAACATTTGCTCGCCAACTTAAAGGTTTAGCAAATGAATGAAGCAACTGATGAAACAAAAGTACAAATTATAGTACAAATCAATGTATGAATGTAAGGATTTAGTTTGCAGTAATGCGACGAGATTAGATTCCCTCGAGTGGAATTTTCTATGTAATTTCTATGGGGACTTCGAAACATTTTGTGTCCAAATGAAAACTAAATAAAAGATGATATGTTATTAACTCTTTTGTAATTGCAGAAAATATTTTATGCAATTTAATTGAAGACTCAACGTCGTCCGTTGGGCATTTGACTGGCTGCACATGCATTTATTACGTATACGAGGCGTTGCGCACAAAACTGTGCTATGCAAAATTTCAATTTACTTACTATAATTTAATAAAGTTGCCAACGTCCTGCCACACGCACACACACACACACACAGACATACACACAGACACGGCGTGTCCCTGCATAAATGTAGAACTTATTCTTCCACTCTGCCGGCTGTTATTGTCAGCAGCGACCGGGCACGTTGGGTGGGCGCTATGGTTAAATTTATGTCCGTAATGCAATCTGTTTGCTGGTCTGCTGCCTTGAGCCAACGGCAGCAGCCAGCACCAGCGCCAGCACCAGCACCAGCACCAGCGCCAGCGAAAAGCTGTTGAAAATAATTACTCAAAAGCCGAGGCGAAACTTCTCAGAAGATGCTCGCAAAAATCACGCAAATATATATCTTGTGCATTGCCATGAGAAAACCTTTTATGCATTCTCCTATTATATTGTTGTATGTAGTTCACCTTAAGTACTGTTGGCTTAAGTATAGCTGTGCACAACAATGCAATGAAATGAATGCATCTCACAAGCACTTAAGCTCATAAGTTATTTGGGCGAACAAAATCCAAGCTATTCACACATAATAGTTAAGAGTGCTAAGTGGGTTTAAGACAACATTTAGTTGATGTTGGCCAACAAAGGCAATAGTTTTTTTTTCAGATTTCATTATTAGGCGCTTTTGATATAAGAAAGTTTCAGCTGATTGACGTTAAGATTTATGTAGGAGGCTTAGTTAGGGAGTTGTGTAAGACGCTCTCCTAGTCTCCCACTGGACATAATTATCGCAAAGCAATTAAGAAATTGAACTTCTTCAATATATATATATATATATATATTGTATTGTTAATCAGCTTCTTTTTGTCCCAGCTTTCGTAATATCCTTTTTATGCAGCTTATCAAATCCGTGGCCTTCGTCTGAGTCTCGCTTTTGTTCTGGCTGAGCGTTTTATTTTCATGGGATCAGCACACGTGCTTGGACTTCACTCTGCCTGTCTCAGCCGTTGCCCCTCACGCGTCGCTGAGCCTCAGCTGTGAAATTGAATTCGGATTCGTGTGGCTTTTTGTACTATTTGTGGTTTGGGGTAGACTTGCGGATTTAATTGAGCGGCATACGAGAGCTTTGACACGCTTCCACACGCACGAATGTATCATTCATACACCACACACACACACACACACACACACACACACACACACACACACACATACACTCTCTCACACACACTTGCACAAAGCGAAGAATTCGCTTAATTGAATATTAACGCCTGTTGCCTAGACGAAATATTTTCGGGCAAATGACATCGACGAGTAATAAAATCGTTGCGCCCCACAGTTCCACAGCCCCACTTCTGAGTCTCCCCCCTCCCCCTCTTGCCCGCCACCCATCCCATTTTCTACAGCACACGCACCCATCCACATCCAGTTTTCTCACGTTCCACTCGGTCCGCTTGTGTCGCAATCTTGAGCTTTGTTTTTTTTTTCTTCTTTTTCGTTTTGTATTTCTATTTATTTCAATTAATGAAGCTGCGTCTTCGTTGTTTAATTAATTTGAAGACGAAAAAAACAAAAGAAGACGAAGAGCCCTTAAATAGTGGCAAAACATGGCATAGCTTGCATATCTGTATACCCTATATCTAAATATGACAATGGGTATATAGAACATTATAATTACGCTCTTTGATTTTCATTGAATTAAATTGAGTTTTTATCAAAAACTATTTAATTTTAAGCGCAGTAGTCAGAGAACTAGCTCTATATATGTTTTGCCTACTTAACTTTTTAGTTTTCTTATCGATATTGGAAAGTTTAAGGTCGAGATTAGTCAGAGTTTTGTAATGTATTTTTATGGAAAACAGCTGTGAAAGAATCAAGTTGGCACAGTTAAGCCTAACCTTTGCTGCAGTTTAGTTAGAAATTAGTCAGATTTGCATTAGTTACAGGGTAACTACTAATTGAAGTACAAGTTTTGTTTTCCGCTTTATAGCTTGAACCCATTGAAAATGGGAAATCAGGCTAGCATGATTTCCTTATTATCGATAAAAACCGATCATTTGACTTCTTTTTTGTGCATACTTTGAATACTTTAAAAGCTGTAAACTTAAGATTTACTGTATAGATCCCTGTAATAAACACAGAGAGTTTGTATAGTTCAGATTGTGGATATCTCCGTCCCATCCTCCTCAAACTAGCATATCAATATCAACTCTGGGTATCTCCTAGTCAGGCAATCCCGACCAGAGCACTCTTACTTGATTTTTTTTTATGGGGGTTCATGAATTCAAAAAGTCAACGGAATTAACGTGAATTACAGTTAGCAGTGCAGCCATGTTGAAGCCATTTTAATTAGTGGTTAATCAGAGGGAAATTGCTTTGCAATAGGCAAATGAGTTGAGCTTGGAGAGCGAACGACTTTAGGCTCAATTCCAATTTGTTGTGGATTCGCGCGTTTTGTGTCTTACTCATGTCTTTATCTGTCTCCCTTGCCTTATGTGCGTATCACGCTCTTTGCACGCAGCAGGAGAGGCAATAAGAGAACAAAAAAACAACAAAGTCAAAGCCCATTCAAACTAATTACAAAAACAATAACAATATCAACGCGCTAAATATAATCTAACGCAACGAGAACAACAACAACAACGACAAAGCGACGTCATGCAAGTTGACTTGGCGCAGCGCGCAGCTGCAATGGCTTTGCCGGCGGCAGCAGCAGCAACAGCAGCAGCAGCGACGGCGGCGGCGCCGGCGCCAAGGTGAACGTGCAGCTGAAGTTATCGCAGCGGAGAGCGAGAGAGTGGCGCTGAAGCTGAAGCTGCGGAGAGAGCGAAACAACGGTGTCAAAGCAAAGCAATGCGCTGAGTTCAGCTGCGCCGCTGCAGTTGCATTCGAGTTTCAGCAGCGCAACGCAGCAGACGTTGACCACAGCGGGCGGCAGAGTGCGAAAGCGAATCGAAAACGAGCCGAGCCGAGCCGAGTGTAGCCGACTGCCGACCGACCCACAGGCGACGGGGCTAAAGTGCAAACGACAAAGACTAAAGCAAAAGCAAAAGCAAAAGCAAAAGCAAAAGCAAAACAACAACAACAGCAAAACTAACTGTGTTTCACTTGAGAAGCCAACTCTATAACGATAACAATCGATAAACGATATTTTTGACTAACTAAACCAAGTGTGCATACAAAATGTGCAGCAGAAAATGTTTTCGCATGCCCACATTAGTCATCTGCGGCGTTTTGCTGACCATTGTGCTGGTCTGCATCACGGGCATCACCCTAACCAACAGCATCAACATATCGAATATCGTGAAGCTGCGCGAAAAGGTCGCCAGCGATTCGGCGGCCGCCAATGGCGGCCATCAGGCAGCCCAGACACGCGCCGCCCTCGTCGAGCAACAGTACTCGACGTTGCAGCAGCATCATCTATCCAAAAGCGATCTCAATTATATATCAGCGGCAACGCATCCCAGAAATTTGCAACGCCTGCTGGCCACGGCCCAACCACAGCCAGTGCAGCAGCAGCAGCAGCAGCCAGCGCAGCCCAATAAAATTGTTATCGAAATTGGTTTAAGAAGTAGCAGCAGCAGTGGCGGTGGTAGTGGGAGTGGCAGCAACACTGGCAGCAGCAACACGGACAGCCATGACAGCAGCAGCAGGAGCTCCAATTCGATTGGCGCCGTTAATCTAATGCCGATGCCGCACATGCTGCAAGCGGCGGATGCACTAATGGAGGGCAATGTTGATTCCATATCCCTGCCAGCAGCTGCGCCAGTTACGACGCAAACACCACCTACAACAACAACAACAACTACTACTACTACTACAACTACTACTACAGCAGCAACAACTGCAACAGTTGTAGGAACAACAACTCCAACAACAACAAAAACAACAGCTACAACAGCAGAGCAGGTCTTAGACATTGCCGATCATAACCCGGCGGGCATTCAATTCGAGCGTCGCGCACATGTCAAACAGGTAAATTAAAGGTCCGGCACGTACCACACAACTCCGGAAAGATTTATAATCGAGTCGCTTTTATTTCGCTCAGTTTTGACGGCGATTTCAATTTTTCGTTTGACTCATTGTATTGTTGTTGTTGTTGTTTTTGTTGCACTAATCATTACCAATTGCATTGTCTATCATCTACAACAACAACAACAACAACAATTAAAATTATGCCTAATGTCTCACTATAATAGAGCAACTACACTTTAATTCTAGGTATAGTCGTTGCCCAAAAAAAAAACAGTTACTTTTATTTCTTTGATTGTAACTCAAGGATTGATTATAGCCAATTTTTTGCATCTGTCAACTCTACCAAGACTCTAGATCTATATAGATCTCTATGAATTCGATGCGGGTATATAAGATTGGAGCTTTAAAAAGCCATATGCATGATGTGTCTGCATAAGATAAGCATATATTATTTATATATACTTCAGACTTAAGTTAAGATATTACTTTTTGTAAAATTCACAAAAATATAAATATAATAAAACTTAAAGTACTTAAGAACTATGAATTATTTTTAATAATTTAACATATATTGTATATATATATATATATATATAAGTTAAATGATATATATATATATCTTCTTAATTAAAAGAGTTGATAATGTCATCTGTAATTCGTATGGAAGCTTATCAACATTTATTGGATCTCATCTGATATGATCTATATAATGATATAATTCAACTACCATAAATTAGATTGCTTAGTTATTTACATATTCTTTGAACTTCGCTCAATTTTTAAATTATAATTGAAACATTCTTTCGCCATTATAACATCTGTTCTTCAGAGTTTTCCTATTCATGCTCATATTTCTTTAGCAAAACAATGTAGTTTTAAATATTATATTATATTAATAAATACTTGACTCGTTAGTAAACAAAATCAAGTAAAAATGCTAAAGTCGGCCACTACTAACTGCATAATACTTGTTCACTCCTTACCAGAAATAGTTCAAATATAAACTTTTTATGAGGTTAGATATATCAACTAGATACTTTTTATCTCGGGTTGTCTATTTGCATCTGCATATCTGCATATTTAAAATCTTAAATAATAGGAAACGCTATTATATTAGTGTAAGACTAGGTATAGTATTTCCCGATTTACCGTGATCCTAATGGGCGTATCAAAAAAATCTTTATATATTATAAGAAGAGAATACCAAAGAGTATATACACTCAAGTCTCTAGCTTCAATAGCTTATTTACATTTATACAAACAGATGGTCAGCCACAACCAATATACTCTCTTTCACCTTGAGAACGAGTGTAAACATTAGCACGTTTCGAGCCAAAACCGAATTCAAGCGCTTGTAAATGCTTTGAACCGATCACCGATCGCCGTTTACCGATCGCCGATCGACCAGCTATGCAATTCTCAGACAGAGTTCACTTGCTACTGGGCCGTGCGAGAACCAGTTGATTGGAATCGCTCTATGACTAAAAACTTTTGCACAGCGCAATTGCACTTCGCGCTGGCAATTACTAAGCTAACGGCAAAACTAAATTAACTCTCTATAAATGATATATGAGCAGTTGGTCTCGGGCTTTAGCTTTCGCCTTATTTCTCTCTCTCTCTCTCTCTCTTTCTGTCTGTCCGCATCTTGGTGGCTGATTACAATAATTAGCATAGTTTTAATGACACTTGGGAAAAATAGAAAACAACAACTTAACAAAACTATAATACAGACAAGAGAACGAAAAAAATCAATTGCATTGTAGTCGCATCTTAATGGGGCGGGCGACCACTAAATCTCTCATCTCGCATTTTTCCAAAGCTTCTTATGTCGAATCCGATTGCAGCTACGAAATTGCTTCCATCTCCAACTCTCTCTCCCTCTCTCTCTCTCTCTCTCTCTCTCCTGCCATGGCAAAGTTCAGGCTAAAGCTTTGGCTGCCGCGACTGCAATAGCAAATGCAAAGTTAAGTGCACGAATGGAATCGAGGCGCGAGAGTCGAGTTGCGGTTGTGGCTGATGAGAGGAGAGGGAAGGAAAGGAGAGGAGGAGGAGTGGAGCGCAGCGCAGCGGCAGAGGCGCGCGCGTTGAGTGAATGTTGTTGAATGCTTAATGCTAAAAAACTTATCGCTCCAACCCGTACTGCTCCCACCCGCCCCCAACCATCCGCGGTCCGATCTGACTGGCAATCAGTCAAAAGCCAACGCTAAGCCAATTAAGTTTGCAAACTTATTCCGTGTGAAATTAATTACTTGCATTTTTATTTTAATGTAGTATGGCTATGTGGTGGCTGCTGTTGCTGCTGCTTTCTGTTGTTGTTTTGTGTTTGTTTCGTTAAAAGGAGAAGGAAGATGGAAGATATGCATACAACAAACAAATTAAACTGATGCATATTTAATGCGTTATTCATTAATGAATAACGTTAATTTTAACATTTCCGTTTCCTTACTTCAACTGAGCTCAATAAGTGCGAGACGTGATTGGTTAGCGTCCGATTTAAGGATGTGTTTTGGTTATAGAATGATAGTTATATATTTTGGAATATAAGGGAAACTATAGGCAACATTGTGAGTGTAGTTTATAAAAGGAAGTAGAGATGGGCTTGGTTTATATTGATTAACTAAAATTTAAAATATTTATTTATTTATTTATTTAGGTTTATTTTAACTTTACTAAATATTTACATTAAATAAAAGATATTTTATATATATTTAATAATTCTCGAAGATACATTGCTTTTCTTTGTGTCTGTTTCACACTCCTTCAGCAAGTGTACAGAGTATATAGGTTTTGTTCAATGTCCGTCTTGCTATCCTTTGGTCCATCTGTTCGTATGATTGCAAATCATTTTGACGCTATTAAAGCTAGAGACTTGAAATTGTATCTATATGCTCGATGGTACCTATGTCAACTAATAAAGTGTTAAGGTGTTCCGGATTGGCTAGAAACTTCTAAATTAACGGCTAAGTTAATGTTGACCTTACATATTGATACATAAATAATTATGTATATATATAAGCCTCTTAAAGGCGTGGCAAAGCTGAAAATTTCATATCTCTTAAAATTTTCGAGCTAGCACTCCAAAACTATAACCGATTCTAGAACTCCAATACTTCCTCCAGACTCCTTGTGAACGAGTATTATGCAGTCTATAGCGCCCGACTACAACATTCTTACTTGTTTATAATTCTACTATAGCTTTGTATTCGATATTTTAAGTTAAAAGTTATGTCTATGTAGACAGTCTCAGTGCAAGGACATACCCATAAATGTATAAAGCATAACTTATGCATTTACAAAAATATAAAAAATGATTGAAATTCGATCAACAAAAAGTTTTTCGCGATTTCTTTTTTCAATCATTTTCCTTCCCACAATTACGAGCGAAATTGTCTAGCTGTGCAGCTCGGTCTTAGAATCCGAATCAGACTTTAGCCGTATTTCATTAAATCATTTAGGGTCTAATATATGTATACAGATTGCAAACTTTATTGGTTATTTCATATTTTGTTAATAACTCAAGCTCTCTCGCTCGCGCTGACATTGTGCGCCTAACGACCGGGCTTTTGGCAGCCCTTCAGCGTTTCGATTCATGGCCTTTAGCCCCGGCCAGACTTGTGCCGGAGTTTCTTGTTATGTTTTATTTAATATGCTCATTTTTCATACACAGGTCATCCCATTAAAGTATATGGCATACATTTCGGACTAGCCTCGCATTAAAATTGAGGCGCGGCCGACTCGCTCGCTCACACTCTCTCTCTCTCTTTCTCTGGGTCTTTCGCTCTTTCGGTAGCGACGCTTGTAAAAGTTTCTTAATAATAAATTGCTTAACTTTTAGGTAAACAAAATCACATTTGACCCCAAGGGGGTTCTGAGCCGAACTTTACTGGCCACATTCCTTAACGCTCTCAACACGCCGCCGGCTCATCACGTGCCCTCTGCATGTGGGGGGCACGAAAAAAATTGACTAAACGATGATCCTGTTATTTAAATTAAAATTATTATTGCCTGCATTGGCTAGCGCATCAGTTTTTCGCATTTCCTTCTGCTCAAGTATTTGTAATAAGCTCGAAAATGTGCCTTAAATTCTAGGATAGAATTCTAGATTTTAAACATAATACAAAAAATATTTAATGAATATAATTATTATTAAAATAATTATTAAAAACTTAAAACAAATTTTAAATATTTATTTTTTATAATTTCATAATTAGGAACATTTCTTTTTAAAGTAAAATAAAATATTTAAGGAATATTTTATATAATTATATAATTGTGACCAGTTATTTTTAAAATTAAAATATTTTATGAATATTATATATAAATATGAAAATTTTTTCTTAAAATTAAAAATATTTTTAAAATATTTTATATAATTATTTGAAAAATATTTTTTGATTTTAAAATATTTTATGAAGATATTATATAATTACATAAATTTGAAAAATTTCTTTTAAAATTTATTAAATCTAAACTTTGATTTTTGTTCTGAAAATTAAGAATTAAGATATTTAAAAATTGAGTGTTTCACAAAGCTTGAAAATTGTGGTGCGAAATTTTTGGAATTTTTTTATTATACTTTATATATTATTTAAATATATTAAATTTGTTATAAACAAATATATATAGTATTATTAATATTTTAATAGAGAAAGGACTTAATTCATAGTTTCAAAGTCTACTTAAAAGTTCTTAATATTTTGCATGACTTTTTTCATGGCGTTACAAAAGTGTAAAAAAAATATCCCCAGCTTACTCAAAATTATAAACAAATTCTTAGAAAATTGTTGTTCATATTTGAAATCCTAGGAAAAAAATCTTTAAACATCGTTATCAATAATGATTAACAGTCGCAGAGCTGCAATCGATAGATAACAAGAAGAAAGATTGTAAATTCATGTTGAGACTATTTATCAGCATAATTTTGTATTTTTCTTTTTGATTATTATGTTAAGTGTTAAGCGATTTCCCGTTAGCTATTTCCTTTTCCATTTTCCGACATTTTCTGTTTGCCCCAATCAGTTGGGTAGCAAGACGCATCCGTCATGACGTCGCATATTTTATGGCAACAATTGCAATGCAAAGCAGCCTCTTTAAATGGAAAACACGCGCCTGAACTGAACTGAGCCAAACCCCAATCTAAATCCCAATTTTCCTTTTCTCTGCTTCTTTCTATTTGCAGGTGAGTTGCAACTGTGGGTTTTCATGCGGCAAATGTGGCATAAGCAAAAGCTGCCTGGAATGCTAAGGCTTCACTCTGATAAAACGCGCTACACTGAGTGCAATATTGTGGCAGGTAGGTGACAATGGAATGGGGGATGGGGGCATCGGGCCGGGCAGCGGCAATTGGAACTCGTGCTGTTGACTGTTGGAATAATAAGCTTCAATTTGGCACAAAGCGGATATGGCAAGGACACGGAATGTCCAATGTCACGTGGAGGCGTCATCCTAGGCAAGCAAAAAGCAGAAAAGGTTTCCTCTTTGCTTTCCTTTGTTTTTTTTTTTTTTTTTTCTCTCTTCCGGCATTGACTAATGCGTTATATAACTCTACAATGCCATGAATTATGCTGTTGCCCAACAGCCGACTGCGAAACAAAAAAAAAAAAAACAATAGCATAAACAAAATGCAAGAAGAAAAGGGAAATGAGCATCGAAAAAAAATGTTGTTATGCCTCCTAGAAGGCTTTGAAGACTTTGACACGCCTTTCTTGTATGAAAAAACTTTTTGCAAATTTGTGACAAATGGAAGAGGTAAAAACACACAAAAAAGAGAACAAAAAATAGACAAAAGTTACTACCTAGAGCTTTAGGCAAGAGAAAAAGAAACTATTGATACTGTATTGTGTAAACTCTATACTCTGTCTATTGTGCTATATGAACTATGTGATATATATTGACATCAATAGCTAAAAAGTAACGAAAAGACCATTTACAATTTTAAATATTGTTTAAAAACAAACAAAAAATTATTATTTAAAAAATATATGAATAAAAAAATAATTAAATATATAATTTAAAAAATAATAAAATATATAAATAAAAAAAATATGTAAATAAAAAAATATATTAATAAAAAAAATATATATAAACCAAAATTAATTAATTTATTAACTAGTTAAATTTAAAAAAAATAAAAAATAAGAATGTAAAATGTTAAAAAATAAATATCGCATAAAAAATTTAAAAATAAAAAAGAAAAACAAAATTCAAATTAATGAAACAATTTAAAATTAATTTTAAGAAAATTAAAATTAAAAAATTAATGAAAGAATTCAAAAATGAAAAAATAAAAAAATAAAAAAATTAATCAATTAATTAATTAATTAATTTGGTAAATGTAAAATACTGAAAAATAAATGTAAAATGAAAAATAAAAAATAATAATAAAAATCGCATAAAACAGTTAAAAATAAAATTTTAAAATATAAAACAAAATTCAAATTAAGCAAAAAATAATAAAATATCAATATCATATAAAATATCAATATCATATAAAATATCAATATCATATAAAATATCAATATCAATAAAAATAAATAAATGAACAAAATATAGAGAAAAATAAAAAATTATAATAATATATATATAATTATATAATCAACTTCTTCATATCAATATCATCAATATTAAAATACGATATTTATTCATATTTCATCTATAGACAAGAAATTGTTTGATACATTTTATATATTATTTATATATATATTTTAATATAATTCTAATTCTTTGAGAAAAAAAGCTGAGAATTCTGTTAGACATGGTCTAGCTGGCCGAGTATGCATATTTTAGCTACTTGTTTGTTTACCCATTCAGTCAATATGAACAAGTAAGAACGTTGCAGTCGGGCGCTACCGACTGCGGGATACTCATTCACACCCCCACAGATCACGCCCCTTGCCACGCCCACAATTGGTTTGTACATATATAATTTTTTGGAAATCAATAGAGGAGATCAGCAGTAATATCTGTATATAATTCTGATTTTCTCACTGAGAATCGGAAAAACGTATAGTTTTTCCCGATTTGCCACGCCCCCAGTAGGCGTAGACATATAATTTTAGGCCAGTTCTTAGAAGTAGTGAAGGGTAACGTAAGTGTGAAATTTGGATGCTTACACTCAAAAAATGCGAAAATTACAGGGTATTTTTTAGCCGGGCATACCCCATAAGGGGCGTAAAAATTATTTTTGGCGCATCGATAGGGGAGCTCACCAGTAACTTACCGTCCAATTTTGAAGCTTCTAGCTCTAAAACTGTAGGAGCTACAAACTTTTGCGGTTTGCCACGCCCCCTATGGGCGTAGATATATCCGCCATATCTTTTCCAACTTGGGTTGTCAACCCGAGTATATATACCAAGTTTCAAGTCTCTAGCATCAATAGTGCTCAAAATATTACAGAATTTGAAAAATCACTATATAGTCAGATCCGATTTGCCACGCCCCTAGTAGGCGTGGATATATAGATTTTTGGTCGATCTTCATAGGATCGTATCAGTAACCTACGTGCCAAATTTGGGCGTTTTAGCTTTAAAACTGTAGAAGATACAGTTTTACCCGATTTGCCACGCCCCCAATAGGCGTAGATATATCCGCCATAGCTTTTTCAACTTGAGTTGTCAACACAAGTCTACATTCCAAATTGCAACTCTCTAGCACTTCTAGAAGTAGTGTTTCTGAGGTATGGGCAAATGCATTTTCCGATTTGCCACGCCCCTAGTGGGCGTATCGGGAAAATCTTGACACTTTATAATTCGAGGGTATACACGAGTATATATTCCAAATTTCAACTCTCTAGCTTCAAAACTGTGCAAATGGTTTGCGTTCATACGGACAGACGGACAGACGGACGGACAGCGTGACGGACATTGCACAAAACCAATATACTCATTTCACTTTGTGAATGAGTATAATAAAAGCAAGTAGAGTAAAAAAAATATATATATATATCTATATTATATATATTTTCCAGTGAGAAGCAACAATATAGACCCTGGTGGTTCAGTGAACTGGTTTCAATTAACAATAATAAAATAATAATAGAAATAAATTCCAAGCGCATGCATATATTATAGACTGTTTGTTTACACTCGATACTCGATAGTTTCTCAGCCTAGAAATCAAGTTGAGATTAAATTCTGTGCTAGGAGAATGCATCAAGTGACATTTTTCATATGACCACTAGGTAGGTTATTTCATATCCGAACTGTAGCAGTAGCAGCTCGAATAATTTATGGGGCCGTCCCCCAAAAATTTATGCCAAAATGCAAGAGCAAGCAATTTTGTTGCACATTGGCTGGGCTGGGCTGTGCAGGGCCTCGGTCGCCTCTTGTCTTAGCCGTGTGGACGGACGGACGGACGGACGTTTTGGGACCGAAAGTAATCATTGTTCGATACCGGAAACTATTCAATTTCCGCATGACATGAAGCGTATACAAAACAGGCTTGAGTGCTGAGAGAACACCAGGCAGAAATGTCCTGAAGCGAAGGCATACCGAAAGCCAACAAGGACATGGCACATTCAACGTTTGCCAACACACAACACAAATGAAAGCGAGACGGAGATGAGTTGAGCCGCACAGCTGCTGCCTCCAATGATGATACAAACACATTCTGTGTTGTGGCTGCCGCCACTGCTGCACGCATTTTTATCACTGATTGGGTTGGATTGGTTTGGATTTTTGAAAAGTCCAAAGAATGATTTGGAGCGCAGCTGTAAAACGCAATTGATTGAAGCTCTCTCTCCCTCACCCACTCCCACTCTCTCTCTCTTAACCAATGCAAATTGCCTGCATTAAAAACCAAATCTGAGTGAATTCAACATTTTCCATGCAAATCTATTGACTTAGTAGCGGCATTGTCAATCTTTAGAAATAAATCCACTTTGCCCCACTGCCGCCGAGCTCTTTATTGTCCCATCTCATTCACATTTCAAAGTTCTTATCTAATTAAATGAAAACCTAGCTGTATGTTTGACCGCTGAACTTCCAACTCTTGAAATGTATCTGCAGCTTGTTGCAATTGGGAATTGGAAATGGTCTTTACTCTGCTTGCACCGCACTCACTTTCATTTTTAACCCACGGACAATCAAATCCACACTGACCACAGCTCAACAGAGCTGACAACATTAGAGGAGAACGAAAAAAAAAGCTAGTACTAAAATAACTTGCATTTATCATGCCCAAAAATCACATTTAATTGAGAGAAGTAAACATCTATGAATCTATAAAGTATATAGATTCTTGATTTGAACGCCAAGGTCAGTTTGAGTCTCTCTGAATGAATGCATCCATCTGAAAAACTTCGTAAATTATATATATATATATAAACCTTAACCTAAAAAAAGTTCCACTTGCAATATTGCATATTCTTTTATTCATACAAATAAATAAAAAAAAAAAAAAAAAATTAAAAAAAAAATTGTTAAAAATATTTAAAAACCGCTAAACTATTATAAAATCAATATTATAAATATAAATAAAATAAAAAAAAAAAATTAGAATTAAATCTAAATAAAAAATAAAAAACTAAAATCTAAATTTAAAAAAAAAACCATAAAACTGAAAACACAATTAAAAAAAAAAAAATGAAATAAATTATTAAATATATAAATAAATAATAAAATATAGAAATAAATAAAAAATTATATAAATAAAATATATATAATAAAAAATATAAATAAATTAAATTTATATAATAAAAAAAATATATAAATAAATAATAAATTAAATAAATAATATTAAAATAAAATAATAATTCTAAAAACTTATAATTAAAAAAAAAAATTATGAAATAAATTAATAAATAAATAATAAAATATATAAATAATTAAAAAATTATATAAATAAAATATATATAATAAAAAATATAAATAAATAATAAATTAAATAAATAATATTAAAATAAAATAATAGTTCTAAAAACTTATAATTATAAAGAAATAAATTACTATTAACCAATTTAAAACTGTGAAAAAAAGCTAAATTCAGCTAAATTTGGCGTTAAAATAAAAGCGCTAACAGCAGCTCTGCTCTGCCCGAAGTTCAAGTTGGAGGCAAAAGATGCAATTGCTGCTTCTGATATCCTAAGGGATAGAACTTTCAAGTGGGGTAGAGTACTAAGGCGATTGCAACTGCATTTTGTGTGATTGTGCGGCACACCCAACCGCACACACGCAACACACACAAACACATAAACACACAGAGACCGTAGCACACACATGGCAAAGGATGTGTTTCTTTTGGTATTTCTTACCTGTTACGCTTCGTTAACTATTTGATAGCATAAAAAGCTTTTGGCTATCAATCAAGTGCCCTCCCTTTCACTCAATTATTTAGTACAGTTTGTACGGTAGCTACGCTTAGTCTAACTTGTGGAATGTTGAATCTTGAAGTTTCTGCCTGGTTGACAACAGCACGAATCTCTGGCGTGCTGTCAAAAAAGACAAAAAATAAATAAAACTTGTATAAAAGGCAGGAAAAATAAATTGAAGTTGTATAGAAACTTGCTGCTGTTCAATTAGCTCGCTAATAGATTGGCTTGGCTTGCCATGGAACTGTCATGTATATATGTATGTGGTATAACTCATGTGCAATCGTGGATAATATCTCATTTCAATTGCCGCACACTCTCCCATACGTCACAGAACGTGCATGCATCATTCAAACAGATAACCGAAACTTTGCCACTGACTTTTACTTACAAATTACGCTGCAATTGATGGTCGAATAGACAGCAGCAGCAGCAAGAAAAGGAATAACATTTGGCAGTCGTTTGCTTAACGACTCTTTCTAATTGCTAGCTGCTGGTCGAAAGTGCACAACGTGCTGCTCGATGTCCCTTTTAGAGATGGGGACAGTTTGCGACACGAAATAGGCAACCTAAATTCCTTTTATACATAAACATATATGCCAAAGTCTATAAAGCCTAAAGCAAATTAAAAATCGATTTATATCGATACATAATCGATAAGTATACAAAATAAGTATAGATATTATAGACATCTATGCAAAAAGTATAAGCTATGGAAGTGGCTCTAAAATTAGTTTATATTGATGCAAATTATTATCGATAAATTGATCGATAATCGATTATTATGTAAATATAACCTTCGTTTCTTGGCATAGATATCTATGCAAAAATAAGCTTCAAAATAGTCTTCAAATTGCCTTATTTCGATTCTAAATGCTATCGATAATTATCGAAAATTAAAAATTTTACATAGTTAACTATCGTCATTGGCATCCTTGGCATAGACAGCTATGCAAAAATGTATAAGCTATGAAGTGGGTTTAAAAAAGTTTATATATCAATGCTAATGATTTTCGATAACTATCGAAATCGATAACTATACATGGTTAACCATCGCTTCTTTACATATAAATCTATGCAAAAATATATAACCTATGAAGTGGCTTTATAATTGGCTTATATCGATGTTAAATACTGATAACGATAACTTTATCGATAATCGATAATTATACACAGTCAATCAACATTTTTGGGCAAAAGTAATAGGTTAACTTTTGCTAAAGGCAAACATTTTTAATGCTTAACTCTTTCTTGGATTTGCTTATGCTTGCTCGTGTCACGTTGCTAAAAGCACGATAGTCGCTCAGCTCTAGTAAGCGCTGGCCAAGTGCGCGCACTAGTACTTAAATTATTGTTGCGGGGAAAAATCGGACAGCTCGAGTTCTGTTCGTGTTTAGCACTGGGGAAATTGCCATCGATAAAAAGAAATGTTTTATGGTGCCGAGTTCCAATGAGTGCGGCGTAGAAACGATGTGGCGAGCCTCTTCGAGGCGTGTTCGAAATGCCTATGAATTAGCCATAAAAGGCCGAAAGGCTGCTGTCTGGCACTTTCTTAAAGGCAACCACTTAAAGACGCCCATGAAAGCTAATCAATTGGGCTTTGGCTCGACAATAACTTTTTGCGACTGAAACTTTGATTATGCTGCCGTGCCATGATTTTAATTTAGTCAGAGAAAGAAACCGAAACAAAAGCCAACTGACCACCCGCAAGGTTACTTTCAAGTCCGGAGTTAACCGAAAGCGCAATATATATATTTTCTATAGTCGCAAAACTCTGCTTCAAAGTCGATACGAAATTTTTGAGCACCAGCTGAGCTATGCCTCGACAAGTACTTCTCACGATTGCCTAGCGAAAATGTCCAATTAAATCCCACACTGGAGGCTTCGGCTACGGCTTCGACTGGCAGCTGCGGCAGGCTCTTACAATATTTTTTTTATAACATTCCAGTTCAAATATTGCCCAAGTGGGCGTGGCAGTCGCGCAAAAAATGTTTCAATGCGTGTGCGTGTGAGTGTGTGTGAGTGTGTGTGTGTGTGTGTGTGTGTGTGTCGTAGGCATCGTAAAGTGCGTGTCGCCTTCATAAATATGTGATGAGATCCTAAAAACCGAGACGCAACAACTGACTGAGAAAAAAGCAAGTCAGCACTTTGGCACAATCTGGTGGCAACCGCAGCAGCATCTCAGCAGCACATTTGAAATCCATTTGGTATTTGGATTTAACAGCTCAAGTGCTATGAAAACTGACAAGTTGATCAAACTATATATACACATGCTTAACCTCATTAAGGTGGTTAGCCATGTGACAGTAGTGGCAGATGTCGAAAATTTGATGAAAGATGTTTTTAGTGAATCATAAATCATATGTTAGTTTTCATGCTTCATCAGAGAGAATTAAAAACAATATATATATATTAATTTGTTGATTTTGATCTAGAACATCATTAATTTTTTATAATTCCATCAATTTCTCACATTAACATATTGATAAAAACAAAAATATTTTATGTTCTCTTAACTACCCATATAAACAATATAGCAAGCCTCTTAACAGCATGTACAAAAGGGCTATGAATTTGCCATAAAAGCCAAAAGGCTGCTGCCTGGCACTTTCTTAAAGCCCAAACACTTAAAGGGCCCATGAAAGCTAATCAATTGGATTTTTACATCAAAATAACTTTTATAACTGTTTGTTTAGTGGTTTAGCCTAAGGTTAACAGCTGGGAGACTTCTTAACTATATTGCGCATTGCTTGCCCAATAACTACTTTACACAGGGTATGCGCTAGTCATGCCAGTCAAGTTTTCTCGCAGACAGGGTATTAGCTAGTCGTGCTCTTGTGAGTAAAACTTAGTTCAAGTTCCATTTCCATTTGATCGCTTTGAAATGCTGTATATTGCAGCTACTTGAACAGCTGCTGGTTATATATATATATTTTTTTTTTTTGGGTAGAATCTCGTACTCTCTCTCTCTTTTTGTTTGAAAAACTTTCGAGATAGTCGTCAGCGACAACAGTTGAGAAACTGAGAACTTTGAAGTTTTCATTCAATAAATGCTACGCATTTCAAACAACAATTCAAATAGTTGTTGTTGCTGGTCGTTGTTTTTGTTGTTGTTGTTGTTGATTGTTGGTTGTTGCTGTTGTCTGGAACTCGCGAAAAGTTCTGGTTGTGAAGTGTTTATGTCTGGTTTTGTGGTCGTCCGCTCCAGCAACAACAACAACAATAACAATGATTATAACTACAAATTTTGGGATTGTGGCAACGGCAGCAGTAGCCGCACCACCAGCACCACCACACACCACACACCCGCATGCCAATGAAAAATACCAACAAAGCCCACCGAAAAACGTCCCTTTGCCCATTGGCTCAACTGCTCTATCAAGCAAATATTTGTTTTGCGTTGAGCGGTTGCTTAATTTTTAGTTTATGTTGCATAATTTTAGGCTGCGAAGGTCAGCTGCGACCCGGACCCGATAAGCAGCCGGGTGGGTCGGTCGACTTGAATTGTCCACCACGTAGCGGTGGTGCTGTCTCGGCTGGCTCTTTGATAATATTGTGCTGACAGCATCGTTGCGAGTGCCAGGATTAGGACGATGATGGGAATATTTTTGCTTACGTCCGGCTGCTCAAACGCCAAATCAATGAGCGGAAGGAAGCGCAGTGGCAGTGGCAGTGACAGTGGCATACTATGAAAACTAGTTGAGTTAGTCTATGTGTGAGTGTGTGTGTATGAGTGTGTGTGTGTGTGGGTAAGTGTGTACCTTGGATTGGGGGCACGGTGCTCAATCACTTGATTGACAGGACAACGGACAACAAGAAACTAGCCGACAAACATTTGGGCTTGACGATGTTATTAACAACACACATAAACACACACACACACACACACATGTATATTATATATATTTATATAATCATACACACTTATACACACACCCACACTCACACACTCTTTGCTTATGTTACGCTTGGGCGCATCTATGATAGCAAACGTAATATTTGAATAGATAATGAAATGAGTTTGGGAATATGACTTAATCATCATATACCAATAAGTGCTATATACTATATTCATAAGTGGTATATACCAAGTACAGTGATCTCATGGTAAGAAGTACAGGAATAGAATTAAAAGTGGAAATCATTAACTTAGTCAAAGCCAAGTACACGTATGTGTCGCATATATATAGAGAGATCTACAATAGCTTCAAGTTCTCATAGACATATTATATATTCAATTTTATATCATCAATATATTATCAGTATTATTAAGTATATATATACAATATACGAGTCAATATAGTCATGTTCGTCATGTTCATGCTGTAATCGGCTTGATTGAAGCACTATATCTGATAGAAATCCTACTTTCACAAATAAATTCTTGTAGAAAAATCTTTTCTTATATCTTTAAATACATTAATCAAATCAGGTATTGCCATGTTTTACACTCATATTATATAATATGAGTGTAAAACATGGCAATACCTAATTTGATTAATGTATTTAAAGATATAAGAAAAGATTTTTATATATATATATATATATATATATGTATATGTAACTTAGACTCAAATCTATACAGCTCTCTTTCCCTGTCTCTATTTAATCTCTTGTAAATTAAAGTCTTTTGCTACTGAAACGAATATATTTTACAGAAATTTTATATTGTGTCTAAAGACAACTCAATTTGTCTACCCAAAACCAATTAAGAGTGTTCTAGTCGGGAGTGCCCGACTAGGAAATACCTCGAACACTGCGCATAACTGGCATTTCAATTATTCTACGATTCTTTTGTACAAAAAGAACGTGACCTTGGGTTTTACCTATATATTTGTGATCTAAAAAACTACAATAATGTTAAAATAACATTTGAGTATTACTCTTGTAAGAAAACTAAGAAATATATCTATATATCTATCTATATTTAATATATCTCTCTTGTTACTTAACTCTTTAAGCTCTGATTATACTCTTGCTTACCATATGCAGTAATCAATATATTGACTTGGCAGTATGAGGGAAAACTTAAAGACAACAAATTTGTCATTAATATACTCAAAGATGCTGTACCTATATCCTAGAGTATCTGATGATTGAAGCACTATATATTCTAGATACTAGATCCTAGAATATCTTTATATTTAATTTGTTGTTGTTTAGATTATAAATATTTCCAATAATTGATAAATCTTTATGGAAAAATTAAAATCAACTCAACGCAGGCAACTCTGACCAGCATTTGGCATATTTCTAACTCAAATTAGTTATTTAAACAAAATTAAATTAAATTAATTAATTTACAACATATTTTTGTACAAATAATACAAATTAGCTATCAATGAAATAGGTTTACTTTTGCTCTTATAATCCAATTTCCTCTTTGGCTATTGCTCTAGGCAATATAATCAAAGATATAATGGTTATAAATCGTATTGGCAAACATCGTGTATTGTTGTGGACGATTAACGTAATATGCCATGGAGGCTGGATGATAGAATCGCTCGCTGATGCAAAGCTCAATTCATTTGCCGACCATAAGTTACATGCACTGCTGCTCTTTTGGCCAGTTGTACACCTGTAATCTCTGGCGTTTTGTTGTTGTTGGCTAACTGGCATTTCGGCCAATTTGTGGCAGTGGTTTGCATGTAATACCAAATGTGATTGCAACAGCAACGGCAATGGCAACGGCAATGGCAATGGCAATGGCAATGAAATAAATTGAATTACAGCAGCTAACAGAGCCGGTAGTCGGCTCTAAATGCCTTGTGTGAGGCATTCACCAAAGCCGTTGCCTGTTCAAGACATATATGGCCATTATTGAATATGGTCGGCAGAGTGTCCTGGTCCAGATGGTTTCATCGTCAACGACCCGCTCGCCTGGCCTTGCCTCGTTTCGACCCACCCCGCCCCGCCCCTAATGAGCGCAGCATTATTCATTAATGTTTCCCTCGACCAATTGCCGTTTAGGACATTAGAAAATTGCATATGCAAATTCGTGTAGCTGGGAAAGCTGGAAAGCTGCGCCCCGGCCATAAATCATATTCATAGCTTTCCAGGCGAACAACCAGCTCATTTGCATGCCTGTCAAACTGCATATGAAATGCTCAACTCGGCTTGGGTCGGCTCGTGCGGCTATTGAAACTAAATAAATTCACACTCAGCTGGAATCAATTTTGTACGCAGCGAAACAATAGAGAGAAAAATTAATTCAAATTAAATTGTTTTTTTTTTTTTTTAATTATTTTTATTTTTGACAGATTAGCAAATTGATTTTATTTAATTTAAAATCTGCAATTATAATTATATGCAACTCTTTTTGACCAAGCAAATCTAATGCGTTTTGATGCGTCAAATGTAGAGAGTTATATGGAGAGAGGAGACGGGTTCAACCAATTCTTTTATAGATCTAGCAGTTTGTCAATAAGCTAATAATTTGTTTTAAATAGAGATTAATTATTTATTGAGCTAGTTAATTATTGCCTTTAAGCTATTAAGATGACTTAAATGGCAGTTCCCAATTCTATTTCTGATCAGCAAAGTATTAGACTTGTATTTTCCAATTAAATATATATATAGCAAAATATATATTATCCAGTTATCTATATCTATAGATATCCAGTTATCTATATCTATAGTTATCCAGTTATCTATATTTATAGTTATCCAGTTATCTATAGTTATCCAGTTATCTATATCTATAGTTATCCAGTTATCTATATTTATAGTTATCCAGTTATCTATAGTTATCCAGTTATCTATATCTATAGTTATCCAGTTATCTATATATATAGTTATCCAGTTATCTATATTTATAGTTATCCAGTTATCTATATATCTATAGTTATCCAGTTATCTATATATATAGTTATCCAGCTATCTATATCTATAATTATCCAGTTATCTATATCTATAGTTATCCAGTTATTTATATCTATAGTTATCCAATTATCTATATCTATAGTTATCCAGTTATCTATATCTATATTTATCCAGTTATCTATATCTATATTTATCCAGTTATCTATATCTATAGTTATCCAGTTAGCTATATCTATAGTTATCCAGTTATCTATATATCTATAGTTATCCAGTTATATATATATCTATAGTTATCCAGTTATCTATATCTATAGTTATTCAGTTATCTATATCTATAGTTATCCAGCTATCTATATCTATAGTTATCCAGTTATCTATATCTATAGTTATCCAGTTATCTATATCTATAGTTATCCAGTTATCTATATCTATTATCTATAAAATCTATTATGCCATTTTCCAGTTAAATATATATCAAAACAAGTAAGATATTTTATCTATATCTTTCTTAAACAAATAAGAGAGTGGGAGATATTTAGACTTCCTTGTAGAGCTTTTCTTACTAAACACTCTAGCTTATATGACACATATATAGATGCTGTAACTGTAGAGAATCTATATAAGACATATTGTACCTTCAATCAAACAACTCCATGTCATAACTCTTTATTGATTATTTGGCATAGACATGGATCTGAGCCGACTTACGAGCCGCAACCAAAACATATGCACAAATTTAGATGCGCCTCAACTGCTGCTGCTGCTGTTGCTTCTACTCAGGCATATATATATATATATATATATATAACATACTTTATAGATGCACATGCCACGTCTCTTGCTGCACGTTAAATGCATGTCAACAAAAGCATTTTAAAGTTTGAGCCACAAGCGCTGTCGTAAATGTCACTGGCTGGCATTTTCAGCAGTTCTGTTTTTTTTTTTTTTATTGAATGCCAGGATATTTTTGAACAAGTTTTTAGCCATGGCCAACGTCAAAGAGGAAGGAAAGCGCATGAGATGTTACAATAAATCAGTTTTTATGTTCTATGCGCGCCATACACAAATGCAATTGACATAAATAAGAGAATGGCGAAGACAACGGGGCGTATGAGTTTTTTTTTTTTCAATTTGTAAAAGTTGATTTAGTTATTATATATTAATACGAAATTATTATAAAAAGATAGTCTATAGAAAAAAAACTACTTATTACATATTAATATGGGATTATTACAATAAGTAATTGTATAAAAAAAAAACTACATATATTACATATTAACTATGGGATTATTATAAACAGTAATTCTATAAAGAAAAAACTACGTATCAAATATTAATATGGGCTTATTATAAGTAATTCTATAGAAAAACCTAGTTATAATGATACTTTGTAGCGAAAAACTTTGCTATTGATATTCTTCTAGTAATTAGACTTATATATAAACTGATTATTAGAGGCCCTTTCGCTGGATAATATCACTTTTTAATGGGAAAAGGCTTTTGGGTTAATATAAACAAATTGAATTTGAGTTTTGGTATTAAGTTTGATGAGTGAGCTACAGCGATCTATGCTGAGTTCAGTTAGATGAGATACAGCGATCTATGCTGAAGTCATCCTCGCTCCAAAGAGCAAAGCCTTTAGAGATAATTATCTTTAGGAAAAGATAAGAAACATTCTTCCTTACTCTTCTCTTGTAAGAAGAATGTTTCTTTCCCATTTTTCTTACATAGAAGCATGCCTTTTCCTAAAAGTAATTATCTCTCTTTGCATTTTCCTAATAATAACTTATCTCTATTGCCATGGCATAGACTATAAATCGATCATAAGGCACAAGAGTTTCTCTTAAGTCCCTATACTCACCCGTTTGGACATTGGGAATGGTCATAAACTCCATGTTCAAACTAGAAAAAGTTCGACTTTGGCATGTTCTTTAGGCTAGGCTAAGAGAATACTACGATCATAAGGCTCAAATGTTTCTCTGATCTTCCTATACACTTTTGTTTTGACATTGGAAATACTCGTAAATTCCATGCTCAAACTAGAGCAAGTTCGACTTTGGCATGTTCTTTAGGCTATGCTAAAATAATACTAAATAAAGAAAATATGAACAGGGTATTCGTCAAGTCACATATATATCTTTTTTTTCCCATATCCCTTTCATTTATATATTTATTCAAACTACAATCAGCAGTCATAAACAACAGAACGAGAGGTGCTAAAGATAAATGCCAAAACCAAACCAACAAAAAAAGGCAACAAAACAATTAAAATTTATACAACAAAAGTGCACTGAATTGTGAAACTTTGATAGTGCACAAAAAATACAAAATATAAAAAAACAAAAAAGAAAAAATAAATTAAATATTTATCATGTGGTTTCTGGTATAAAATTATTTTTGTTTTTTTTACATTGTTTGTTTATTGTTAGTGCATGGCTTTTAACATGATGACGCGCATTAGCGGTCTTAATGAGATAAAAGCTTAACATGATTTCAACTGGCAAAGGTAGCAACAGGTAGCGCGAGTCTGCGCCTGGCATGTATGTATGTGCACATCCTGGGCCAAAGACGCTGTCCCTGACTCATTGGACGCTGACAGGATTCAGCGTCAGTGAAATGAGCGCAGTTGATGCGCGGTAACTTCATAAGTTTATTGAATTTACCCAGCAACCTACACAGAGGGGGAGAGGAGGAGCCCTTTGCTGCTGTCCGCATTCTGCTTTCCATCTCTCTCTCTCTTTTTTTTTCTCATCTCATAAATTAACTTTGACTTTGAGTTTGATGCCAGCATAAAAGACATTATACAGCGCATAAGGGTGCAAATGTCAGAGTGCAAATTACGTATACGCAGCGTATGCTGTCAACATTTTAAAGACAGATCTGCAATAGTGGGGGGCAAAAAAAAAGGGAAAAAGTGAAAAAGGCAGAGAATCGCTGGGCGTGAAATCTATTTTCTGTTAGGAATTTATTTTAAATCGTATATTAGCACGCTTTAATGGGCTGTGCCGTCCGCCCACCCCAGCCGGTCCTCGACTAGATTCTGCATAGAACAAAACATGTTTTTTTTGCTTTTTTTTTTTATTTATGACAGCGCATAAAAAATAATATGGAAAAGTTTATGGCTCGCCGGGCACAAAATGAAAAATTGGTTTTACACGCCGCCACGCAACAGCAACAACAACAACAGCAACAACAAGAGCAACAGCCACATCCAGCCACAATAATAAATAAATGTAAAGATGATAATAAAGCGGATGATAATGATGATTCAAATGATAATGCGGGCCAGTATATATATATATGTGTGTAAATACATGGCATGCGGGGCCCGTCTCTGTCTGTAGCTGCACGCTAAAGCCCGCCCGTTCACAAATTATGACCGCTCCACAAATAATGTCGCACTCACATGTGAACGGCAATTCAATCGATAGACGATAGACGATAGGCAACAACAACAACAAACAACTCGTGTGAACGCTGCAGTCTCAATTCAATTGTTATGAGTTTAGCTAAATCAGATATGCAGCGTCTGCCAGACAATTCATGAATATCTTATAAATATAAATTATTAGTATTTGTCTGAGTTGAATTTTAAGCTGCTTTAACATCTGTACAAGGTGGAGATTTGTACGTGTATCTGAAGGTAGCACTTACTAGGGCTACTAGTCTATGTTCAGCTGATCTGCAATGCTTCTCTCTTACCTCTCACTCCGACTCTTTCGGCAGCTATTTCTTTTTATTTATTTTAAAAGAATTTTACAGAGATTTTTTACCTTAGATAATGGTTTTTATGCAGCTGTTACGAAAGCTGAAAACTTTTTAGAAATATCTAAAAATAAAATGAAAATTGTGTCTTAATGTTGGGGCATCTCAAAAGTACACGAAAAATGAATAAGAATAAATAGAAAACCTTTTGTGATATTGATTGTAAGAGAGTTAAGGAAAAACTTCTACATTTACTAAACTGATTTAGTCTCTTAAATCCTAGTCTTCTTCTCAGAGACTCCTTTAAAAACTAAAAAGAACAATAGTTATTTAGCTCTTTGCAATTAAGCAATCTAGCACAAATTAAAGCTCTCAAAAATTTATAAAAATCATATAAAAGCGAAATTTAAGGACCAGAAACTTTTCTTCATCACAACTGATAAATGTTTTTTTTTAATATTTAGTTTTTTTTATTTATTAATTTCATTCAAATCAAAGTTTTTGTTGAAGAGATCTAACTTTGCCAACTATGGTAAAATGCCTAACATGTGAATCTTAAAACAACTTGCAGTCATTATAAGAGTCCTTTTTGGCATGCACACATGTGTCCCTGTTTTATATCCTGAGCCGTAGTCAATTCTCATTTGACATTGTTAACAGCTGCAGCGGTTTGTTGGCTGCAGCTTAAGGCTGACATTTTTATTATTATTACTTAGAGTTATGCATATTAGATAATGCGTAGCTCATCAGATATTAACTAATACAAGTATTTATGCCTGAACTGTGATATTCTAGTTGCTCAGAAAAGTATAGTCTAATGTTTTCTCAAACAGCTCTATTGATCTGTTTTATTATTAATTATTATTATTGTTTTATTCTTAATTTATAAATATATTAATTGTGTCTTCATTCAAATTGATTTTCTTCTCCATTTTTATTAAGAATAGTTGAAGCAGTTGAAAGAATATTTTGTTAAAATTTTACTTTGCTGTTGCAATTATAGAATAGACTAGAGGATACTCTCTTCTTTTTTGATTCACTTATCAAAAAAACTTGTTAGTTTAGAGTATGAACTCAAGTATACATCAAACATTTTAGTTATCTTATAAAAAACCCTATTATATTATAATTTATATTATTATTAAAAATCTATTGTTCAGCTTTACTTGCAATTACTTCAAGACTTTTTTGCTTTTCCTTTGGAACAACTATAATTATATCTAATTTATAGCTGCCCACACAACTGCCAGTAATTGTTATAATCCATAGTAAACTGAGAAACGTTCGTTTGTATTGAAAGTAAAAGTATATAGGTGTGAAGCCAGGTGTAAATATCATATGCACATGCTAATTCAGTAAAGTCTTTATGTTCACATACTTAGAGCTATACAAGCTTGCAAACTACCAAATAACCTACTCTAAAGATCTAGCACATATCACATATCTATATGATAAGTGCCAGTATTATGCAGTCAATAACACCCGATTATTATTATATAATAATAATGAAAACATACTCTGCCCTACGATCAAGACAAGAGTCAGGCATGCAAGTGCCTGTTGGCTGAGCACAGATGAAATAAATTTGCTAATTTAGCCCTGCAGATGGCGCTCTCGAAATATATATATGACTGTAGTTATCTATTTATACAGTATACAGTGGCATTTACATCGCATACGTTGGCTTGCAATTTCAATTAGCGAATGCGAAATGCGAAATGCGAAATCAGAACGCTTCAGTTGCTACACCGGATTGCATCAATAAGCGAGGCAATTAGCAGAGGCTCGCTGAAACGTTCGTCACTTATCTGTGCTATGATTGCTCTGGTTGAGGTGGTGCTGGTGGTGGTGCTGGTGGGGAGGCATCCAAACTAGACCTTGGTTGAGAGTAGATGCTATGATTTTTGTATGGCTGCCTCTAATTGCATGGCCATTGCTGTGGGCACCGACTTCCTTGGCACAGCCTAGCTTGGTAATTAGATTTGGTTGCTGCCCTGGTTGCGTCTAACGAAGCTTGTGAAAAACTTTAACCAATACACACCCATACGCCCATGCCCCAACCAAAACCAAAACCAAAACTCAGACCAACCGGCCGACCCACTGGCCCTGCCATCTGTTAAGAATCCTGGCTCGGGCAATAATTCTCGGCAGTCATAACCATAATCGCAATCATGAGCACAATTTCATTCGAGAGTTCTGCTCGCTTGCCAAGTTTTTCACAGTTCGAGGACTGTGCGTTTAATGAGGCTAATAAAGTGGATGCTATGCCACGCCTCGCTCGCCAGCCTCCGTCCCGCCCGCTCGTCCGCCTGCTCCATGTGTCGGCATACTATTACAATTGCTTTGCTTTGCTGCCTTTTAAATGAGTTTATTGCATAATAAGTGATTTACATAGCCTTAAGCCTAATGCCGATCCCAACACAACAATATCAAACATATTCTCCCAACATAAAGCGATCATATAACTGTTCCCTCTGCTGTGTCTGTGCGCTAGGCATTTCACTAGATTTTTATGAAATATTCTGTACTAAGCGGTTGCTTCAATGCTCGCTTAGCCGAGCACCGAATGGCCAACAACTGCAGTTGCTATATATCTCATACCAAACACTAACACACACATGCAGGCAGCGGCATTGTGGGCGAAGGGCGTGGCATTGGAGCGTTGGCTAAATGGCACCATGGAGTGGGCATAATGTTTAGTGCTTTTTGTTGTAAAGAGTTTTTTGCCCAAGCCATAAATTTAATGTGTGTGTAATGCGTTGCAGAAGACACACACACACACAACCACACTAACACACACACCAACACACACACATACAGAGAGAGACTTGCATGCTGCTGGTAGAGAAGTTGGCAGTGTACAATAGATAGCAACGGCAGAGTGAAGCTTTTTGGCTTTTACAGTGGTCCGCAGGGACTTAAATTGTACATTTCCAAAATTAACTTGCTCTAAAAACTAATTATGAAACAATTATTTAAGGCAAAACTAAAATGAAATATATATGAAAAATAGTTAAACTTTTGTCACACAGCTAGAGAAGGGAGCTAGGGGGTAATGCTCAAAAGTATTTCTTTGCTAGTCTGAAATATTTTATGCAATTTCCTCAGCGAATTTAGACCTAATAATAAGACATAATCAAATTATTGTGTCTGCGGCTTAATTTATGAGATTCCACTCGACTAATAATTTACTCTGTCAATGCTTGCTTTAGCATTTAAATTGAATGACTGCAAGTTGTCATTCAGTCTCCTAGCTTTTCTGTGGAAATTAGTAATTGAAACTATAAGATAGGAATAACTGCAAGGATTGCATATGTATATATTATTCAAAAATAAAAAGATTTGAATTAGATTTTTCAAGATTTTTTAGACATTCAAACAGAACTTCTTATGAATTTATATTTATATATTTTATATATAAATATAAAAATGAAAAGTTTATAAAAATAAAAAACAAGAATATATGAAAACAAAAAATATATAAATATAAAAACAATACAAAAATATATAACAAAAAATATAAATAAATATAAAAATAACAAAATGTATAAATATAAAAAATATATAAAAATAAAAAAATATATACAAATAAAAAAAATATATAAAAATAAAAATATATACAAATTATTTAAATATAAAAATATTTACAACGAAAAAATATACAAAAAAAAAATATATATATAAGTATAAAAATAAAAAAATATATACAAATAAAAAATATATAATATATAAATAGTAATATAATATTTTTATATATTTTTATTTTTATATTTATACATTTTTTATTTTTTAATATTTTTTTTTTTTATATATTTAAACATTTTTTATTTTTATATTAAAATTAGTTTATTTTTCAAATTTTTTTTATTTATATATATATTTTATTATTATATATTTTTATTTTTATGTATTTCATATTTTTATATTTATACAATTTTTATTTTATAATATAAATATATATTTTTTTTATATATCTAATCATTTTTTATTTATATATTTAAATTATTTTTGTTTTTTGTATTCATATATTTTTATTTATATATATATATATAAATATATTTTTTATTTTTATATATATTTTTTATTTTTATATATATATTGTAATATATATTTTATTTTTATATATTTTTAAATTTTCATTCAACTCAACTCTGTTTACATACAAAATGCATAGTAATAGTTAGCTGCTGTTCGCCTGATAAATGGTGTTCAGATGCCGCCTATGGTTAACCGCAGTTTGCAGCAACATGCTGCAGCCACTGTGCTGCTGTGTTGCACGATATCAATGAGGAGCATAATGTAGAAAATTTAAATATTCATAAATACTTTCAACACATGCGTGTGGCAAGGCAAATGCTGCTGCTGGTACTACTGGTGTTGCTGGTGTTGCTGGTGCTGCTGTTGCTGTCGTTGTTCTTTCAGCCATGTGGGGTGACTACATAAAATGTAGAAATTTATTCGCGAGCCAAAGAAATCACTTAAAGATGCCGCCACGTGCCGCTTTTTCTTAATATGCTGGCGGCGTTGCCCTTGGCAATATTGCGTATACGCCACGCTAAGCTTAGAGGCAAAGCACAAGTTTATTATTTCATTTGCTTATTGGCGAACTTTGGCATTAATGGGCGTGGCCAGTGGCATGAACGTGTCACAGCATTTCCCCAGTGCCTGCCACAGTTAATTGAACTGCAGTCGAGCAGTCGAGCAGTCGAGCAGTCGAGCGCCATCCACACACGCGACACGGCTACGCCCTGTTTCACAGTATTTAATTGCAATTTACTTTTATCGCATCAGAACTCTGAACTATGCCTTATCTCGAGCTTATCTTATTGATATATCCATGGGCATTGTTGAGCGTCAAACAAACAATATTGAATTATCACCACGTCGATTAAAGCATTAGAAAACTTAGAACTGAAAAGCCCTATATAAATAATTATTTATGGCAATACATTTAATTTAATAACTTGTTCAGTTCCGTTGTTATATGAAATCTATATTACATTTGAGCAATTGTCTATTTATATATATATGATGTCCGATCAATAACAGCCTTTTACTTGTACGAGAAAATGCATTTCAAAAAGTTTTCCCTTGAAAAGTTTCGTTCGTGGTTTCGTTTCATTGACACTTGAAGTCCTGTCAAGTTAGTTCAGCTATAATAATTGATGTCGTTTCCTATTATTTCTTCGAGTCTGACAGTTAAATTCGTATACCTGATTCAAGGCTAAACATTTTCATTAAATTGCCATTCATAATGGCTTTATACAACTGTCAGACGCAGAGCGCAACAACTAGTTTAGATACGAATTTACTTAATTTGGTTAGTATAGACGAAGAATATATATTTTACAGAACTTGTTTGGTTATAAATAGGTTTATATGTATACATCTCGTATCTCCTAGTCAAGCATACAAAGTTGATTTTTATAGGCATAAGACTTGCCTTGCTGACTGAGCTGGCTGCCAATGTTCAATGTCTTTATTCCTCCTTCTTCGATCCTCGACCTTTCGTCAGTCCTTCGCGCTCCTACCTCCTTTTTTCTTCTTCCTTCCTTCGACCTCTGTCTTTCCTTTTTCTTCTTCTTCCTTCCTTCGACCTCTGTCTTTCCTTTTTCTTCCTTCCTCCTTCTTCTTCTTGCTTCTTCTTCTTACTCCTTCTTGTTCTTACTCCTTCTTACTCCTTCTTCTTCTTACTTCTTCTTCTTCTTGCTCCTTCTTCTTTCCTCCCTCCTTTTCTTTACCTTCCTCCTGCCTCCTCCTTAATCCTCCCTCCCTCCTTCATTTATCCCTCCTCTCTTCTCTCTTCTTCCTCCTTCCTCCTCCCCCCTCCCCTCTCCTTCCTCATCCCCCTCCCTCAGCCCTCCTTCCTTTCTCCTCATTCCTTCCTCGTCTCTTCTCGCTCCACCCTCTTCCCTCATCCCTTCCTCCTCCTCCTGCCACTTCCCTCCCTTCTCTATCCTCTCCTCCCTCCTCTCTGCTACCTGTTACCTCCTCCACCCTCCTCCCACTTGCTTATCCTTTCTCCCCCTCCCCCTCCTTTCACTCCCCCTCATTATTCTTTAAATGCACCCCGCAATGCGTCAGAAGCAACAAATTGCCATTTCCTTTTCATAATCGCTGACGTCGTCAGCTAATTAACTGTTTTTATTTCTTTTCGCCTTTGTTTGCGGTAGCGTCGCACAAAGGCAAAAGGATGCGAAAAGCCTTTGCCATAGTTACGGCAACTGGCTCACTATGGCAGCCGCGCGGCCACTGCCCGCTGCCCGCTACCTCTATCTTTCCTCATCCTATATTCTACTTTTTTTTTTTGGTTTCTTTACGCATTTTTGTTATCGTTAGTCGCGTTACGCCCTTAAATATCTAACACTGCAGCCTTCGTTCAGTTCAGTGTTTTGTTCTGCTCTCCTTTTGCCTCTTCTCGCGCTGTGCCAAAAGAAACACTTGTTGTTGTCTATATTGTTGTTGTCGTTGTTGTTGTTGTTGTTGTCGTGTTGCTTTTGTCATCGTTACCTTTTTTATTAAAAAGCTGAGACAACAGCTCAAGAGTGGGAGAACAACAAAAAAAAAAAAACAGCAGCAGCAGCAGCAACAAATTTAGAAATCTACTAAGCGAGCATGCACGCCGCGCCTATACCCTGTAGCCCCAGTGCTTGTTGGAAACTTAGATGACAGGTCTTTTAGCAAACTTGATAACTTGCTGTCAACCCCATTAGTGTATTTAAAAGCTGATGCTTTTGACGGCCAGTCATCTAGCGAAAAGTTTTGCTCGAACCGTTGTCCACAGAGAGACAGGGCGAGAGAGAGAGAGAGAGAGAGAGAGAGAGAGAGACAGAGTGAATGAGCTGCTGTAAGAGACAAGTCTTTGAGTATATTTATGAGAAAATACATTATGCACACTATTTATATGTATATATACGCTAAAAATTACACTGGCCAACAGAATTTGATGAGTCAGGAGACATCAGACTGCACTCCTCTATGGATTAGCTAAGGAATATCTCCATGAATATGAATTCTGATTTGCAAACTTTGCTTTATCTCGGATCTGTGCGTCATGGTTACTTAATCATGTTGTCCTGTGTCATAATAACTTCACAAAGTTTTTCCATTAAAATTGAACTTAATTTACAACAGCTTATCGATCACATTTCGATATCTGCAATGCGTTCAGGTGCTTATCGAGGTGATAATTGGCATAAGCATGCGTATGTGTGTGTGTGTGTGTGTGTGTGTGGCTTTATTATACCCGACTTTTTAGCCATTTAAGGGGCAACAAAAACAAAAATAAAATTGTATTTATATATATGTGTATGTGTGTGTGTGTGTGTGTGTGTTTGTATACAAATAACAGTGTTCGTGTTGGTTTAGACTGGCCGCCGCACACCCCATAGAGACGCAATATGTTAGGCTATATAGCAACAACAACAACAACAACAACAACAATAACAGCAACAATAACGATTCGCATATTATCTGGGGAAGCAGCCTACAGTTCTTGTCGATGTTATTGTTGTTGTTGTTGTTGTTGCTGTTGCTGTTACCATTGTTATGGTTGTTTATTGTCTTACTTTGTGCCGTGTTTGCCTTTGTCATGTCTTCGCATGCTGTCAGCTGAAAGGCAACGAAGCGCAAAGCAAGTGACAAGTGCAAGAATCTTTCGTACTCACTTACTTACTTACTTAACGGGCCGAGGCTTATTTTTGGCAGCGAAACGCCCGCAATAACAACTGTTGGCATCCTTTCGTGTACAATGACAAAAAAAAAAAAACAAAAAATACAAAAAAAAAAACAAAATACAAAAATACAAAAAATGAGAATAAATATGAAAATGAAAATGAAAATGATGCCAGGAAAGCTTCTATTCTTTTCCTTACTTTATTTTCTCTTTTTTTTTGTGTGCGAAAGGCTTTAGCTAGGAGTCATATATACGGACGGCATGTAAATGATGTGATTTTGCTGTCAACACGAGCGGAAGCACTAAGGAACAATAGCTGAAAACTTTCTTTTATTATTATTATTTATTTTATTAAAATGGCTCTTGTGGGCTTATTTTGATGTTCAAGGTATTACAACTTGAATACGAACGAAATGGGTAATAGAATATTATGTGCCTAGTTGAAATGTGTGTAAGAGGTGGAGGAAGATGTCTCATGGTTCCATAAAAAATTTATTTATATATAGATAATTGTGTGGGAAAACTTGTCTTTTGAAAGTCAAAAAAAATCTACAGAAATAAATACTATTATAAAATAAATTTTAATTATTTTTAATATCAATATTGAAATAAATATAATTATAAAATAATTTTAAATATTAATATATTTTTAATATCAATATTGAAGTAAATATTGTCAAAAAATAATTTTTAATTATTATTATATTTTCTATATCAATATTAAAATAAATATATATAATTCTAAAATAAATTTTTATTATTATTATATTTTTTATATCAATATTAAAATAAATAGATGATGGCTGCCATATAATAAATGTCATTATATATAGAGAAGGTTAATAGCGATTAAAGAAAAAAGTCAGCTAAACAATTTGTAAAATTAAATTTTCGATCTGTTAAGAGAGAGAGCTCAAGTTGGTAGTCTCAACTCTTAGTTTCAATGAGATTTTCACTGCTTTCACTTCTCTTCACACTTAAGAATACTCTCAGTAGCAGTGCCCGTCTGTATATGAAGCATCAAGTCTGCAAGGTAACGATATCCTAGAAAAAATTACTTTAACTTGAATATATATTTAACATTTCAAGTGCCTAGCTTAGAGGGATACAGACGGACAGCGCTCTCTCTCTCTCTCTCCCCCTCTCTCACTCTCCCCTCTCTCTCTCTCTCTCTCCCCCTCTCTCTCTCCCTCTCTCACTCTCCCCTCTCTCTCTCTCTCTCTCGGTGTCGCTCTCGCTCTTTCTCTCTGTGTCACTCTCTCTCTCGTTGTCACTCTCTCTCTCTCTCGTTGTCACTCTCTCTCTCTCTCGTTGTCACTCTCTCTCTATCTCCTTCACTCTCTCTACCACTCCCTCTCACCCTCCCACACCCCCCTCTCTCTCTCTCTCACTCTCCCACTTCCCCCCTCGCTCTCTCTCTCTTTCGCTGTCACTCTCTCCCCCTGTCACTCTTTCCCCCTCTCTCTCTCTCTCTGTCTATCTCCCCGTTGTGCTAAACAACAATATTTAGTATATATAAATACCTTATGGAATCTCCCAGCTACCTACCTGCCGTGTTTCACATAGTTGCATAAAACCGAAAATACCCAGAATTCAGCTGTGTTTCAATGAGTTGAGAGTATATAAAAAAAAAAGAAAAAAAAAAAAACAATATTTTATGTTAACATTCCGGCAACAAGGGCCTTAATTGGTTGCTTTTAAGGTGGTGCATGCATGTCGTGCTCTTATGCCGTGACAACAAAATGCGACTTTATATATTTTAGCTTATTTATATTTCAGAGATATTTTAAAATATATGACCTTTCAGACTTGTCAGGCTGTACCATAAAATTATATGAATTGAAAAAGTTTTATTCTTTATTATTTGCTAAGCATTTGATATAATTGATTCTGACGGGCTTCAGAAAGTAAATATCATGCAATGAATAAACACTTTTGCAATTTTATATTTTTCAATGAGATCCAAATCGTAAGTTCTTTATGCTTGTTAATCATTATATATAGAGATAAGAGATAGAGAAAGTGAGCCTGATATAACTGATACAGAGAGAAAAGGTGGAGAGTGAGCCTGATATAACTGATATACTACTATAAAATATAGAATAATTTGATTTAGATTTAGAATTGTCTTGAAATATTTTAATTTATTTTATATTTTAAATATTTCAACTGCATAAAAATATAATAAATAATTTTATTCCAAATATTTTTGAATTTTATTAAAATTTTAAATTTCAAAACTCTTTACTCAAAAAAATTAAATTTAAAATATAAAATGTATATTTTTTTACTGCATTATTATGTTTTATGTTTTAATCCCGGCAATTACTCAAGTATTTTAATTGGCTGTAATATAAAGTATTTAGCAACAGGATATGTTGGGCCCCCGGTTAAGGGTGCTGCGTGTAAAAAGTTGAACTTGAGGTAGTTGGAAAATTGCCGGGCATAACCCTTGAACACTTTTCAGGTTCACTTCATTCATTTAACGTGGGGGCCACATGGCGTTTCGCAGGCAGGCACACACGCTGCGTATACTTGACGGCACATTTGCCGTTGCCTTTTAAGTCGCCCTTTGCCACTCGCCATAAATTAGACATAATTAAAATGTAAATGGAGCAACAAAAACAAAACAGCACGCACACACACGCACATACACACAGTGCAAGTTGCTCCTTGAGTTGCGCTCACTGTGCTTGTTGTTATTGTGTTTCGTTTATTAATACACACACATACATACATAGCTGCATACATACATATTCGAATTTCAGCTCATTTGTTTCGGCTCTGATTTGTCAACTCTCTCTCCCTCTCTCTCTATCTGTCAATCTCTCGCTCTCCACTCGGATCGCTTTGCTGATCCTTATGTGCCAGCCGCTCGCTGCGCTGCCACTCGTTTCAATATGCTCAAGGCTAACGCAGCTTTTACACATTTCGTACGCATCGTAACCGCGACCCGACCGCATTCCACGCCATACCCATGGCGCTGCGACACAAGGGCCAACCAACGTTTCGTTTTGCCGTTTGTTGCTGCTATGTTTTTTGGGCGTTTCATCTATTGCCACAACGTTCCGCGCTCACGCTTTTCTGTGCTTTGTACGCTCAATTCACTGAGTTTCACTCTCTTTCGTTTCGTTCTATGCTATTTCGCTGCCCTCTCATTTGCAAATCCCATTGCCAGCGTCTTCACTCAGTTGGGCAGTTGGCTCGGCTCCACTTACCGCACTCGCCTGTTGTCCGCTCAGCTACGGCCACGCGTTGCTCGCAACAACAACAACAGCAGCAACAACAATAACAACACGAACCACTCGAAATGTGAAACAATAATAAGAAATACGCCATATAAAATAAATGTAAACACGCGCATCTCGTGGTAGATTGTTTAATAATTGATAATTGTCTTAAAAACAGCTGAACAGCAACACAGTGAAACAAGCAACAGCAAGACACAATATTGTATTTATACCAAGTTGAAAGTATGCATATTCACATGTGTATGCGTGCGTGTATGTGTGTGTGTGAGTGAGTGCCTGTGTGTGTATGTGTGTGCGCAACAGTTCAACAAGGTGGCATAAAATTTCATACACAGCCATTTTTTACTATGCACAACACAAACTAATCAACAGCAGCAGCAGCAAACTCATAACTTGCATGAGCCCCCAAGGTGCTGGCCGACATGCTGCCATGGCTAGTGGGGGTGTAGTAGGCCGGGCATCCTTAGGTAGTTTGGGTAGTTTACAGCGCATAGGCCGCTTGACACGTTTCTTGTGCATTCCCAAAGCACTTGCCGCTGACGCACAGCCTCCTGGGCAAGTTGCACGTGTGTGTGTGTGTGTGTGTGTGCGGGTGTGTGTATGTGTGTGTGTGTGAGTTTTGTGAGTTTGTTTATATTTTATTTGCGTTTCGTTATTTTGTCATTTTTATACCCTACGCAGCAGCGAACACTGCAGGCGGGGTATAATCGGTTTTATGCTAATGTGTCATGTCGAGTTCTATATCTCTAGCGTTGACAGTGAGAGGGCATCTATTAGTCGGTCACTCAACGCGTTGTCTTGCTTGTTTTCTTTTAATTGCCGCATAGTCATGTCCTTGAGCATTTAGCCAGCAACTCGGCCAGTGTTTATATTTAAACGCATCTCTCGAGAGTTGAGTAAAAAAATGAAAATGCGAAGACATAAAAATACTCATGAAGAGGCAATCTGACATACATACATATATATTCACTTTGAAATTCAGCTGCTTGCGCAAACAGCAACTGACAATATCTCAAGCAGCAGACAGCCTCCATGGGGCTGTCCACCCCTCCGGCACCCGCTCCTCCTCCTCCTCCACTGTCTCGACTCTCTCCACGAATTGCGTGCCACTTTTTTGCGATATGAATTGATGTGAATTGAATTAAGGCAAAACGATTGGCGGCGATTGCCGATTGCCGATTCCCATTTGCCGGCTGCATAAATGAAGCACATTTGTGTTCAGCCCAGCCTCAGCCTCAGCCTCAGCTTTGTTTCATTTATGTTTAAGTAGCCAAAATACACACATGTGATGAATCACACAGTGTAAAGTCTAGAAATTCTAATGGCGCAGCCCAGCGTCAATTGATATCAAAATGTAGTTCACTATTAAAGCGTATTGCGTATACGCAAGGTCTGCCGTAAATTTTATTTTCCAATTGCAAATTGCCAATTGGCAATTGCAGCGAATGAAGGAGTGACATCAAATATTATATATATATTTTATGTATATATATATATTTATTATGCACACAAGCGCATAGTCAATCGATGTCTTCTAAGCTATTGATTATTTGCATTAAACTGCGAGCTGTTCGCAGCGAACGCATAAATACACAAATACATATATATATACATACATATATATATATATATACATTCATATATATACTACATAATATATTCTATTTGTGTATACAAAGCCGGAAACACTCGCAAAATGTCATCATCATTATAAGCTTCAAAATATATGTATCAAAATAATTAAAAAATAGAAATAGAAAAAAAAAATAAAATACCATCAATTGAAGCAGAAATGTCGTTCGCTCTTCCTCCCTCCCTTCTGAGTATTATATACAAATGATATTAGTCCTTAGCTATGTAAGGGGAGTGGGGAGGGGTACGGCCCTGGCAACCTCCTGCCTGTAACATGACTATTAGACAGTCACGGCGCGTCGCTGTCCTTCAACGTTAATGGCCAGTCGAAGCTAGCTGCTGGCCAGCTGTCACGTGGCAACGATTAACGATTAATAAATTATTCATATACTAATTATGAAATATATGCAGTTCAATTTTAAACACAATATTCCACCTATTTTTGCAGCAGTTCAAATTCATTTCGCTTTCGTCATGAACAACTTTTTACCGTTGTTAATGGCAATTGATAAGGCGATTTTATTAGACTGATTATGTTTATATATTTTTCATTTGATTTGATTAGGCTGCATTAGATTATATTGGGGCAAGGCAGTAGGCATATATATATATATATAGACATATACATACATAGTCATACAGCCAACTTATGCTTATGTATCATGCATATATATATAGATATCTTACGATAAGAAGAACTTTAATTTCATTGACTTGACATTGACTTTGATAAAAAGCAAAGAACAGCTGTTTCACATTAGTAATTGCAAACAAAAACATTGCGAAACAAAAACATTTAGTAAATTAATAAGATATAATTTACTAAATGTTTTTGTTTCGTTAACGAACTAAGGTTAAATTATTAATTATTCTAAAGAACAATATGAACATTTTTAAAAATTTTGTATTAACTTTACGTCATGTTGTAAAAGCAAGAATATAAAATAAATTATTTTCTAATTTTTTTTCTATTCTGGCTTTTGCAATATCTAAATAATAATATCGAAATTTCAAAAAATTTAAAATATATTGACTTATATATATACATTTTTTTTAGATATTTTTGAAATTTTTATATTATTTAGATTTTTTTAGAAATTTTTATATTATTTTTTAGATAATTTAGAAATTTTCATTTTTTCATTAAAACATTGCAAAAGCAAAATAATTAATTTTCTATACCTTCTATTGCAATACCTAAATAATAATATGAAAATTGTTTAAAAAAATAATAATAATTTAAAAAAAGAAGCAGTTTAAAAAAATATATTTACCTATATATTTTTCAGATTTTTTTTAGAAATTTTCATATTATTATTTAGATATTGTAAAAGCAATAGAAAATTAATTATTATTTATTTATATATTTACAACATATAAATAATAAATAATAATATGAAAATTTAAAAAAAAATCTTAAAAATATTTAAGTAAATATCTTCTTAAAAGTTCCTTGATTGATAATACAGATTAATAAGATTTAGAGAGCAGATATCAAACAATGAAAATGTGAGGAAGAAAGAGGAAAAATATGTATAGGAGAGATGTTCAAATGAAAAAGATTTCTAGTGGAGAGAAGAGCAACTTTACTCCGCAAGAACGCAAAATAATATTAAAACAAAAGTTTTTTATTAAATGAAAAAAATTACAGCTGAAGAACATCGAGTGATTACTTTTGCCCCACTCTGTACACAAAACAATATAGTATTAAAAAAAAAAAACAAAATTGTTTTAATCTTAAAAATACCTCTTCAATTTAGCCGAATAATACATATTTTGTATCTAGAATTTTTCGTTTGCTGAAGCTATAGTTTCAGTTTCGCATGAAACACATCCAAAACTCAGCAGAAAACTCTGCGCTGGCTTGGCTATCAGATTGGTTCAAACTCTTGTTAACCTGTGTAATTGACCTTCAGGCGTCGTCGTAGTAAGTTTGTAAAATGTGAAATGTTAGTTGAGACGTTTTTACTTTTTACAAATTGTAGAAATTGTTTGTTTCGAATTTCGGTTTGGCTTAGATTGCGCAAACTTTAGCCTTGACCTGAGCGAATCTTTGCTGCAGCCGTCGAAACTTTTAATTAATTTGCTATTTATAAATATTTTGATTGCTTTTACCGCATAATTATGAGAATTTGCATTGAGTTTGTCAACTGAATTGAACTGTTGTGAGTGTGTGAGAGAGGGAGAAAGAGCGACTGAGAAATTAAGCAATCGTTAATCATTAGAATGTGAAGACATTACGATAAGAGCAAAGGAAAAGCTGTGAAAATTGTAAAATACGAAAATAACAATAATTTTACGAGATGTGCCCGAAGACATCGAAGACGACGCCGCTGCTGCTGATCGGTGGCATTGTGTTTGTCATCATCCTGGTGGCCATCACGGGCGTCACGCTGATCAACAACATCAATCTGTCCAACATTATACGGCTGAATGAGAAGGTGGCCAGCGATAGCGTCAGCGCCAATGACAATCATATCAAGGAGCTTAACTACGTCAACAATCATCCGAAGAATTTGTATGCCAAGCAGGCGAATGAGACGCCCAGCGCCAGCAGCGAGCCGATCGAGGCAGGCGATGGGCGCAGCATGGAGCAAATCCGACACGAGATGTCCTCCATTGTGGTGGCGGAGCCAAAGCTGTCGGCGGTCATCGGGCGAGATGGCCAACAATGGGCTCAATCTCTTGACGAGCCCGAGAAGTGGCCGCCGCTGGCATTGCCCTTCGGTGGGGCGCGCGTCACGCCCAGCGCAGCGAACAGCTTGATTGATGACGAGAAACGCGCCCAAATCGTCAAGGTGAGTTGCGGCGGGGTGGGGGGGCGTTTCGTCTGCAGCAGTTGCCTGCCGGACTGCGCTCCAATTGCGTATCAATTTCAAATGTCTGACCTTTGGGGGCCTGTCACGACCCCAAGGCAATGTGCCAGCTGTTGATGCCGCATGGACGGACACACGCGCATGCCATTCCCGTCCCGTCCCATCCCATCCCGGCCGGGTGGGTCACGGTGATTTATTTGCCATTATCCACAACCGTTGCCTTGCTGGCTATCATAAAATAATAATAACAATTAAAGCAGGCGAAATTGTTAGAAATTGCAATCGCAAAACAATAAATTCCAGATGGACTTCCAAGAATATTACAAAGAAAATATTTCTGCAAGAAAATGCAAAGTCTAAACATAGGTTAAAGACGGAAGGGAAACAAAGCTTATGAAAAATTTATGACTGGTGAAATTATATGGTTCCTTTATACGTCCTTCTATGCGCTTCTCAATATATGAAGTCTGATAGAATTCTCTTATACAGGATTTCTGATTGAAATGAAAAGGAAACGTGAGGGAAACAGAGATTATGTATGTAATTGTATGATTATGAAAATCGCATAGAAGGCGATACACTTAGTGGCCCAAAAGTGTAGTCAGATATATCTCTATATATTTTAGATCTCTTTCTATTTCTTTCTCTCCCTCTCTTTCTCTGTCTGTGTTACTGTCTCTCTTTCTCTGTCTCTGTCTCTATGTCTCTCGCTCTCTGTCTCTCCTTTGCTCCTTCACTATCTCTTTCTTTCTCTCACTTTCTCTCTCTTCCTCTCTATCTCTCTCTCTCTTCCTCTATCTCTCTATTTCTCTCTCTTCCTCTCTTTCTGTTTCTTTCTCTTTCTTTCTCTCTCTCTCTCTCTTCTTCTCTTTCTTTTCTTTCTCTCTCTCTCTTTCTCTCTCTCTCTCTTTCTTTCTCTCTCTCTATCTTTCTCTCTCTCTCTCTCTCTATTCCTCTCTCTCTCTCTCTTTTCTTTCTCTTTCTTCCTCTCTCTCTGTCTTTCTCTTTCTTTTTAAAGTAGTATAGTAATGACATTGCCCTCTCTCTCTGTCGCTGTGCGTGCTCTAACAGAAGACATAATACTACATTCGCCGTAGTCGTTGGCGACACCTGGGCGATTTGTTGCTGTGAAGTCAATGTCAACGATTTGACTGGGCTAAGAACACGCACGACTCATAACAAGAGCAGCAGCGGAGGCAGTGCAGCGGCAGTGGCAACGCCTCTGTTCTCAGTCCTTCTGTTTGTGGTCTAAATCCTGACGTTTATTACGCTCACTTGGCTAATGGGTGCTCGCAACCGGTAACCGTTAACCGTTAACCGGCAAAAGTCTGCTGCAGTCAACAGCTGGGGCACGCTTGTTGGCCTGGCCCATGGCAATTGGAATTGCGATTGCAATTGGCACGGCGGGCGAGGTCTCTGGGATGCGGAAGGCCGTCAATTGCTTTACGCTTTCACGGCTCGAGTGCCGTGTTGAGACCTTGGCCAACGAGGCGCTAAAGAAAGAAATTCCAATTGCAGTCCGCAGTAAAGCAACTTGCCTGCCTGCCACCTGCCACCTGCAACTAACAACTAAAAACTGGCAACCTGCAACAATAACAATAACAATAACAATAATGCCAGGATACACAAAAAGATTTATTTTCACTCCTGCCTTTGGCTTTTATGACCACAACAAAACAATTTCAAATATGTTAGCAAGTCTCGTGCTGCCTTCGCTTCAATTGATTATCGAGCCAATTGATATGTAAGCGAGTGTTTTATTAATTATGGCATTACACTATATCACAAAGTGTTTAGCCATCTGGCCAGAGAAGCAGAAGCTCTGCTTTTTATAAGCCTGAAAGTTGCTATAGCTGTTTTTGCCAGATATAAGGAGAGAGTTATTGTTTAAGTACTAGCTTACAGAGTAGAAGGAAAGTATATTGGGTAACTCTAGTATTTGTCTAACTCATTTATTTCTACATCACTTTCATAACTTCAGTCTTAAAACTTGGAGTTGAAGCACTCGAGCATTCTCAGTTCAAATTTGGAAATTTTATAGCTACTTCTAATATACATTATATGAAGGAATTTCATAGAAAAAGAAGTAAGACCCATACAGGTCTGGGCAGTGTAACCTATTTAAAAGATCATAAATTCAGTTTGGAAACTGATTTTTATTTATTTTTAAAGTACAGCATTTGATCAAATAGTCAAAAATTCAGAATCAATTCACTTTGTCTGGATATGAGCACCTTTTGCCTGGGCTATGGTCAAGAAACGACTCACAAGCTGTACGCATGTGACTTGATATTTTAGTCCACTCACGGCTAAGTGCCTTCCTCAGCGTCTGAAGGCTGGGCTTTGCTCTCCAAAATAGCTCAGAGAGCATAATCCATGGTATTCCCTTCTGGTCAATTCTATATAAATATATCTTCTATCAATCTGTATGACAGTTCGTCTGCATGCATTGATCTAAGAAAGCATAAGAGCTATACATTTGACACTTGCCTAAGGGTACTTCCATAGATCAACTTGAACTTGTCCTAGATCATCGATAACTCTTAGCTTACTCCCTTAACAGGCATAGATCAACGTGAACTGGTTTAAGATCATCGATAACTTTCACCCTATCAATAAAATCGATTAAAATCGATTAGAATCTGCCATTATAAGAGCATATCTGGCATGTTTCAAGTGTTAGATCCTCCAATATGCTCTACAGATTCAGCTAGCATACTACATCTATATACAACTTTTTACCTTTTTGTATAGCTTACAACTTAAAGTCTACCCAAATTGGAATTGTATTGTACTCCCTACGACACATAATCATTTCAAGCAACATTAAACGCAGTCGCTTGCCGTCCCCCCCTTTTGAGCCTCAGCTCACATAAATTGTGCAATTGCAATGGCCAAACTTGAACATAATGGCATACCATTATTTGCATCCACACCGAAATTTGCAGGTGGCTTACCCTTGGCATATATATATATATACTATATTCATTTGTTTATTCAATAGCGGATGATTGCAAGATTCATGACGGTTCATGCTCAAACATTGTGTTCGCCTCACATTTCACATTTCCAATTGGAACGAGCCAACGCACACACACACACACACACGTACACAATGGCATAGTCAGCACTTATCCTATAGGTAATGGCCAAATCCTGCTTACCTGCCGCACAGCCAGGTGCGTCATTTCGTTTGTTGCTGTCAGCACTCAAGACGTATGGACGCGCACATAACTGACCCCAGTTAAAATGGCAAACAGAGCTAAACCCAGTCGAAGTAGTTGGTTAATCAGAATGCTGAAGCTCAAGCATAAGGGAAAAGGTGAGATGGGAGGAGTCGGTAGGTGAGCAGGTGAGCGGGTGAGTGGGGGCTTAAGCTGTAGCCATGTTATGCACATGCTTCGGCACGGCTGGCACTAATAATCGAATTTCATTCATTCAAGCTGTCAGTCGTTGAGTTCTACATGTTTTGTAGCATGGAGCTTGGGGGCAAGAATTGTTATCAGTTTTTTTTTTTTTTTTTTTTTTTTGTCAATGCTGTGCATTGTGCACTGAACCAGCGAAATGAACCCAAATTCCTGAAGGGGGCAGAAGCTTCATGTTTACTAGCAGCTCGCACCACTGTGCAGTCAATGTCGTATTTATCAATGCAATCCCATCCAACAACAACAACAACAACAACATGGAAACATTGACGTTAAGGCTAACGCCGCTGCTGACAATAACCCACTTTGAGTCTTTGGCTCTGGCTGACTTTTTGTTGTCATTTTGTTTTAGTTTTTCTGTTGTTGTTGTTGTTGACCATTTGCCCGTTTCATTGTCAATGGAGGCCCAAGTCAGGGCGCGGCTGCAACGTCGGCCATCGATATGGCTTGGCATTGTCTCCGGATTGGGAATGCGTCACTAACTCAGTCGACAGCACAAAAACACATTTGGGCTCATTACAAATTAACATTAGCGTAAACAACATTTGAATAGATTAAGCATAGAGTAACTAACTATAAGTCTACATGCAGTGGGGACATTAAGGATATCGAGTTTTATATTGAGAAGCCAAGATATCACAATAAACGACTCGGAGTTATTATCTGTTCTCTTGGAACTGTTTAAACTGACTATGATGGCTTCAAGACATGATGTCTTTGATGTGAACTTTAATTGATATATTTTAATACATATTTGGTATACTAGTTCAATTTGTGGTGGAATTTGTTATTTTTTGTTCATTTTCTGTACTAGTTCCGAAAATCTGCAGTTCTTGGAACAATGCATACTTAATCAACTCAAAAGAACGTCTCTTTCATGAGCGATTGAAGAACTCAGCAAAGAGTATAAGCTTAATTGAACTGTTCATTAGTTCATTTTAATGGTTTGAACTGTTCTGAAGTTCATATATGTTCAATTGAACTGTTCTTTAGTTCATTTTAATGAATTAAACTCTTCTTTAGTTCATTTATGTTCAATTAAACTGTTTTTAGTTAATTCCAATAAATTGAACTATTTTTTAGTTCATTTTAATAAACTAAACTATTCATCAGTTCATTTAATTTAGTTCATTTTAATTAATCAAACTGTTTATTAGTTCACTTTAATGAATTGAACTGTTCTTTAGTTCATTTTAATGAATTGAACTGTTCTCTAGTTCATTTTAATGAATTGAACTGTTCTTTAGTTCATTTATGTTCAATTGAACTGTTCATTAGTTCACTTTAATAAATAAAACTGTTCATTAGCTCATTTTAATGAATTGAACTGTTCATTAGTTCATTTTAATGAACTGAACTATTTTTTAGTTCATTTTAACGAATTGAACTATTCATCAGTTCATTTTAATGAATAAAACTGTTCATTAGTTCATTTTAATGAATTGAACTATTTTTTAGTTCATTTTAACGAATTGAACTATTCATCAGTTCATTTTAATGAATTGAGCTCTGCGTTTCAATAATCACTAGTTCATTTTAAAAAAAACTTACCTGTTCATTAGTTCATTTTAATGCTCAGTTCAATTGAACTTTTTAATATTTAAGCCAATGTCGAAACTTACTTTTATAGGAAATACTATATATTTTGCTTTAATACACACTGTTCCGCTATAATCGGTCCTAAATCCTAAACTTTCTTGATGTACCAAATCTTTAAGTTTTGTTTTCTTTCCCTTTGGCTCGTAATCGTTTTAAACATAAAACTTGTTTGTTAAGTTTTTAAATATTTGAAAAGAACGAATTCTTTAGAGTTTTCTGCAGCCCTCTCAAATGCAGCGATGCAAAGCAATCACGTTCTTTCACCTGCCCTGCCCTGCCCTGCCCCGCCCTGCCCAGCGCCGCTCGTTTACCTCTGTCCAAGTCCAGGACTTGCGTTCAGCTTCTATTCCATTAGGAAAACTTTCGCCTTTGTTGCTGCTGTTTGTTGCTACCAATACAAACTCATATTTTCTTAATAGTTTGCCAGGACTTCTCTGTGCTGCCTGACGCACACACACACACCCGCACACGCACACCCGCACACACACACACACGCACTCACACATATGGAGTATGTTATTATTGCTGCTGCCTCTGTCTTTTTTTTTTCAGTCAAGTTTGACTTCATATTCTGTCGCTAAGAAAGCATGCAAAACTTAACCAGACAAATAGTTGCTCTGTGTGTGTGTGTGGGAGTGTGTGTGTGTGAGGGTGTGGGGGCGTGCTGCCAGCCCCTTTTACTGCTAGATATTCAACAGCAGCGACGCGTCGTCTTTCGCATTATTTTATGGCCTCCAGTAAATTATATTCCCTTAGTCTTGGCCAAAAGAGTTAGCCAAAAACTTTTGTGTGAACTTCAGTCTGTGTGTGTTGGAGTGTGTGTGTGTGTGTGTGTTGGTGTTTGCATAATTTCCCAAGAAAAAAAAACATTTTAAAGTTATGCCAAGCCCCTACCCCCCTACCCCTACCCCTTTTCATTTAGTTCGCTGCCATTTGCATTGTTTTGCGGCCCTGCGGCATTAAGCGGCCAAAAGTTTTTGGCCAGCAAAACTTTGCTGTTGCTGTTAAAGTTGCATTTGAAAATTTGCATTAAATTAAGCCAAGCCCAAGCCCAGTCCGCGCTCCCAGCCCAATTTGAACTTTTCGCTTAAGTCGCCGCTAGAAGTGGCAATTAAATCCTGATCAAATTAATGGCAATGGCAGTGGCAATGGGCATGGGCATGGGCATGGACATGTCATGCGGCATGCGGCGCACATCTGCAGCCGCAGCCGCAGCCGCAGTTGCGTCGACTTTGCCAGGTCAAGTACATAATCGGGCCAGAAGCCAACAAAAAAAGGAATACAACAACAGCAACAACAACGGCAACAACAACGGCAACTAAAATCGTCGCTCTAAAGCTGCTCTGTGGCAGGCGGAAGGATGCAACTGCTATGTGCGGCATTTTGGGGGCATGTGTGACATATGACGAGACGCGCCGCAATGGTCGTGCACGTTTTCACGTCTCGTTGCGGAAATGATGTTTAACACACACACGCACATACTCACACACACACACACACACACGCACAACACTGCCATCAACATATACGCATTAAGCGAAGCACGTTTCGTGCGACGTTTGCACATTTCAAGGATATAACTTAATTCGTAATGAAGACGTACAAAACTGAAACTACAGCTGCATACACAAGCGTATAGCATGGCTCTCTGTGTGTGTGTGTGCCTCAGTTTGGCTAACAGCGTGCAAAAATATTCAATCAATCAGTCAAAGCCATCAAGCAATTTCCGTTCAAATTAGTCAAGCTGATTATTTACTGCTCGCTGCTGCTCGATGCTGCTGCCCTCAGCTGTGGCTGCTCACAAATCATTCACTTTGGCCCAAGTTTGGCTTAATTAACGGCAGTTAATATGTCTAGTTGAACAAGCGCACTGGATAAATAAACATTCGAGAACATGACGCTAACGTACTTCCAGTCAAGCTTCTAATTAGATGCGACTCATTAAGCATTTTGGCTAAACTCAACTGCAGTGCATTGGGTGAAAGTGTAATGTGTTTAGAGTAGCATAATCGAGGGCTGTTTAGCAAATATTTTGTATTGATTTAGGTAGTTAGGAATATATATATATTTAGTGTACTTGTAAGTAATCCCCATTAGATAAAAAACATTTGCTTGAAGTACTTCAAAAAGTCCTTTTTATATGATCTTAATTAAATCATTTGAATATAGAGTAGAAACTTGAAATTTCGAAATGTTTTGAATTACGAATTGCTAGAGGTTTTGAAGTAAAATTTCATTTTATAAGAGCAGAAATATTAGGAGTTAACGTAGGGAAAATGTATGGAATTCTTACGAATTAGAGAGTTTTCTCATAGGAAAAGCAGTTTTTAAGAATTATTGAAATTTTGGACTTAGCGAGAAACAAATTATCGCGACTCGACTGTATTATATAGTAATAAAAAATTATTGTATATATATATATATATATATTATTGTATATATTGTATATAGTAATAATAAATTATTGTATATATATATATATATTATTGTATATAGTAATAATAAATTATACGTAAAAAGTGGAGTCACTTGAATCTGGCTTTATAAAAGTGAACTGTGCTCCCTTATTATGCGCTTACTACAGCTGAGTAAATAAAGTCTACAAAAAGGCATTGTTAAATTGAAAACAAGATCGAGAAGTTGTACTTTTGTTGGGGATTCGGCGAATGAAAAAGCCGAAAAAGATCCGAAAAAGCCGCTAGTTAAAAATTAAAGATATTTTATTGTACTGTGCTAAGGGACTATCTTGTTCTAGACCTAAGCACAGGACAATCTTGTTGAGCTGCTGCTTCGATGCTGTCTTTATCTGTTCAGTTTATACCCCTTTCAGTTGATATAAGAAAGAGTTACAGGAAACCAGGCCTGCAGCTAACAGTGGCTAAGGTATCCTCACTGTCTTGTTTTAGGCCAAAAATTTGATAGAAATTCATTGCTTCATGTTGTGGAATAGCCAAAAGTCGAAGGCAGCCCAAAGCATGTTCTAGCACAACAACTGAACTGAGCACACAAAATGTTCAAACTTCTAGGCAAAAGTGAAGCGAAAATCAAATATGCGTAACTCGCGCAACTCACCTCGTTTAATACAGTTATGTATGTTGTTAGGGCATTTGAGTGCTTTATGAGTTCACAAGAGCAGGGAAGTTAGTGCACTCTACACTTATGCACACTCATTAAGCTCCCCCCTTTAGTCAGCTTAAGCAACTAAACAAAATCATAATCTAAATCACTTTAAAACAGAAGCCAAAGGCGAGCGAGTAATCGTGCTTTACTGCAGTGCTTCCCATTGAGAAGTTGAAGATTTAACTCCTTTGAATCATTTGCTGGGACTAATGTGAGAGTGTCCTTCGATTTGCCTTAAGAAAACAAGCTCAAGTTACTTGGAAGTTCTAATTTGTAATCATTTTCTGTTTATTTCCAGTTGGAATAGAAATACTAATTAGAAATACTTGAATTAGGTTTAAGGCAAATTCCACTTCCAGTTGGAATCTATTTGACACTCTTGAATTCTAGTTTAGGCAAATCCCTATCCAATTCCAGTCGGAATCTATTAGAAATACATGAAATTTAGTTAAAGCAAATCCTAATCTATACTCTAGTTGGAATACATTATAACGACTTAAATTTTGGTTAAGGCAAATGCCAATCGAAATTCCAGTTTGAATCTATTAGAAATACTTGAATTTTAGTTAAGGCAAATGCCAATGATAACTCCAGTTGGAATACATTACAACTACTTAAATTTCGGTTAAGACAAATTCCAAATTCCAGTTGGAATCTATTATAACTACTTGAATTTTCGTTAGGGCAAATGCCAATGATAACTCCAGTAAGAACCTATTGGATATATTAAGACAATGCCAATTGGAATCTATTATAACTACTTGAATTTTAGTTAGGGAATTTTAGTTAAGGCAAATGCCAATGATAACTCCAGTTGGAATACATTATAACTACTTTAATTTCGTTTAAGACAAATTCCAAATTCCAGTTGGAATCTATTATAACTACTTGAATTTTGGTTAAGGCAAATGCCTATCGAAATTCCAGTTTGAATCTATTAGAAATACTTGAATTTTAGTTAAGGCAAATGCCAATGATAACTCCAGTTGGAATACATTACAACTACTTAAATTTCGGTTAAGACAAATTCCAAATTCCAGTTGGAATCTATTATAACTACTTGAATTTTCGTTAGGGCAAATGCCAATGATAACTCCAGTAAGAACCTATTGGATATATTAAGACAATGCCAATTGGAATCTATTATAACTACTTGAATTTTAGTTAGGGAATTTTAGTTAAGGCAAATGCCAATGATAACTCCAGTTGGAATACATTATAACTACTTTAATTTCGTTTAAGACAAATTCCAAATTCCAGTTGGAATCTATTAAAACTACTTGAATTTTGGTTAAGGCAAATGCCTATCGAAATTCCAGTTTGAATCTATTAGAAATACTTGAATTTTAGTTAAGGCAAATGCCAATGATAACTCCAGTTGGAATACATTACAACTACTTAAATTTCGGTTAAGACAAATTCCAAATTCCAGTTGGAATCTATTATAACTACTTGAATTTTCGTTAGGGCAAATGCCAATGATAACTCCAGTAAGAACCTATTGGATATATTAAGACAATGCCAATTGGAATCTATTATAACTACTTGAATTTTAGTTAGGGAATTTTAGTTAAGGCAAATGCCAATGATAACTCCAGTTGGAATACATTATAACTACTTTAATTTCGTTTAAGACAAATTCCAAATTCCAGTTGGAATCTATTATAACTACTTGAATTTTGGTTAAGGCAAATGCCTATCGAAATTCCAGTTTGAATCTATTAGAAATACTTGAATTTTAGTTAAGGCAAATGCCAATGATAACTCCAGTTGGAATACATTACAACTACTTAAATTTCGGTTAAGACAAATTCCAAATTCCAGTTGGAATCTATTATAACTACTTGAATTTTCGTTAGGGCAAATGCCAATGATAACTCCAGTAAGAACCTATTGGATATATTAAGACAATGCCAATTGGAATCTATTATAACTACTTGAATTTTAGTTAGGGAATTTTAGTTAAGGCAAATGCCAATGATAACTCCAGTTGGAATACATTATAACTACTTTAATTTCGTTTAAGACAAATTCCAAATTCCAGTTGGAATCTATTAAAACTACTTGAATTTTGGTTAAGGCAAATGCCTATCGAAATTCCAGTTTGAATCTATTAGAAATACTTGAATTTTAGTTAAGGCAAATGCCAATGATAACTCCAGTTGGAATACATTACAACTACTTAAATTTCGGTTAAGACAAATTCCAAATTCCAGTTGGAATCTATTATAACTACTTGAATTTTCGTTAGGGCAAATGCCAATCGAAATTCAAAGTGTGAAATTCTAATAAGAAAATTTGCGTTGACATGGCTCCAGTCGCTCCTAGCTCTAGCTATTAACTGCGTGTGTGTGTGTTAGTGTGTGTGTGTGTGTGGACTGTACGCCATTTGCATTTTCATAGACGTGAATTTATTTGGGCTTTAAGCAGGCAAAAGGGTTGCCTATGCAGGAGCTAAGAAACGTTAAGGTAAGGCGGCGACATCATCTGGCGGGCAACTTGTGAGTGGCAGTCGCAGGACAATTCGCTGACAGTGGAGCCCCAACAGGCCTTGAACTCCACGTGGCCCCTAACCAGCGAGGTGTGCGAGCGTCGTGTCCGAGTTTAATTAATTACCGGAAAACTGTTAATATTTGCATTGCCTTCAAAAAGCTCCGCAACCGACCATCCGACCATCCGACCATCCGACCATCCGACCGACCGACAAGAGATCCGCAACGGGCAAACACAAAGAGCCCAACGACGAGGCCCACAAAGGCGAGGGGGCGGGGGCAAGCCCGGGGCCACACTGAATCGGTGTAGCCCAGCAGGCGTGCACGATGGCTTTTTTTTCTTTTTTCTTTTTTTTTTTTTAATATTTATACCCTGCAGTCATGCAAAAAGCAGCTATATATGTATATGCTGAGCGAGTCGAAATGCAAATGAAAATTTATTTTTATAAATATTTATCACAATTTTCAGTCGAAATATGCGGCTCGTATGAGCAGATGACTAAGGAGTATCTGCCAGTTGAGCACTTTTTGTTTTTTTGGCTGCATAAATTCTCGAATTTTATTTTCATTTTTTTTTTTTTGTTTTTGCTGCTCGTAATTTAATTTCTCAAAAAATGCGCTCAAAAGTATGCAATGCCAAATTATGCTGCGCTGCGCTGCGCTGCTGGCCCTGTGAGCTGTCGGCAGGTGGGCAGACGAAGTAGTGGCAGTTGGATAGGTGGTTAGGTGGTTAGCTTAGCTGGCTGGCTGGCTGGCTGCAGGTGGCCTGTGGCCGGGGCAACTGTCGAGTGGCCGGAGTGGGGCGACTGGGCTGCAGCAATGCGAGAAGGCAAAGGAAGCGCTGTTTTTAGCCTGCAAATGAACGACAGAACAAAAACAAAATTTCGCGCTGTCCATTTTGTTAACATTTTTCACAGTTACACGTGTATGGCATGCGTGTGCGTGTGTGTGTGTGTGTGAGTGTGAGTGTGACTGTGTGTGTGGTATTCTTTTGTGTATCCAATTCCAATTGGATTGGTTAGCTGAACATTCTGAAAAAGAAGTCAACAAAAGAGAAACAAGTTAATGCACTTCGCTTAAAGTGCAACTGCATTATTAAAGCCAACCCATTCGAATATTTATGTGGCCATAAAGTGAACTTCACACACGTGGAATTTTCGACATTGCATTGGCATGCATTAGTGCAGCAATTCACTAACAACTACAGACTGACTATGAACAAGTGCTATTTGCAATGCATTCGAGTTGTTGGCAGAATTCAGTAATTGTGGTCAAAGGACTAAGCGTGAATAAGCGTGGAAATGGTTCCAACTGTTCTCTTATACCTCATCGATGTTGCAATTTGTAAATTTCTTTTATATACTATATACCTGGAAAAATGCAAATTCAGATTAAATTGTATGTTACAAGCTTACTGTTGCTGAGCCCATCAAGTATATATATTCTCAAGAGCAAGAGTCGAGTCAGTTTACCTATGTGCGTCTGTCTATTTGTCTGACTCTCCATAGGTATGAATGCCTCGATGTCAGAATCTGTAAGAGCTAGTACACTGCTTAGTTATGTAGTTCCGCCTACATTGTATATACAGCTGTTTTCATGAAAATAGTCATTCCACTGAGCGCTAAATGTTGCAGCACGCAATTTGGTGGTAAACAAAATATTTTGAAAACATATTGAAACAAATATTTGCGAAAAAAAAAATTTTTTTAATAATAAAGATTTTTTTTGTTAAATTTTTTTTTTAATAATAATAAAAATAATAAAAAAAAAATATTTTAAAAAATAATACAAAAAATTATTTTTAAAAATATTGAAAAATAACAATAAAACATATTTATAAAAATAATTAATAAACAATAAGAAAAATTATTCAAAAATAATAATAAAACAAATAATAAATTTAAAAATATATATATTAAAAATAATATAAAAAAAATAATGATAACAACAATAATTAAAAATAATAATAGAAAAAATAATTTAAAAAATACATAAAAAATAATAATAAAAACAATAGAAAATAATAATAAAAATAATAAAAAATAATAATAAAAATAATAATAGAAATAATTAAAAATAATAAAAAATAAAAATAAAAATAATTTAAAATAATAATAGAAATAATACAAAATAATAATAATAAATAATAGAGACAAAAATAATACAAATAATAAGAAATAAATAAAAAACTGCTAAAAAATTAACCAAATTTAGTAATGGCTACTAAAAGAGGAGAGAAAACATGTATCTCTAACTCCATTTATATCATTTATTGTGTTAAATAATCGAATAATATATTAAACCAAAAACATTTATCGACCCTCAGTAAGTTAATCATATTCCTTACGTCCTTAAGGCGAGAGTCTCAAAATGTTGTATTTAGTTTCATGCAAATTTGATCGAATTTAGTATATATATATTTTTGGCTTGCGGTTCCAGACTACACAAAGCTCTTTAAATTGATTAAATTTGTATATAATCCAATATGCATATTCAATATAAAATATTGGTCATATACCAAAAAACTTCGTTCAGCCGTGGTTAGGCTATCTCCTAGTCGAGCACTTCCGACTAGAGCATTCTTACTTGATTTTTCTCAATATTTTTCCACTCAAATACGTCTCAATTAAGATTTTACCAGCTGGAGTGGCTAAATCTAAGAGATTTTCTACTCAAAGACTTACACTTATAAATATGCCTTTTGTCTTAATTGCAGATGATGGAGCACGCCTGGCACAACTACAAACTGTATGCTTGGGGCAAGAATGAGCTGCGTCCATTGTCGCAGCGTCCGCACTCGGGCAGCATATTCGGCTCGTATGATCTGGGCGCCACCATTGTGGATGGCCTGGACACGCTGTACATTATGGGCCTGCACAAGGAGTATAAGGAGGGACGTGACTGGATTGAGCGCAGATTCTCGCTAGATAACATCAGCGCCGAGCTGTCCGTCTTCGAGACGAATATACGCTTTGTCGGTGGCATGCTGACACTTTACGCTTTCACCGGGGATCCAATGTACAAGGAGAAGGCACAGCATGTGGCCGATAAGCTGCTGCCGGCTTTCCAAACACCCACGGGCATACCGTATGCCCTGGTCAACACCAAAACGGGCATGGCCAAGAACTATGGCTGGGCATCCGGTGGCAGCTCGATTCTCTCCGAGTTCGGTACACTCCATCTAGAGTTCGCCTACTTGAGCGACATAACAGGCAATCCGTTGTATCGGGAGCGCGTGCAGACCATACGTCAGGTGCTCAAGGAGATTGAGAAGCCCAAGGGACTTTATCCGAACTTCCTTAACCCCAAAACAGGCAAATGGGGCCAGCGTAAGTAGATCGAATCTGCAATCAAATATTTTAAACTGTTAATCCCTTTGATCTCTTCTTGCAGAGCACATGTCGCTGGGCGCCTTGGGTGACAGCTATTACGAGTATTTGCTAAAGGCCTGGCTCCAGTCCGGCCAGACGGACGAGGAGGCGCGTGAAATGTTCGACGATGCCATGCTGGCGATCATGGACAAAATGGTGCGCGTCAGTCCCAACGGACTGACCTATGTGTCCGATCTGAAGTTCGATCGATTGGAGCACAAAATGGATCATCTGGCCTGCTTCTCGGGTAAGACAATTGGATTGGAATATACAATAATATATATTAATAATAATCATTCCATGCTGCAGGCGGACTCTTTGCTTTGGGCGCTGCTACGCGCCAGAACCAGCACACGGACAAATACATGGAGGTGGGCAAGGGCATTACCAACACCTGTCACGAGAGCTATATACGTGCACCCACCCAGCTGGGACCTGAGGCGTTCCGGTTAGTTGTCAACAAGAGCATCTGCTCTATGCTCACACTTATGCTAATCTCTTTCTATCTCTACCTCAGTTTCAGCGATGCTGCTGAGGCACGCGCACTGCGCTCACAGGAGAAATACTATATACTGCGTCCGGAGACATTTGAGAGTTACTTTGTGCTCTGGCGTCTGACGCATGATCAGAAATATCGCGACTGGGGCTGGCAGGCGGTGCTGGCACTGGAGAAACATTGCCGTACACCGCACGGCTACTGCGGCCTGCGCAATGTCTACCAACAAGAGCCGCAGAAGGACGATGTGCAGCAGAGCTTCTTCCTAGCTGAAACGCTCAAGGTAAGCACTTTGAGTACAAATTGAAACTAAATAATACAATTGCTTGTCTTCTGCTCTCCAGTACCTGTACTTGCTGTTCTCAGACGATTCCGTGCTACCGCTGGACGAGTGGGTCTTCAACACCGAGGCGCATCCGTTGCCCATTAAGGGCGCCAACATTTACTATCGCAAGGCGCCGGTGCCGCTGCCCGCATCGAATGCCTCATAAGGCAGCTAAAGCAGTCACTTGACCGTGTCAATTTTTTTTATTATTTTTAATAATTGAATTGACTCTATGATTGATTAACATTAATATTATTTAAAGAATTTTTTTTTTTTTATTTTATTTGTCTGTTTAGTTTAGTTAGTCCCTACCTATATATATATAATTTTAATGTGTATTACGATTAGATTTGATTGCACAATGACAACAACAACAACTACAAATGGATCTTTAGTTTGCCGAGCAGTCAACGGACGACCCTTAACTCTATGTAACATATTTATGCAGCTTCATATATATATATATTTATATATAAATATATATATATATATACATATATCTATGGACGAGAGCAAACAAACGCCCCGACGTAGGTATTAATATGGTAGCCATCCTGTAGATCAAATCAAATCAAACCATTTGAAAAGCTTAAAACTAATAATAATCTTTATAATATATATAGACAAACATATAGACACATACACACACATACACACATACATATACATACATATACTCACACAGACATAGACGATTTATATTTATATATAAACTCAGGTGTTCGAATTATAATTTCTTTTTTTGAAAAACAAATGTTTAAGCTTTGATTCGATTCTCAATATCTTCCTAACTCCAACTTTCTCTCTCTCTATATATATATCTATATATCACTGTCTGTATCTAGTACTGGATCTATTGCATCTAGTTATTGTATTTGTATCACATTAATTAACTTGCATTTTGAATCTCTCAACTCTCAAAACATTCAGTGGCACATTCTGGGATCGACTTTGTTTTGTATATATATATTTCCCTAGCGACAAAATGAAGGCATTAAGATGAGATGAAGATTTGCATACAAATCAAATGATTGTCAAGTTATATTGTTTAGATATATACTTTAGTCTAAATATAATACAACTAATACAACCTATTGTAATAGCACCTAGCTTACTTTAAACAAATGTAACGCATATTACTTTACATCAGCATCAAGCGAAACGAATCTTAAATCTATTATATATATATGAATATATAATATATAACAAAATATATATAAATATATATATGTATATTTATATATTGCAAATTAAAAAAATAAATTTAAATTAAATAAAGAAAAAATGTAGGAAATTGTTTAAGCAAAATATTTATACAATTATACAACAAGCGAAATAATTTAATTTTTATCGATGTAAAGGGTTTTTTTTTTTGTATAATCCTAAGCGTAAGATATGATGATGATGATAATGATATTAATATTAAATAATTAATAAACACAAAAACACAAAATTAAATCGAAAATGTTAAATTTTTGTAATCTTCGGCACTTCGGCAACGGCCCTGCAGCTGTGAGAAGTCATTTTAGAGAGATACGTACGCGTACACAGATACATACTCACACACACACACAAACATATATATATATAAATATATATATATATATATATATCGATATATATATATGCATATTTTTTTTATGTTATATCAGATTAATCGTAAGATCGATCGTGAAAATAATTGTATAATTGCGAGTCTAATAAAATTGTAAATGCATGAATAGAAAAAGAAAAAGAAAAAGAAAATAGAAAGAACGAAATATGTGAACGAAGCTGTCCCTAGGGACGGACGAACAGTGCACGAGGATATTATAAATGCTTAAACATAATTGTGTATTGGACTAACCCATAAGTTTAATAAAAACCTAATGAATAACATATAAAAAAAACTCTTGAATATCATTTTCTGGGCCTCTATATATATGTATATAGAAGGCTGGGTTCAACAGAGTAGATTCACGTTCTCCGTTAATATTAAATATTTAGTGGATAGAGAGTAGAGTCAGAGAAAGAGCCATAGGCAGAGCCACTGGCAGATCCGCAGGCAGAGCATGAGTGGAGTCAGAGCAAGACCATAGCCAGAGCAAGGCCATAGGCAGAGCCTAAGAAAAGCCAGATCAAGAAAGAAAGAGAAAAAAGACAGGGTCATAGGCAGAGCCATAGGCAGATCCACAGACAGAGCCTTAGTTAAGCTAGAGCAGAGCCATAGGCAGAGCCTGAGTAAAGTCAGAGCAGAATCATAGGCCGAGCCATAGGCAAAGCCAGAGGCAGAGCCTGAGCAGAGCCATTGGCAGAGCCAGAGCAGAGCCATAGGCAGAGCCTGAGTAGAGCTAGAGCAGACCCATAGGCAGAGCCATAGGCAGAGCCAGAGCAGAGACAGAGGCAGAGCCAGAGCAGAGACAGAGGCAGAGCCAGAGCAGAGCCATAGGTAGAGCCTGAGTAGAGCCAGAGCAGACCCATAGGCAGAGCCAGAGCAGAGCCAGAGGCAGAGCCATAGACAGAGCCAGAGCAGAGCCTGAGTAGAGCCAGAGCAGACCCATAGGCAGAGCCAGAGGCAGAGCCAGAGGCAGAGCCATAGACAGAGCCATAGGCAGAGCCAGAGCAGAGCCTGAGTAGAGCCAGAGCAGACCCATAGGCAGAGCCAGAGCAGAGCCATAGGCAGAGCCTGAGTAGAGCCAGAGCAGAGCCATAGGCAGAGCCAGAGCAGAGCCAGAGGCAGAGCCAGAGGCAGAGCCAGAGCAGAGCCAGAGGCAGAGCCAGAGGCAGAGCCAGAGGCAGAGCCAGAGGCAGAGCCAGAGCAGAGCCAGAGGCACAGCCTGAGTAGAGCCAGAGCAGACCCATAGGCAGAGCCAGAGCAGAGCCAGAGGCAGAGCCAGAGGCAGAGCCATAGGCAGAGCCAGAGCAGAGCCAGAGGCAGAGCCAGAGCAGAGCCATAGGCAGAGCCTGAGTAAAGTCAGAGCAGACCCATAGGCCGAGCCACAGGCAGAGCCTGAGTAGAGCCAGAGCAGAGCCATAGGCAGAGCCATAGGCAGAGCCTGAGTAGAGCCATAGGCAGAGCCTGAGTAGAGCCAGAGCAGACCCATAGGCAGAGCCATAGGCAGAGCCAGAGCAGAGCCAGAGGCAGAGCCAGAGCAGAGCCAGAGGCACAGCCTGAGTAGAGCCAGAGCAGACCCATAGGCACAGCCAGAGCAGAGCCAGAGGCAGAGCCAGAGGCAGAGCCATAGGCAGAGCCATAGGCAGAGCCTGAGTAGAGCTAGAGCAGACCCATAGGCAGAGCCATAGGCAGAGCCAGAGCAGAGCCATAGGCAGAGCCATAGGCAGAGCCAGAGCAGAGACAGAGGCAGAGCCAAAGGCAGAGCCAAAGGCAGAGCCAAAGGCAGAGCCTGAGTATAGCCAGAGCAGACCCATAGGCAGAGCCATAGGCAGAGCCAGAGCAGAGCCAGAGCAGACCCATAGGCCGAGCCACAGGCAGAGCCTGAGTAGAGCCAGAGCAGAGCCATAGGCAGAGCCATAGGCAGAGCCAGAGCAGAGCCATAGGCAGAGCCATAGGCACAGCCTGAGTAGAGCCAGAGCAGACCCATAGGCAGAGCCAGAGCAGAGCCAGAGGCAGAGCCAAAGGCAGAGCCTGAGTAGAGCCAGAGCAGACCCATAGGCAGAGCCATAGGCAGAGCCAGAGCAGAGCCATAGCCAGAGCCATAGGCAGAGCCATAGGCAGAGCCATAGGCAGAGCCAGAGCAGAGCCAGAGGCAGACCCAGAGCAGAGCCAGAGGCACAGCCAGAGCAGACCCATAGGCAGAGCCATAGGCAGAGCCAGAGCAGAGCCAGAGGCGGAGCCAAAGGCAGAGCCAAAGGCAGAGCCAAAGGCAGAGCCAAAGGCAGAGCCAAAGGCAGAGCCTGAGTATAGCCAAAGGCAGAGCCTGAGTATAGCCAGAGCAGACCCATAGGCAGAGCCTGAGTAGAGCCAGAGCAGACCCATAGGCAGAGCCATAGGCAGAGCCAGAGGCAGAGCCAAAGGCAGAGCCTGAGTATAGCCAGAGCAGACCCATAGGCAGAGCCTGAGTAGAGCCAGAGCAGACCCATAGGCAGAGCCATAGGCAGAGGCAGAGCCAGAGCAGACCCATAGGCAGAGCCATAGGCAGAGCCAGAGCAGAGCCAGAGGCGGAGCCAAAGGCAGAGCCAAAGGCAGAGCCTGAGTATAGCCAGAGCAGACCCATAGGCAGAGCCTGAGTAGAGCCAGAGCAGACCCATAGGCAGAGCCATAGGCAGAGCCATAGGCAGAGCCAGAGTTGAGCAATATGTATATTTATTTTACATTATAAACAAGAAATTGAGTATTCAAATAGAATGTCAATGAAGAATTGTTGATAGTTCCTTCCTATCACTCACAGTCCAAATGGGAAGTTTCGAGTGCTCTGCGTATTTAGTTCAATGTCATTTAAGCTCTGCTCCAACAGTAAATTGGAGCGCTTCAATAAACAAATCTCGTATTTGTTTATCGTGTGTAATTTTGCATGTTAAAATCTCAAATAACAATTATGAAAAGAACTCGAGTGAGCCGGAACTGAATTAGGAGTGTTGTGTGTGTGTGTGAATAGGTACATGTTTTTGTAATTAATTGTAATTTACTACCGGTCAGCATATGGCCCGCCATAATTCCTTTACGGGCATGACTAACACTTGAGTAGCTCTATTAAAAAGTATATGTAGTTGCGCTTGAGGCGAACAAAGCGCTCTGAGGTTAACAACATTTCACACCCAGACCCGCAGTTGGCGCACAACCCGGAAAGGGAACGCCAGTTCCAGCTTGCAGTACGAGCGGGCAAAGTCCGCAACAGAGCATAAGACTGCAAATGGCTGGCCAAACAAAGCATAAGCATAAAACGTATAAGAAGCGCACCCGTCGCTAGTTGCCGCCCACCACCACAGCAACCGCTACATAAAAAGAAACGAAACTAAACGAAGAGTGTATAAGACTTTACATTCAAAAGTCATTCCACCCGCAGAGCGCAGACAAAGACAGCTCTGCACTTTATAGAGCATCAAAAGCGTTTCGTTAACTGTTGCTCCCTCTCTCTCTCTCTCTATCTGACGCTCTGCCTCTCTTCCGCTCTTTTTTGCGCGCTCTCTTTGTGTTCGTTTTGTTCGCTGCGCTGCTGCAGCCCGTTCTCCTGCTGCTGCTGTTCCTGCTTCTTCTTTGTAGGCTAGACGAGCCCGCCAGACCAGCTGAGTTGGTTTTCGCCGGTCGCAGCGGCAGCGCTGCTTATTGATTTTTGTTGTTGTTTTGCCCTAACCGATGCGAACAACTCTGACCTGGGCATACGCGAAACAGGCAGGTCATTTCTATATTAATTTTAATATATTTCTATATATATGTGGGTATATATATTTATAAGATAATGGCAAAAACTGACTAAAAACAAGTTCAGAAGGTTAGCTAGTATTTTGATAATAATAAATATACATATTTTAATATATATATTATTTAATAATCAAAAATGTTTTTCATTTTTTTTTCACTTTTATGAGCATATTTATGAGTATAATAAAAATAATGTAAAAAAAATAAATCATTTGCTCACACACATAAATTTAAATTTTATGGGCACTCATATTGTTGTGTAGGGTATTCAGCTGTTGGCTTGGCATGCAGCAAGTTCTTTGTGTTTTTGTTTTGGTCGTTGACGTTCGCGGCTTTGCTTCTAGCAACCGCACAGTTGATTGCGAGTTTTCGAGCGAGTCGGAGCGTCCGATGCAGCAGTAGCTCTCACAGCAGTAGCAGTTGCATCCAGCAAAGTCTTTGCCTGTTGGTTGTTCGTTCTCTCGTCGCAAATCTTTTGCACGTCTGTGTATTTTTTTTTTGTTTTTTCACCTTTTCGCAAGTGCAGTGTTTGTCGGAATGCCGTTCCCCATTCATCCACCTAAGCAAATGCCGTGCCCGCACTGGCAGCACTTTCCCATCAGTCCAGTGGACAGCAAGCCAGATCCGTTTGGCAGCAGCAGCAACTGCACTGGCGGCGGCTTGAACGGCAACTCAGCCATGACACACGAGAAGCCACCAGAGCCGGTGTCCTATCGCTACTGTGTGCAGTGCAAGGCAGCAGCTGGCAAAGATGTGGGCGGCATCAGTAAGGATTGAAGCACATTTCCCCTGCACATCTTCACACATTGGCAATGTCACGGACAGCAGCAGCTGCAGCAGCAGCACCAATCACACAGACACTCACCAAACCAAATCAAATCAAATCGAACCACATCAGTTCCTCCTCAACTACTCCACGCCACACACACACACATGACAACGGAAAGCACAATCTCGAGTGGGGGCGGGCCAGCGATGAGTGCAAAACTTATTAATTTTTTTTTTAAGATTCTCATATTGTGTTTGCCTTCTGCTCCGTATTTGATTTCACGTGAGAACACTCTATATATATGTATACTATATAATCTGTATATGTGTATATCTACATCTATATTTTTGAAACATTCAAAATGCTTAAGCTAAGATTTTGCTACAAAACTTATTTTTTAGACTTCAGACTATATTTGGTATAAAAATATAAAAAAAAATAAAAATAATAAAAAAACAAAAAAAAAACCAAAACAAAATAAACGCACGACGCATATAAAAAACGAGTTTGCTTTACACACAGACACCGTTGCAGAGCTATGTATGTGTGTGTGTATTTATGAGTAGTATAAGTGTATACAGTATAAGAGTGTGCGTGTTTGTTTTCTTGAGCGGCACACATATTATTTTTTTTTTTTTTTGGGACTTTGCTTGCCTGCTGCTGGTTACTCTTGTTGTTATTGTTATTGTTGCTACTCTGTTGTCGGATCGTGCGTTGCTGTTTCTTTTTTTTATCAGTTTTCAAGGTCAGCAGACAGAACAGCAGCACACACAACATTTAAGACATTCAAAATTTCAGGGCATACGCGCGCGATAAGCACTCGAACCAAACCGAACCGAACAGAATGGAACAATCTAGCAGAGCTCGCGCTCGCACTTAATCCAGCAATTTCCATACATTTCGATTTGGGTCTTTCGTTAGTTTCGTTTTTTCTCTTCTTCTTCTTTGTTGTTCTCCTTCTCGCGCGCGCTTGTTCGGCCAGCAACGGCTTAATTAGCTCGCTTTGCGTTTGCCACACGCAACTGCATAAATGCAAGAGAATTCTCAGATGGTTGACAAAGTTCAACAAACTGTTGGAAGTGCAAAAATAAATACGCACTCTCCTACACACACACGCACAGACGTATAAGTGTATTTGTCGAAGAGCAAAAATGAAAAAAAGTGTCCCATCCCATCTTATCGTGCACAGAGACAAACGAGCCCCCCATATGTATAAGAAATTGATATACAGATACGGAATATAACAGCAAATATAAGATGTTATACTACATAAGTGTTATGTACAGAATACTTTATAAACACAATATTAACTGTTATACTTAGGGTGACCAGATCGGCCTCAGGCCATTCCGGGACGGTCGACAACTTTGTTGCAAAAAACTGCTTATTTGCGCTGCTTTCCTCAAAAAAGTTCTTCACTTGTCTTGACAAAAGCGGGACATGTCCCGGAATTCCAGGACGTATGGTCACCCTAGTTATACTGTATAGGAGTTATACGCAGAATGGTGCATACATATAGTGTACATAAAAGGTGTTATAAAAGATGTTATACACATAGGTGTTATACACAGAATACTACTGTGCACATAAGATATACATACATATATATATATATATGTTATACAGTATATAAGTTATACATATAGACATATTATATATGTGAGGTATTATTAGGGTGACCAGATCGGCCTCAGGCCATTCCGGGACGGTCGAAGACTTTGTTGCAAAAAACTGCTTATCTGCGCTGCTTTCCTCAAAAAAATTCTTCACTTGTTTTGACAAAAGCGGGACATGTCCCGGAATTTCAGGACGTATGGTCACCCTAGGTATTATACACGTAGCTGTTGTACTGAGAGCTCTCTACGGTGTTATACGTACAGAATACTCTATACATATGCACAGAACATATATTTTTATTATATACTTATAGTCTATGCATATACACGTAGTGTATACATATATTAACTGTTATATCATAACACCTATATATGTGTTATACACATCATATACTCCAAATATAGTCTAAACTTATATTAACACTATATAGCTGTTATAGACCAAATATAGTCCATACATATGTACACAGCGTGCATAGACATACATACATAAATACATTACTTATTATTTATACACACATATATTATTTGAGTCTTATCGTTGGGTGTGCCGAAACTAGAGGTAATATACATAGGTAGACTCGCTTTCTATCGTATCTCCATACATACAAACATAAATATGTATATTCCATCGTATCTTTATTAACAGCAGCAATGCAAACATATCCGCTATGTATATGTATATGCAAGTATATATATGTATATGTATATGCTGATGTTATAGCGAATCGCTAAGTATTGCCATAATTAAAAAGAAGAAGAAGAGAGAAGGTAGGTATAACAGTTCTTTTGGCAAGTATATAAACAAGCAATCTAATTAATTGAATAAACTATGTTAGCTACCTGGCTAAAACACACACACAAAAACACTCACACACAGCATAAAAAGCAAATAATTTGTGTAGCGGCTCATGGGGGAGGATTGGCAAATTGGAAATATATAAAAATAAAATTAAAAATAAAAATATATAAAAAAATATAAGTAAAAAAAAAAAATTATAAAAATAAAAAAATAAATATATAAAAAAATAAAAATATAAAAAAATACAAATATCTAAAAATACAAATATATAAAAATAAAAATATATAAAAATATAAAAAGATATAAAAATATATAAAACTAAAAAAATATATATATAAATAAAAAAATTTTATAAATAAAAAATTATTTAAAAAATATATAAATATAAGAAAAATATAAATTTATAATTAAAATTGTAAAATTAAAAAAATATGTGACGATTGCTACCAATTTGCAATAGCCAAAGTTATATACATGCGCCTTTTGGGGGCGTGCCTAAATTGAAATACCAAACTATATCTTTCTCTTCTTCTAGTGCTAGCTTCGTCAAATTGGATCACTGCTAACCTAACATTGACTATTGTGGATGTCTGTCCATTTGGGCATGGCAAATCACAGATTTGATAAGAAATATAGCTTTGCTGCTTTGGTACACACTGAACGCGTATTATGCAGTCGCTTACGCCCGGCCCGACGGCCACATGCTCACTTGTTTGCTTATATGTAAATAGAACCTGGTTCAGCCTAAAATCTGTTGCTTATGCGGCCGTATACACGGGCGCCATATCAGTATAGTTGGCGCCTAGCTAATAGCTCTGACCACCATGGATTTGCGGGTAAACAGAAAAGACAACAATCTCCAGGTTGGGGATAGCCATCAATCAAGCGACGGAGTCGAGCCGTGACCAGCATAAACAAAACCTCTTCAATCCTAAACTGCCCACAGAGGGCAGGCACGTTATCTAACACCTACTCCCAGTTGGCCACATCAGCAGTGGAATTTATAAGTCTTATATTGATTATATATATGAATTTATATTAGATATCGTATATGAATACATAGATATCATATATAATAGCTCAATTTTCAATAAAACTTGAATATCGTATACAAAAACTTTAAACTTTTTGCTTGTTTCATAAATTACGAATAAATATATTTATAATATATATCAATTAACACAACTCGTTTTCTGAATGGTCAAGGTTTTGGCTGGGAGGTCTTTTAAAAACAATTTAAGAAACAAATATTTTGCTACAACAATAATTATATATATCAAAAATTCATTATATGAACTAATAAAAAGTAGTTTCATTTTATACCCTGAACCCCTTGGAAATGGGACAATAATATATGCATTATTTAAAATTTTTTTATAATAATTGCTCTACTTAAAAAAAAAAAAAAAAAGTAACTACCCTAAACCACATTACATTCTAAACATAACAATAAACTTTAATAGATTAATTCCAATTCAAATAACAATTCAAATAATAAAACAGTCTGGTAGCACTGGTTGGTGGCGAAGAGAGCAAAAAGAACAACTCAAACGGAATGCGACAAGTGGAACTGGAACGTAAAACTATCGCAATGTGCGTGCGCTTGTAAAGCTTGCGGAACGAGTGGTTCGCACGATGAACGATATCGTTCTATCGGTTCATTTATATCAAGAAGATGAAACCAATTTTGAAAAGTTAATTTGCAGCGACATACCAGCCAGCCCACACACAGCCACCTCTACACAGCTGCCACGCTGCTGTTGCAAGCAGCTGCAATTTAGCAAGTACGTGGCCCCAGCGCGAAAAGTGACCGTGTCAATATGGACTATCAGTACTACGACGAGGCCGACTACACGGATGAGGATGATGGCGGCAATGAGCAGGCCTACATGGATCACGACTCGGACCATCGCGGCGCTAGCCACGATTACATCGATGACAATTACGCCAGTGCAACGGATCGTCTGCTAGACAGCTATGAGCACTGCATCCTGCCCTCGCTCACCCAGGTGACCGGCTACATTGTGCCATTGCTGCTGGGCTGTTTGCTGTGCCGGCTGCTGAGCGCTCTCTATGCGCGACGGGCCCGCCTAATGGCCGTGACCAGCTCCAGCTGCAGCTGCAGCTGGCAAGAGGCCAACAGCATGAAGCTGGCGCCGTTGCATCTCATCAATGGGCTATGCGGCGCTGGCATACTTTATGTTACACTGGGCCAGCGCATGCTCATCTTGATGCTGCTCAGCGGCATTAGCTATCTGCTGTTGCAGCTGATGCGCCTGGGCAAGGGACGACGTGGCGCCGTGGCCATAGCGGTGCTCAGCATTGGCAGCCAGTTCATCTACGAGCTGGCCATTTGGCAGAAGCGCAACGATTGGCCGCAGCTGCGCGGCCTGCAGATGGTGACCAACATGAAGGTCATCTCGCTAGCCTTCGACTTGACGGCGACAGGCGCTGCTGGGCTGCACATGCCCAACATTGTCGCCTACCTGGGCTACATACTGAATCCGGCCACCTGTGCCCTAGGGCCCTGGGTGAGCTATGCCCGCTATCTGCATGCGCTGCACTCAAAGCCCCAGCTGCGTCGCAATCTCTGCCAGATGCTGCTCAATGTGCTGCTCAGCCTGGTGGCGTTGCTCGTCAGCAACTGCATTGCGCCCACGCTCAGCGAGCTGAATGCGCCGACGGAGCAGCAGGCAACGCCCAATGGGGGCTGGACCCACTGGCTGCTCATGTACACGGGCGCCATGAGCGTACGCTCCAGCCACTATTTCGTGAGCCTGCTCAGCCAGGCGCAGCTGGCCGCCGCCGGGCAGCAGCTGGATGCCACAGCGCAGCCGCAGAGCGGCCGCTCCAAGGAGCTGCTTGGCGAGCTGGTCGTGCGTCCGTGGCGCATCGAGTGGCCTCATTCGTTGAGTGCGCTCGTGCGCTGCTGGAACATGCCCATGCACGAGTGGCTCAAGCGCTATGTCTACTTCACATCCAAGCAGGAGCAGGCCCATTCCCGCCACAACACAATGGTGGCCGTCTTCTGCACGTATGTCGTATCCTCGCTGCTGCACGGCATGGACTTTCGCATCTACCTAGTACTGCTCTCGCTGGCCACGTTCGCCGAGGGCGAGACAATGCTGCGTCGTCATCTGGCCGCGCTCTTCAATGCCTGCGTTACGGTCAATCCCTGCCGTGGCGCCGAACGCTGTCGCTACGCCCACTGCCCGCAACGACTCGGCTGGCTCTGCTGGAGCTCGTGGCTGGTGAAGCTGATCAATCTGTGCTTCAGCCTGCTCGCCATTGCCCATCTGGCCTACCTGGGCGTTGTGCTGCTCAACGAAACGCTCGTCATGGAGTCGGAGCACGAGCTGCCCTTCATGTACCACTGGTCAGCGGCCGGCTACCTCAGCCACTACGTTGGCATCGGCATGTTCCTGCTCTATATGTTCATATCGTAAATCTGGGGAGGATTTAGACTCCTCGCTAAGACTGCCCCTCGCTCCCAACGCTCGTTTCCAGCGGCTTCATGTGATTACTATAATGGCATACGATATACTTATATACTTACATACTTACATACATACATACATACATACATACATACTTACATATATTGATATAAGTGGAGCAGCAACTCTTCTTGCCAGCTCCCTGACTGTGCGAGCACCGGGAGGAGCTCTCGATAACCGAATAACCGAACTGATTTTGACAACTGTGAATCTCTTAAAAAACTATTTGTATTTTTATCATATATATTTATACTTTTATATATATATATATATATATATACATATATATCTGTAACGTCTGTATGTCTGTCCACCTGTACTCTAATAAATGTAAATTACGTTTTTAATACATATATATATATATACATATATAAAACGAATATATATATATACGCGAAGGGGATTTCTGTTTGGTACATTCTCTTATCTTTTTTGGTACATTCTCTTTTCTTTTTTGGTACATTCTCTTGCCAGTCAATGAAAATGGGAACTCATGTCTGTCGTCCCAAATGTACCTAGCAAAATAGGTAAAATTCCTGGTACATTCTCTCATTTCATAGTTGTGGCGTCTCTTATCTCTTGCTCAAAATGTACCTAGCATATATTTTACATAGGTACAGTAGTATAATGCCTTTAACATTCTTGGTGCATTCTCTCCTCTTTGTATAGTTGTGACATCTTCTGTCTCTAGTCCAAAATGTACCTAGCAAAATAGGTACAATAGAAAAATGCCTTTAAAATTCTTGATAGTACATTCTCTATTCATGGAGCATATATTTTACATAGGTACAGTAGTAAAATGCCTTTCAATTCTAGGTACATTCTCTCATCTTATACTTGTAGCATCTCATGTCTCTTGCCCAAAATATACCTAGCAAAATAAGTACAGTTGTAAAATACCTTTATTTGGTACATTCTCTCCTCTTTTCATATGCATCAAAATAGGTACAAGAGCAGCGTATCTGTTTTGGTACATAAACATTTGTGAAAAATTAGCTTTCCTGTTTTGGTCCTATGTTGGTACATTTCTTGGTACAAAAACTTTTCTTCCATAGGTATCTCCCGTTTATCGCTTCAAAAGTACCATGTATCCAAAATTTTTTGTTGTATGAGCTATACCATTCATTGTTGGTACTTCTACTCCAAATGTACCTAAAGTGAATACAATGATGATGTACCTACTCTGGTATATAGCAATGTTTTTTATGTTATTTTAAGGATATTCAGTAGGCATTGCTCAAAATGAACTATGTACCAAAGGCACCAATGCACCAAGTTACCTACGTACCAAAGGTACCTATGTACCAAAGTTATGTACCTATGAACTGTATACAACAGTTTTGTCCCCTCTATGCTACAAATATACCAAATTTAAGGTACTTTACTGATACAAAATACAGAAAATTGTGAAAAACTCCTATAGATGGTTTTAAAATTCTAAAAATTTGAACAACTCTTGAATCCTTGGGAAATAAATTAAATTTATTAAAAATTGAAAAAGAAAACTCAAGTAAAATTTTATTTTTTTATTGATTTTTTATGTTGATTTTCTTTTTTTTGTGTTTGTTTTTCTTTTGTTTTTTTGCTTTTTTATTTTTATTTTTGTTTTATTTTGTTTTGTTTTTCTCATTGAGACAAATATTTATAACAATATTGTAACTTCTACTTTGTTTTTGTTTTTTGTTTTGTTTTTCTTTTTGTTTTTATTTATTTGCATTTGTTTTCGGTTGTCAGTTTTTGTTTTGTTTTGTTTTGTTGCTTATGTTTTAAATATTAAAATTACTACCTTAAAAATTATGCAATGACAATAAAAATATTTGTTATGCAACTTCGATCCGGGCTGCTAGATCGATCGCCTTTACTGAACTGCTTAAAAGTTGCGCCGTTTGCTCTTTCCTTTCTTTTGTTTTTGTTTTTTTTTTTTTTTTTTTAATTTATTTGTTTAATAATTTTTGTTCTGTTTCATATTCAGAAAGTTTTGTTGCTCATTTGATTTTGACATCAAAAATAGATAGATATATATATATGTATATATACATATTTATATATATAATTTATGTGTGTGTGTATATCGACTCGTGTATATATTTTGTATATACATATATATATATATCTATACTATATAAAGTATTTATATATATATATATTTTTTTTTTGTTTTGCTTTTCTTTTTCTTTTTACTGTGTTTGACATTGTTTCCGATCTCATTCTCATACTTCTTCCCGACCTATTGTTCCTTGATACATTAAATATATAATAAAAAAAATTGCACGAAGAACTTCATGCATCGCCCGCAATTTCAAAAAACTTTTTTTGAATATTTCTTTTCCTTTGTCTGCCTTTCTGTTACCATTTTTAAATCATTTTTCATTCATAACAACAACTGAGTTGATCACAAGAGATAACGAGAGTTTTTGTTTTTTGTTTTTTGTTTACATTTTCATAGTTGCTTCTGTTGCATTTTTTTTTTTAATATTTATATTTTTTACATTTACAAAATATGTTGAAGCTTTTCGTTGATTTTTGTTTTCTGTTTCGGTTTTTTGTGATTTTTTTCTCTCTCTTTAATTTCTTTGTTTTGTTTGTTTGTTTGTTTTGCTGCCTTTGCTCATGCACAAAAAAAAAATAAGAAAGAATTTTTAATAATATATATATAGAACAATTAATTTGTTTTTCTTTTTAAAATAAAATCAGTTAAAATACAAATAGTGTACAAATATTCGCTAACTACATAGTTTTGTTTATCTGTATAAATATATAAATTATATATGTATATATATATATATATATATATATATATATATATATAAGAATTTATACATAAAATTTTGTTTTTTTTTGTTTTGTTTTTGTTTTTTGCTTTTTGTCGCGTGCGCACAGAGAAAAGAAAACATTTTTGTTTGTAGCCTATGCTAAGGGGGAGGGGGCTGAATTTAGTTGACAATTTGCGTTTGATTATTTAAAAATATGCAACAAAACTTAAAGAATTTGCATACAAACATATTTATATAAATATATATATATGCTGATTATTTTTTTTACAAATTACAAATTACAAATTACAAATTTTAAAACTTAATTTTAATCATGTTTTTGTTTTTGTTTTTGTTTTTGTTTTTGCTGTTTTACAATTTTTGAGAGGGGGAGGGTGTGGGTAGAGGCTGGTGTAAGAATTTCGCTAGTTGCTGTACCATAAAAAATTTAGCTAAACATATTTAATTTAAGGGGGGGTTGTTTTTCCTCTATTTTCTTACTGTTCTCGCACAATGCACTAAATTCAAGATTTCTTCTTAATGTATAACAAAGTAGTGTATATATATACATACATATACATATATATATATATATATATATATATATATATATATATAAATGTGTGTATAATTAACAAAAAAAAAAAAAAGTAGAGAATTGTAAAATACAAATAATAACAGTAAAAATTACTGTATAGCATAATTTAATTAGGAAATACAACTAAAGCATAAACATAAGCTTTAAAATAATATTACACATTTAAATTATAAACATAATTACATTGTGTGTGTGTGTGTGTTTGTGTCTGTTTGTGTGTGTATGTTGAGTGTTTGTTTGCTGCTTGCCGCTTGTTGGATCGCAAATGTTGTTGAGCAACATTTCGTCAACAATGGCGCGCAGCGCACATGACCAGCACTCGATGTGTTTGTTGTGTCTGTCTGTATGTGTGTATGGCAACAACAACAACAACAGCAACAGCAACAGCAACATTAACAACAACAAAAGCAACTACAACAACAACAAGTACATGATCATTGTATATAAATTATACTATACAAGTGTTTGTTTCGTTTGTATGCTATAATCATGATATGCGGCCATTTGCAGTCATCATTGTCCTTGTCTTTGTTCCAGCTAGTGTCCTTCTGCCAACCAGCAGAGTTCTGCTTGTCGATGTTGTTGCCAGGCCAGTGTAGACTTGCTACTATTGTTGTTGCTGCTGCTATTGCCATTGCTGCTGCTGTCAGCAGCAACTGCTGCTGCTGCTGCTGCTGCTGCTGATGCCAGCATCGGCTCCACGTTCAATCGTTCTTGGTCTGACAGTAAAGCTCTTTCAGCGACTTGAGCTCCTCGATGAGCGCTTTGTTTTGGTTCTCTAGCACCGCCACACGATTCTCCAGGCACTTAATATACTCCTTCTTTTTGCGCCGGCATTCGCGCGCCGCTTCTCGATTCTTTTGCAGTCGAATCTCTCGCTTGCGTGTCTGATCCTCCGGAATGCCACTGTTATCTAAGAGGTAAAGAGAAGAGAGACAAGAGAGAGAGAGAGAGAGAGAAAGTGTGTATAAGTATTTGCATTTAGTCAGTTTTTGAGTTGCGATTTAGCTGGCATTTACTGGTATTGTATGCTATCCGACTGGATAAAAAGTAGCCCGACTCCGATGCCATGTGCAGCAGTGGACTGCCCGCTGTGTTGCCGCCGCCGCCGCCCCCCGCTCCGCTACCCAGCTGGGAGCTGAGAACGCTGCCGTCGGACATTTGCAGTGCTCCACTCGCTGCATCATCAAGTTTACGATATATACGATATACGATATTCGATATATACGATATTCGGTTTTTGAATTTTATTTGGTTGGGATATGGTTGGGGGTTGTTGTTGTTGTTGGTTGTTGTTTGTTGTTGTTGGTTGGTTGTTGTTGTTGTTGGTTGTTGTTGTTGTCATTTTGGTTTTCGATGCAATCATATTATAATTTTATATATATATTTTTTTATGTGGCATTTTCGCGAGCAGTAAAAAAGAAAACAAACAAAAATAAACAATAAAAATTATAAGAAATCACATTTTTGTTTTCTTTTGTTTTGTTTTTTTTTTTTCGAATTTCGAATTTCGAATTTGTTGTGTCGGTGTCGGGGTGTCGGTGTTTGCGCTGGGTGTTTGTGGTGGGTGCGAACGAGATCGAACGAGCGAGAGGCGATATATATATATATATTTTTTTGTTAGTTTGAACAACAGCAACGGCGACGGCAACGGGCGACGTTTGTTATATAAGTACAAATGTAATATGTGGATGAGCGATGGCGATGTTTCGTGTTTGGTGTTTGCTGTTGGATGTTGGATGTTTGTTGTGCATTTGACCTAAACTGAAGGTGCATCTGTGTGTGTGTTTGTTTGTGTGTTTGGCAGCATAAGAAAACAACGGCAACAACAACAACAACAACAGCAATAGCAACAGCGGCAGCAACAACAAAGGCAAAAGAGACGCGCGTCAAAATTAACAAAACGAAAAATTATGCAAAATATGTTTGTGTGTGTGTGTGTGTATATGTTTTTTAAGTAATAGTATTTACAGTTATAACATGATCCAAAAAAACGTCACTGAGACTTATGATGCGCGTTATCCTCATCAGTTTTTATATACACACTTTTCAAAAGTTGTTCAAAGCAACAACAACAACAACAACAACTAATGTGTGCATGAGTTAGAGCGAGATCGTTAGAGCGGAAAAGAGATAGAGATAGAGATAGAGTTCACTGTGTAGCAACAGTTCTTGATGCAGCAGAGAGCTTGATGAGGTCTATCAACAATAACAGTAAACGCACAACTAAGCCTGGAATCTATCATATTAGATACATGTGTGTGTGTGTGTGTATGTGTGTGTTTAAGGAAATGGACAATGAAATGATTATGGAATTGAAAGATTAAAGAGCCTTGTCAATGTCGCTAAGCATAACTGTTGATAGTACATTAATACCTGATAATACATTGATATCTGACATATTAGATGGAATATACAATATATATATACAGTGGAGTTCCGATAAATTCGAAATGGTAGGGGAACTTAATGTTAGGAATTACATGGGCTTTTGACTTGTCGAGATTTTCATTCAAGTTCGAATTAACAAAGTTCGAGTTCGGTTTAACAGGGTTAGAGTTCGAATTAATAGGGTTCGAGCTTGAATTAACAAAGTTCGAGTTCGAATAAACAGAGTTCGAGTTGGAATTAACAGGGCTCGAGTTCGAGTAAACAGAGTTCGAGTTCGAACTCACTAGCTAACAGGGTTCTAGTTCGAATTTACAGAGTTTTTTATACATTAGATGTTTAGATATATAGCTTGATCTTACATTAACCAAAATGTATGGGATTTTTACAAATTAATGAGTTTTTGATTCAAGCTAATAACAGTTTTTATGAATTATTGAGATTTTCGACTCAGTGATGGATTCATTATCGCGACTCGACTGTATATATATATTATTCGACGGTTTGCAACAATTTATAAGAACTTACACTAATGTTAAGTAGTTTCTTTTGTTTCCTTTTTTAGCAGGCAATACTATTTTCAAGAAGTGCTAAATATTTGCTAATTTCTTTGGCACAAGTTTCTAAGTTTGTAAGCAAAAATAACATTTAAATTTATCAAAAACTATGTTAATCTTAACATTTGCTTTGAATTCTCTTCAAAATATTGTGTTTATCTGTAAATTGTACTATTTTTGAACAGTAATAATACTATTTTCGTGAACACAGCTGTCTTATAAAGTTTCTAAACATAGCTCATCTATTTGATTGGCACAAGGCTTAGAGCTGTCTAATAACATTATTTATAAGCTTGCTGAATTGCTTTGCTAGTGTTACAGAGTTATAGAGCTACAGAGTTAACAACATTCGCTCTTAATAACATGCTTTACAAAGTACTTAGTTGATATATACATATCTCATCATAATATCAATGTATTTAACAGGATTCAAAATGAATTCTTATCTTCCTCTATAGATATGCTTTGTCGATATCTTTTCTATCATTTCAACTATCTAACATACATTGTTTTCTCTTACATTGAATCATTTATAATTGTACATAATTTGAGTTCTATACAAAAATTGTGATTTCTGCCTTTGCAGACTCTCTATATACATATATATACAAATGTTTAATGATATAATACAATGTTTACTAATTGCTAAAGATTGTTACTTGATGATTGTGCCTCTGCCAATGCGAACACAACAACAAATTCAAGTTAAGCTAAGCTGGACAATGATAACGGCAAGAGCACAATTCAGAGCAGGACAATAGTATAAAGAGAGCGATAGAGATAGAGAGAGACAGAGACAGAGACAAAGTCTGTGGCATTTGTTGCTAAAGAAACAAACAAAAATGGAAACATGTAGAAATTACCGCTCATGTCGGGTCCACTGATTTCGGTGAAGATCTTATTGTACGATGGCCTTCGTGTCAGATTGCTGCGATTGTGCTGCGAATCATCGTCCGATAAGCTCTCATCGCTGTCCTCCGGATGCTGGGTATTCGGTTCGGGTTTGATCTTACATTGAAAATTTGGAGGGATCTGCAAGAGAGATGTTCAAACGATTAGCATATTGAATACCAAAAAGTCTCTACATATACTCATGTATGACTGTGTGTGTGAGTGAGTGAGGGGGTGTGTGTGTGTGTTTGTTTGTTTGTTTCAATGTCTCTTTGTTAGCAACTGCTACGCACTTTGTTACGCACTTGCACTGCATTGCTCGTGGTCGTATGTATGACCGTCGTGTTGGCCGGCTTGGTCATATAGACGACGCCGGTGCCGCCGCCCTTATGCATCGCTGATACGGCGGCCAGCGCCTGTTGTTGTTGCTGTTGTTGTTGTTGTTGTTGCTGCTGTTGTTGCTGCTGCTGTTGTTGTTGCTGTTGTTGTTGTTGTGTGCCGGCAGCGGTTTGTATGACACCCGAATGATTGGCCGCCTGTATCACGGATTGCACCTGCACGAATTGAGAACCCCATTAGCCATTATTCAAATCAAGTTAAAGATTAATAAAGAGGAAAAGATGAAGCCATTATTTTGCATTTCTCCTGAATAAACTTGCATTGCCCTCGCTCATTAAGCTAACCAGCCACACTTTCTTAATTGGTCTCGTGTTTTAATAAATAATTATATTATCGATATTCTCAGCTGGCCAAGTTCGGGCCAAGTTCAAATAGATTCCCATATCAAATTTTCAATAGGGGGAGAGTACGAAAGAGAGAGAGAGAGAGGGAGAAACCTTAAATGAAAACATTTAAATACGAGTTTTTGAGTCATAAAAATTTAAGAGCGAACACACCTATCCCAACCCCCACCCCTAGTTTTACCTCCACCCTCAGCCTTGTCAAGCGTTTGGTACTCAATTTACTTCATTTAATTATCTTTAGTTAATTCTTAATTCGAGTGGAAACATTGAATTAAAGCTAAGTGTAAACGAAGAGCTGGCATTAGTCGAAGTACGGTCTGTTTACCAGTTAGGAGAGTCCTACTTGTCATACTTCTTATATGCTTTAAGCGTCTCATGCGCTTTGCTATGGGTAACTGTTGTCATATTACTAAATTAGTGATACGATTCTAGTTATTTAAGATCTACATCGAAATAGAAAATGTTTTGCAGACTTTTTATGCGTTTCAAGCGTCATCTGAGTTCACCTATGCGTATTGCTATGAGTAATTACTGTCATATTAATACATAAGCTCTTTCATTTCTAGATTAATAGGTTCTACATTAGAATTGTAAGAATTTTGTATACTTTTAGACTAAAAAGTCTAAAGCTCTTTTGCGATTTACTATTGTGCTGATATTATTTCTGTGAGAAATAGAACGATCGAGACGCATTGCATAAAAACTCGAACTTTAATGGGAATTTTGAATATGGATTATGAATAAATAAAAATCCCTATCAATACTATTTTTCAATATAGAATATGATACATATAAATATCTAAGTAAAGAGAGAAATCAATCTTCAATACTGATCAAGTCTAGATAGGTATACCAGACGAAGTTTTGGCGTACTTAGCAATAATACAATTGATTTTGATCTTACATTTTATATATAATCCTAATATATACTCTTCTTAGCTTCTAGAATTCGTCAATGATACAGTCAATCACTATATATATTCCTTACTAGATATGTACTAAATGAAGTATTGGCATTCTATAATCTATAATCCTTCATTCATTCTATAATCCTTCCATAATACAAATTTTCATCTTACATATATATCCTAACTATATATAATTACCCTAGCTACATATACATATCCTAACTCAATATACATATCCTAACTACTCCGCTAATCCTAGTTTATACTAATGTTAACTTCATTCAATAATCTTTCAATAATACAATTGATCTTGATCTCTCATATATATTTGTATATATCCTAACTACACATATATATCCCAACTATCCTAACTATATATACCCCAACTACTCTAAGCTCTGCCATTCTCATCCTTTTTCGGGCAATAATCAACTCTTGTGCTCCATATTTTACTTGAAGATTTGCGCATTGGGCCCATGGTGCTGGTTGGTCTCGTGGACTTACCTGAAGGCCGTGCTGCGCTAGCGCCTGGATTGGGTATTGGATATTGCAGTTGGCGGTCGTTGTCAGCACGGATGCCGCGCCGCTGGCATTGTTTGTGTTGGCCGTCGCTGGAACGCCGCTCGTTGTACTTTGCTGGTTCTGTTGTGTTTGCTGCTGCTGCTGCTGCTGTTGTTGGCCGCCTGTTGCTGCCGCTGCTGCTGCTGCGGCGGCGGCGACGGCAGCGGCGGCCGCTGCTGATGTGACGACGTCAACGTCGTTGACATTACCGCTGGAGGCCGAGTTGCCGTTCTCCTCGACGATGCTGTCCATTTTAGCGATTTTCAGCAGCACCGTTACGCTCTCCGACAAGTGCTTCAGTTTGGCTGCTTTTCCGTTTCAATTTTGCCAGTTTGAAGTTGATGGATGCTGGACGACGACTGCACAAACGGTAAAGGATGAATATAGAGACAGACGGCCGGACGGACGAACGAACGGTCGGTCGGTCGAACGGTTGGTTGCCAAAGCAATGAAAGAGATGGGCCGCACACACACACACGCACACACATTGAGTAGAGATGGGCAAAGCAGAGAGATAGAGAGAGAGGAAGAGAGAAAGAGAGAGATGTGCACAAAATTGGTTTCATTGGTTTTTGGTTACAATATTGCTTGATTGGTAATTGCTAATTGTTAATTGTTCGTAACAACAACAACAACAACAACAACACACACATACACACTCACACACACACACATACACGCTGACTGTCACTGTCACTGCTGCTGCTGCTGCTGGCTCTACAACTGTTGTTTGGTTTGTTTTGTTTGCTTGCTACGACGATGACAACGACAAAACAACAACAACAACAACAACAACAACAACAATAACAGCAACGGCCATACTGTCTCATACTGTTGTGTGTATTTATATGAAATGACGTCATGACGACGTTGTGTTATAGGCAAACAAAACAACAAAAAAAACGCAAACTTACTTTCTGATGACATCACTAAAAACGTTGCTGCTCCTCTTGTTGTTGTTGTTGTATATATAAATATATTTATATATATATATATGTATATGTATATATGTGTCTGTATGTGTATTTGTGTGTGTGCCTGTGTCGCGTTGCGCGCTGTGCTGGCAACTTGTTGAAAAATTCAACTGTACGCACGCCACACTCTCGTAGCAGAGCAGAGCTGATGAGAGCTAGGCTCCGTTAGCTACTACGTAGCTGATGGCTGCTGCTGCATAGCGGGAACTTATACTGTTATTTATCCTTGGTTCTTCTCTTCGCACAACTGTTATTTGTTATTGACTGACGGCGAGGGCAGGCAGCCGTGCGGTCGCTCACTCGCTCACAGGCAAAAACACTTTTCACACAGATTGGCAGCACGCGCGCACTGCACACAAAATATTTTTCTGCTGTTATCGTTGCTTACGTTCTTTTTTTTCGGAGCAGCTCTGTCTGTCAGCTGCCCGTGGCCAGTGACAGGATGCAAGGACACAAATTGTGTTGGGGGCTAGTTGTAGCACGCGCGCTCTAGCTCACATTCAACATTAACTACAATTTATTGATCAGGTTCTTAGGCCTTTTTTGCGCAAAATATTATTTTGTATTGCTCACTCGCTCGCTCGCGCTGCTTCACTGCCTCAGTACTGGCGCAAACACACACACACACACAACCTCAGCAGACACACAACAGACACACGCACACACACACACAAAAAGAGGCACTCACACACATGCAGAGAATACGCACTCTCAAGCACACATATGCATGCGCACGCAGCGACGGCAACCCGTTTTACAATCGAGCGTTGCCACATAGTTGGCATATTAAATAAGCCACAATATTTTTACAATTCACTCAAAGACAACAAACCAAACAAAATAAATAATTAATATTATAAAAATTATGTATTATTTGCATATTGTTTGCATAAGACATTTAACAATTAGCCACACTATTTACTGCATAAAAAAAGCGCGCGACAAGTTTATACACAGCTGGCAGCCCGGCAATCAGCTGTTGGCTTGTGCGACACTGCTGACACCAGGGCTGCAATTGCATACAGTACTGGCGCTCGATTATTTATTTGAAATAACGATTATTCATAAACTTGATACGTGCTCAGTTGGCCGTAACCAGCTGCCAGTAAATTGGTAATTAATTTAAGTACTTAAAGTGCTAGAAAATTGGTTTTGCCATTTGCAAATAGCTGACTGTTTCGACTTGTCAATACACATTTATGCAATTATAGAATAATAATAAAAAAAATAAATCAACTATAAAAGAAAGCGTTTACTAGAACAGCTGGAGCTTTTCACAATTGCAGATGTCGCCTAATTGCACCATTGCACGTTTTACTTTCAAGCATTCCACTGTAACTCTCATCTATGACACCCGTTACGTTCACTCAGCCCCACAAAACGCCGCGCTGTCTACGCGAGTCACACTCCAAGACCGAGAGGGAGAGGGAGGGAGAGACTGACCGACTAACTGACTCAGTGCATGCCATTTTACCGTTGATGTTGTTGTTGGTGTTTTGGTCAACAACAGAAAACGAAGTTGGCGCCGTTAGGTCAGCAAATGATGTACATATGCAGGTGTGTATGTGTTTGTATATGTATGACTGCATGTAGCTGTATGTACAGTAGGCAAAAATAGTTTACGTACACTCCTTACATCAATATTTAATGTTAAAAATACCCTTTCAATGATATAGAAATTAATTAACTACGATTAGTTTATAAATAAGGCAAGTATTTATTTACGAAGTAAGTGAGCAATCAAAGTAGCGAACTTTAATGACATGCTTTTCTTGTTTTTTTTCCATATATGTACGTTAATCTAATTCCTATGAAAAGTCTTTTATGTTGGCAAATATCCAATGTAACAAACAATATCTAAATTTTGTTTATTTCCTGTTTTTTGAACACTTTTTAATAGAGTTTAGTTGAAAAATCGTTGTGTACGTAAACTTTATTTGCCTACTGTATGCATTTCCATTATAATTATAATTATTGAGATTTTATTTAAAAATTTGTAGCCTATGAAGGCCCTCTGCCAATGAGTAACAATATCGAAACCTTGAATTGACGTCTTGATGAATCAAAACAATTAAATACCAATTTAATTGTAAGCTAACAATTTTTATAGAAACTAATGACTGTAACGTTATATATGATCTGACTTGATATTGATATTTACAAATTTCATAAACTATTTTCATTTAATAATTTAATGCTAATGCTAAGAGAGACTGCAATAGATAGATTTAATTTTAAGAAGTAAATTTTGTTGGTTTAATTAATTGCATAACATAGATAAACCATTTGCGTAAGAAAATAGAAAAAAAACTATCGTCTAGCATAACAAGTTTTGCATGTGAATCATCTCCTCTCTAAAACCGACATCTCCTCTATCCTCTCTAAGCACAAACAGATATGCATGTGTGTGTGTGTGTGTTTATGCGAAAGTGCATAAGTATGTATGTATGTGTGTGTGGAATATACGAAAGTGCATAAGTATGTATGTATGTGTGTGTGGAAGGAAGGCAACTCACTTTTTCTCTTTTTTTTTATGACGGCAGCTCAACGCTAGGTTAGCTCACGACTAGACAAACTCGTGCTTTTTATTTATCACAGCTGATTAAAATGTTTTGTTCCTATTCAATGTTGTGCACATGTTGCACAGAGCGAACTGCGAATATAATATATATATATATATATATATATATATATATATATATATATATATATATATATATATATATATATATATATATATATATATATTGTATACATAAAACATAAGGCCCAGTGACACTGCACTTAAAAATCTAGCTGGAATTGAATTGATGTTGATGCGCGTGAAAGAGGCAGAAAGTGAGTGGAGAGGCGCTGATTCAGTTCACAATGATTGCTTAAAGTGTTCGAGATGGGCGCGTGAGCGGCACGCAAACATGGGAGTAAATATTAATTTGCTTGGAATATGTGAATATTCAGAGTAAAGTTCCAGTTCAATTGTTCCTAAGCACTAAGCTATTCAGCTGAGCTGATGAACGATACAATAGTGAATGATGTTCATGAAGAACTGAATTAGAGAACTAGTAAATAAAGTGAATTGTTTCTAACTACTAATTCCTATTTAGTAATTCAACTGCACTGAGTAAAGTTCACGACTGAATTAGTGAACATATTGAACTAGAGTTCCAAGCACGAATCTTAGCAGCTAGCGTGTTGTGCATCACGCAGCAGCAACAGGAAGCGAATCTGTGCTTGTTACTCTCTCTCTCTCTCTCTTCCCCACAGATTTTCTTTTGTTTTTGTTTAGTTATTTATTTTTTTTAATCGAGCGCGATAGTCACGCGCTCATCACTAGACACTTTAAGCTAGTCAAACTAGGCAAGTGAAGCTGCGCTTGTTGCTGCCGCAGCCACCCACCCGCGTTACAATCACTCTGCCATCTATCTACACGGTTCCCTTTTATCATTTATTTCGCTTTAGAGTTGAGTTGTGTTGTTGCTTGTCATCACTGCGTAAGCGCAACTTAAAAATACTTGTGGTGACCATTCAAAGAGGTAATTGACACCGCAATAAGGGAGGGAGAGCGAGAGAGGGAGAGAGGCAGTGACACAGGCCTGGGCAGCAGTGCTGTCAACTCAAACCAGATCAACTAGTCAAAAAAAATGTCAGAAAAAGCTAAACGCAAGCCCTGCTAGCAAATGGAGCCAGCCGCTCCAGAGCTGACCGGAAAGTAGCTAAATTGTCAACACTGCTGCTGCGGAAGGTGGACACAGGCAGAATGACGAAAGCGAACAAAGGCGCAAAAAAAAAGCATAAATAAATATCTGGCAACGTCATCAACGTCATTGACATCATCGTGGCTTATTGGTTATGCGAGTCCCAAATCGAAACACTCGCCACAACAAATTATGCCATTTAATTTGTTTTTATACAAACATGCATATGCATGCATGTATGTACATATGTACATATGTATGTATATATGTATATGTATGCAGTTGCTCTTGTTGCTCTTGCTTCTGCTTCTGTTTTCATTTGACATTAACAGCAATCGCAGCGAAGACAGCCAACGGGAATGGCAATATTTGCCTGCTGCATTTTAATCAATTCCAATCAGTCGTCGTCGTCGTCTTTTGCTTTTTGGCTTTGGCTTTGGCAGCGACGGCGACAGCGACAGCGACGGCAACTGCGGCTGCCGCTTTCTCGTTCTTAATGCCTTGCGTTTGCTCATACGCAAAATGTGACGTCAGCATGATTTATTTTTAAACCGCCTCATGCATTGCATTTCGCTGCTGCATTTGTCTGTATTAATTAAAGCTAAATGAGTGCACAGCAACAACAACAACAACAAGAATCGCAACAATTGCAGCATAAACGAAAAACAGTTAGTACTTGCCATGAGAACGCGAAACAGAATGGCAATGATAAAGAGCAAAGGGAGTAGGCAAAGGAAACGGGAGAGCAACTGGAATGCGTGTATGTGTGTGCATGTGACTGTCATAGGCAGTGCTGCTAACTCTTCAGGGCTTCGACACGCCAGATCCCCTACTCAAAAAAGCCAGAAATAGCTAGAAAAAAGCTTTTGATGGTATTAGGGCAATTTTCGTATGAGTATTGATATCAGCATGCATAAAATACACCGAGATCACTCAACATAGCATAAATTTTGATTTTTTGTTTAGCTTGTTATTCCTTAAGTCGCATTGAAATACAGCTAGATTGCAATTTCCTGCCGTATTCTGTGTTTGTGACGGGAAAATAGCTAAATTGACAGCACCATAGCACCATAGCCTATGCGTGGGAGAGAGAAAAGCGTTAGGTGCCGCCGCTGTCAAACAAACCCAATTGTTTGGGTAAGAAACTTTTGCCGTTAGAATCTGTTGCACATGGCCAACAAAATAGCTGGCAACATTTTTGCTACCAGCCCAACATCACCCACTCGACGGCTTTCATGCGGATTATCAGCTAGCAGTAATTTGATAATACAACCGTTTGGCGTCCACACAACATACATACATATGCATGCATGTATGTGTGTAACTGTTATATACCATGGCTGCAAACAGATTCAAGTTCAGCATTTCCGCATGAACTGAACTAAGGTTCAGTTCAATTCAAATTTGAATTTTTAAATATTGAACTTGAATCTAAGCTAGGTTCACGAACTAACTCCAAATTGAGCTAGCTTAGACTGGGAACTGAACCAACAATCATTTTGTTTGGCGTCTGCAGCCCTGGTGCGTATGCGAATGAATATTTGTTATCAATTTTTGTTTTCGGAGGCGGCAGCCACGCCCCGTTGCCGTTATCAGCGTTATTGTATTACGTTGACCGGGGCATGCATAGAAAATCAGCTCAACTTCGCCGCTTAATTGGAGCCGGGACTAAGGGAATAACATGTGGAGGAGGGGTCCACAGTATTTCACGTATTGACATATTTATCGTAAAATAATAAACGTAAATGCAAAAATTTACGATACGATCTTCAGTTACTAAAGTCTCAAATACTGAATTCCTCTAACTGAGTAACTCGCTGCTATTCGAACGGTGACGTAATAAAATATCTTTAAAAACAACAAGCGGAACAATAGCCAGGTGAACAAATAAATAAAATAAAATAATAAATAAATTTAAAAAATAAATAAAATAAAAATATAAATGAAATCAAACAGCTAGTTGAAAAAATAAATAAAATAAAAAAATACATAAAATTAAAAATATTAATAAAATAAAAATATAAAAAAATATATAAATATAAATTATAAAAAATACCAAAAATAAAAAATAAATGAGATATAAAAATAATTTATTTAATTTATTTTTATATCTTATTTATTTTTAATCTAACTTATTTTGTTAAATAAATAAAAAATTAAATAAATAAATAAAATATAAAAATAAATAAAATAAGAAATAAATAATATTAAAACAAAATAAAATAAGAAATAATTTAATTAAATAAATAAAATATTTTTTTAAAAAATTAGCAAAAGAAAAAATAATTAAAGTAAAAATATAAACAAAAGAAAATATAAATATAAAAAAAAAAAAACAATAAAAAATAAATTAAATATTTTAAATAATAAAAAAAATAAAAAAAAAAATAAATAAGATTAATAATATAGCTGTTATGTTAATATTCAAGCTGAGTGTAAATATATTTTCGAATAGTATCTGATTAAATCTTAACTGTGCGAAACTTTCTCTGATTTGATAGATGATTTCAAATACTATCTTATTGTAACAGTAAACTGTATTTGAACAAAATCTAGAATACAGATATGTAAGTATATTAACTGTTTGTAAATATATATATATATTTACATATGTATATATATTTTTTCTATTGAATTTATCAAGAAGTCAAATATTAGATCTTATCGATAAAGTGACAATTTTGCACGCTTTTATAGTAATGCCTTGATTGGTCTCTAGCACGGGCCATGACTAATGTCGGGTCATAAATCGAGTATTATGAAAAAAACACCTCACTTATCGGAAATATTAAAAAGTCATTTAAAATGGGCGTATTTTAGGAAACACCTTGATAGAATATATCACTCTAGATTCAACTGACATTATGACATAATTGTAGCTATATCTATGACTGAACTATATCATATTACGTCATATTATAGTTTATTGTGTGCCGGGGGGGCCATATGTATATATTACCTATATGTAATCGAATCTATATGTATTTCCTTGACTTAGAAGAACCTTCTGTAAAACTTTTCCTTATTAAAATAATAATTATTATTAAATTAAATTTAGTTAAAAAGGAATTAATTCTGTCGATAAGGGTCATTAGGCGTACACTTCTGTCTAGGGCACTTACCAACAGTGTTGTCATTTTAGCTTTTTTCCAGCTAGAGCTGACTTTTTGCGAATTGCGGGACGAATCAGCTGATATAAGATTTACAAAGCTCCTCGGTGAATACAAATTATTATTTGAGCACCTGCTCTATTTATAAAAGTTTTTGAATGGTTTTTAATATATGGTTTTAATAAGAATTCAGAATTAATATGAAAATATTAAAACTAGCTTTTTTCAGCTCATTCTGTCTTGGATTTAGCTTTACTTTTTTGTTAATCTAGCTTTTCTTGCTCAATAAAATTATGGCAGCGCTGCTTGCCACACCCCCACACTCGCCTCTTATCATATCTTACCCGCCAATGCTGCTGCTGTTGTTGTTGTTGTTGTTGTTATTGCTGCTGCTGCTGACTAATAACAATGAAATTCGCCACGAAGAAAGACGAAAAAGCTACAAAAATTTTCGCGTAACAGCTACAAAAATTTGTAATTTTTGCAAGCCGCTTAATGAGATGTTTTAACAACAATATGCATACATCAATAAATAACAAAAGCAATGACAAAAAACAGAAAAAAAAAAAACAAAATGAGAAAAGAAAATAAATAAATAACGTAAAAGAAAACAAACGGCTTTTGCCGTTGCGCTTGCTGTTGTTGTTGTTGTTGTTGTTGCTGTTGTCGTTGAGTTTGCTGCGCGTTTTGCGCTTTTTGTTTTTGTTTTTGTTTCGTTTCGTTTTTGATTTCTTTTCGTTGTGTTGCGATTACGTCAAGATTTTTGTTGTTTTGCCGATTTGTATTTGATTACAATACATTATATGTACAAATTATATATACATATACACATATGTATGAATATAGCTGTATATGTATGCATGCATGTTCGTGCATGTATACAATGTGCAGTTGTTGTTGTTGTTCTCGCTTAACCGTTTGCCGCTCTACACACTGGCATAGCGCGTGCGAGCGAGACAGCGGCTATAATTACTTGCTTAACTTCTTACACAAATATTTTACACACGAAAAGTGCGCAAATATTAAAAAAAAAGGTCACTCTCACACACGCACACATAGACACTAGTTGTTGTTGTTGTTTCACTCTTACTACTGTTACATATATACTATACACATACATACACACATATACATATCTAGCTGTATGTGTATGTATGTATGTATGTATGCATGCTTTTGGCGCCTAAATTTGTGCGCGCTTCTTCTTCTTCATCTACTTCTTCCTCTTCTTATACTTTAATGGGCCGCACTCGTCACCTTTTGTCGTTGTTATAGCTGTAGTTGTTGCTGCCGGCGCTTGATGACGCGACGACGTCGCAACCGACAACTGACTGAATGTTGTTGCTGCTGCTTATTGCGACTGCGATTGCGATTGCTAGTATTGTTGTTGTTGTTGTTGCTTTGGGGGCCGCTGCTCGTCGCTGCTGCTGCCTCTGACGCCGCTTTACGTAGCCGAACTGAAAAGCAATACTGACACCGATGACTGACTAAGCGGCCACGACGTGGCTACGACGACGACGACGGCGACGTACACATACACATACACATACATATGAACATACGTCGACGTCGAAGTCGCCGCAGCACACGTCACCAGCAGCGGCAGACAGCTAGTGATGAGCGCGTGTCTGTGCATAAAATTAAGCCGCATTCGTGCCGCGTCACGCACGAAAAATACTTTGCATAGAAAGTCAAATGATTAACTGCTTGCCAGGTACATAAAAGTAAAATATCTAAAATGTGCATAAGCTATATATAGCTACTTGAGATTCTAAAACACAAATCAATAAAAATGCTTAAATTGCGATCATTACGTATTTGTGCGCTTTCATACAATGGGCCGTTACGTTTTAGTGCGACTCAAATTGTGAATTCTATGCGCGCGAGGAGGACAACACATAGAGCATGCAGCAGCTAATTCTGCATTCAAGTGAGTCACGCAGACGGCAACAGATTTATATAGCGTGCTGCCCATTGTATGTGTATGTATGTATGTATGTACGTACATATATTATTATATAATTAATAGAGAGTCTAAATGCTAGAGATTTTATGTTTATTTCGTATACAAATATCAAGCAGATAAGAAGTTGCCTCTCCAATGATGTCTTTGAGTCGTGCTTCGCATAATTCTAACAGTAGCAATAATAATCATACCTATGTACATATGTACGTATGTATGCACTAATATGCTCATGCACACATGCATGCAAGTGTGTGCGTGTGTTCGTGTGCTCCCTGGGCTGTTTCGTAATTTTGTGCTATGCTCTTGTGTGCGCGCTGCTTAAGCAGCAGCTTCTTGAAATGCAGCGGCAGCAACAATTAAAGCAACACAAACAATAATAGCAAAACAAGAGCGTTAAACGTTATCGCCGCCACGTCAAAGTCACGGCGCTTGACGCTGACGTCGATGTCGATGTCGGCGTTCCTTACATTACACCAGTGCTGCCAGATCCACTACTCAAAAAAGCTAGAAATGGCTAGAAACAAAATTGGAAACTCTAGAAATAAAGCTTTTTATGGCTTTGATGACAATTTTTTTTATGAATTTTGATATCGACAGGCATAACAAAAAATGCATAAGTTTTGGTTCTTATCAGCTTGTTATTCCTTGATTCGCATACAAGTCGCCTCGAAATACAGCTAGATAACAAATTTCATCATTTCTGTGAAACGCCAGAGCTGACGGGAAAATAGCTAATTTGACAGCACTGCATAACACTACTCTCTCCACCACTCTCATTCCTTTTGCTCTATCTCTTGCCTATTCGCACTCTTTCGCTCACACTTGCCCTCGTCTTGTGCGCGCTTACTCATGCTGAAGCACAACTACAAACATGCCAGAAATATTTTTAAATGCCTAACGCAAGTCAAGTTCTACATGCGCACTTCTTTATGTGTTGGTCATTTGAGAGACAAGCACAGGCATGCCCATAGGAAGGAAAGAAGAGCACGCACAACTGACACGCTGTTGTTTTATTTTTTGTGCCGTTACTGTTTTTTTTTTGTTTTTGTCTTCGTGTGTTTCTTGTTGCTGTTAGCGCACAGTTATGGCGTACGGCGCAGCAGAGGCGCGACGACTACGGTGACGGTGACGTTATTTCGCTAGCTCGCTCGCACACACATTGAGCGCACTTAACTCGCTCGCACATGCGTGTGAGCAATAGCAGCTGACTGCCAGCCAAAAAGCATAGCATACGCTCAGGCAGTCCGAGTAACTGCTGCTGTCTCTAAGCAACATCAATTAACTAAAATATTCGAGTTAATTAAAAATTAAGTTAAAAAACGAATTAATTAAAAGTTGAAAAAGTTCTATTAAAAACATAAAGTAATTAAAATGTTCAGTTTATATATATATATATATATATATATTTATATATATATGTATAGTAGCCATAGCCAACACTTTGCACCCTGCTCTGGCTCTCGTTTGTGGCGTGTAATTGCTTCTATTCTTAGCCTTGGTCTGTAAACTAGTTGCTACCGTAGCAGAAACCAATTAGCCAAAACTTGATAAAGTACGGAGAAGAAGAGCAAAAATCTGACCACAGGCAGGTGCAACACGTACGCCTCACACCTACACTACGTCAAGTTGAAACAAACTGCCGAGCAAATAGGAAAAAAAACACACTTATTTTTTCCCATAACGTCGCCGAAGAAATACCCTTTTAAGGATATTTATTTAAGGGATGATATGGGTAAATAATAAAAATATATGTAATAATATAATAATAATAATAATAATAATAATATATAATATTGAATATATAATATTATAAGAATATAAATAATAGTATAGAAATAATACAGTACAAAAATATATAATAATATGAATAATATAAAATATTGTATATATAATGTAATAAAAAAATATATAACAGTATAAAAATAATAATAATATGTAATAATATAATATAATAAAAAAATATATAATAATATTAATAATATAAAATATTGAATATATAATATAAAAAAAAATTTATATAATAATAATAAGATATAATAAAAATATATGTAATAGTATAAAGCTAATAATATAAAATATTGAGCCAGTATAAGACTTGACTTAAGTAAAAGTAGCTTAAAATAATATATTTTTTTAATCAACGTCGCAGATGAAGTTCCCTTTATTTAAGGATATTCTTTAGAAGCGATGATATGGAAAAGTTATCAAAAATATAATAAGATTAATATATAATATTAAATATATAATATATTAAAAAAAATATATAATAATATAAAAATAATAATAAAGTATAATATTTTACAATTTGACATGCATAAAAGTAGCTTTAAAATATTTCAAAATTCCTAATATATTAAAGAATGAAAATCTTTTGAGATTTTGATTGCAACTCATTAATTTCGTTAACGATTTTGATCAAAATAAATATTATTTAAAAATTATATATATATTTCATATATATTATCATGAAATTGCGTCACATAGAGTCTCTTAAAATTCAAGTACCCTTAGCAAGCAAACGCCCCATAAACCTCAAACCGAAGCTACATTTTCAATTTGGCAACTTGGCGTATGCGTAATACAATAATCACAGTCATCACACACGCACTCTCACACACACTCACACACACACACGCACACTACGTACACACACACACACACAGACGCCCTCTAACGTACACATTGCTCTAACCGAGCCTCGCTGCCGCCTCACTTGACAGAGATACATTGAATATTTGGCTTGCCGGGGCGTTTTGTGTGAGCGCGGCTTACATGACGTATGCTTCATAAACGTTGCATAAATTACGCATACGTCGCATATTGCGTTACGTCGCGTGTGCAGCTGACAGCGGCGGCCGCAGTACCAAAATTTCAGCGAACAACGTAATGCCGTCAGCCTCATCATCAGCCAACATGCCACCCTGCCCCCTGCCCCCCTCACCTGCCTCACCTGCCCTGCTCAGCAGCGGCAGTAATGTGATTTGAAAGTGAGCTGCTTGGGGCATTTATTTAATAAGAAATGCGCAGGGGCGTGTAAAGCGCTATACGTAATACGTTTATACCCAAAAAAGCTAGCACCGAAACACAGCGCCAGGCCAAATCCCAACCAGTTCCCGCCCCACTGCCGGCCACCATCCACCACCCACCACCCACCACCCCATTCCATCCCACGGCCAACGCCGAATGGCAACTCGCCCACACACATTCATCAGGTTGAGCTCGCATGGACATGGGCGGACATAGCTGACGTAGGCAAAGGTGGTCAGAGGTGGTCAGGAGGTGGGCCAAGGTGGGCCGAGCTGGGCCGAGCGAGCTGGGCAAACAAACTTGCTTACCGAGAATGAAATCAGCAGCAGCAGAACGACAACCGGAACACAGTACAACGGGCACAACTTATGTCAAAGGTAATTGAGATTCGAATATGCCAAAAGTGACCACACATGGCCAGCACTGTTGGCCGAATAGTGTTGGCCATGGCTATAATACAATTACAAGCAGATCGAATGTTGTGGCTCTGATGCGTAATAAAAGTGAAACAAAGTTTCAGGAATTTATGAATGTCACTTTTTTATTTGTTTTTTTTTTTTTTTATAGAATTTAATATAGTAGAAAATAATATATAATAATAATATTAGAATATAATATAATACTATGTAATATAATGTAATGTAAAATAATATTCAGAAATATAAAATAATATAATATTATATAATATAAAATACATAGAAATGCAACAAAGTTTAAGGAATTTATGAATGACATTTTTTATTTGTTTTTTTTTTATTATATAATTTAATATAGTATAAAATAATATATGATATGATATAATATAATATAATATAATAATATAAATATAATAAATATAATATAAAAAATTATAAAGAATATATTAAAATTTTATATAATATAGAATATAATATAATTTAATATAATACAATGTAATATAATGTAAAATAATATTCAGAAATATAAAATAATATAATATAATATGATATACTTAGAAATGCTAGAAAGTTTAAGGAATCTGTGAATGACATTTGTATTTTTTATGTTTATTAAATATTTTAATATAGTATGAAATAATATAATATAATTAAATTTAATATAATGTAATATAATATATATATTTTATAATATTTTTATTATATGTTTATTAATATTATAATATTATTTTATATTTATAAATGATATTTTTATTTGTTATATTTGTAATAAAATATTAAAAGAATATAATAAAATTTAATATTATATAATATATATATATATATATATATAATAATATATTATTATTATTATTATATTATTATTTTATATGTATGAATGAAATTTTTATTTGTAATATTTATAAAAGAATATAATAGAATATTATAAATTTTAATGTAGTATAATATAAAATAATGTAATATAATATATTATAATATAATAAAATTTCATATTTCATAATATAAAACAATATAATATTTTTTCAAAAACTTAAAAAGTTATATCTCTTCAACGAAAACTCCGACTTAAATGAAATAAATTCAGGTATTTCAAAATTTATATAAAAATTAAGTAGGCCGATAGTAATTAGAGATGGAGAACCATCGATGGTTAACGATGTTTGACGATGATTAATAATTGTTGAGGATGATTTACGATAATTGACGATGTTTAACGATAGTTAACGATGTCTGATGTATGTGTCTGATGGCACAATGTATAGTTAAGGATAGCACTACCGATATTACTACCGATAGTACCAACGATAGTGAACGATAGTACCATCAATAGGGCGGAAGAAGTAGAAGCAGATTCATTCGATGATAAAGCAAAGAGGGCGGACGTAAAAAGAGTTTTGGATCGATTTATTCAACAGCAAAAGGCGCTCACAAAAAATTAATCAATTGTGATCAAACTGAAAAGTATTTCTATAGTTAATCAAGGTAATATTAAGGATAAGGATAATGCTGGATATACTAAATATATATATTATTATCTTTATTATTATTGCTATTATCATTATCATTATCATTATAGTTAAGTAGGGGATGCTAAAGAGGATATTCTAGCAGCGCATCCCTATACAGCTTGACTCAAATCCGATCTTCACCGAAGAAAAGCTCTTGCAGCTCTTTTCCTTAGCTACCAAAAGTCAAAGATAACAGAGAATATATCCAGGATTTAAGCTGATAGCAATAAGACGATTAACATTTCTTCTCGGAATGCAAAACGCATATACGATACAAAAGAAAGGTTATTTCCGGATGTGTGCAAGGAACAGCAAAGGCAAAGGCAATGGCAAATACAAAGGTAAAGGTAAAGGTGAAGGTAAAGGTAAAGGTCAGCCCAACACACAGTCAGCTTACCACCTGCTGTGCATGCTAAACACGACCGGAAAGCTAGTGGAAAAGCTAATAAAACCTAAACTGCTTGTTGCGGTTGGACTTCAGTTCCAGCCAGCACGGTCCATAATGGTAGATATTGATGGAGGGGGTCAGGGGGGGTTGGCCGCCAGGGCTTGTATGCTCGCGTCCGGTGGCTCTACTAGTAACGCTTGATGTCAAAAACGTTACAGGGATTGACATGTTGGTTTCTCTGGAGTAGTGTTTCCGTATGCCGGCATTATTAAATGGTCAGGCTTGGGAGTTACGTGCGGGACTGAGTACTTCCGTATGCTATACGGACAGGTGCTATACGCTATGGAGTCATTGGAGAAACTGCAGGGCGATGGATCAGTTAGCTTGACCTTTGGAGTATGAGCTTTGTCGATTATCTGGACTGGAGTTACTTTCTTAATTGTATAGGCAGGTGACTTAGAGGACATCTTCAACATCAGAAACAGCGTAGAGGCTAAAGGAAGGATCTTAGGATTAGACCTCTGGAACATCAGCTTTGTCGATGTTCTGGACTGGAGTTACTTTCCTAATTGTATAAGCAGATGACTTGGAGGCCATCTTCAACGTCAGAAACAGCGTAGAGGCTAAAGGAAGGATCTTTCGGGTTAGACTTCTGGAACATCAGCAGATGACTTGGAGGCCATCTTCAACACTAGAAGCAGCGTAGAGGCTTAAGGAAAGATCCTTCCTAATGGACTAGACCTCTAGAACATTAACTTTAAAGACATTCTAAGATGGAAACTGCGTGATAGCTCCTTGTTAATAGGATAAGCACCTGACATAGAAGCCATCATCACAGTCTGAAACAGAAAGAAAGACTTACCCAACTGATGATCCACTTGCAGATGGGTCTTAAGACTTTCTACCCACAAAATCGGAGTTACTTCTGTTATCGGATAAGCAGATGCAAGGATAAAGATGCAACTAAGCGTCAACATGCTCAAGGACTCAAAGCACAGAGAACAATCTAGGCGTTAGGCTAGATATTAAACTCCATTTTTAAGGACAGCTTCAACATGTCCAATATCGACTCTTTGAGGAAATGATGGCGTACAGTTTGCAGGAAATGGCAGCAACAAACAAAATGCAATTCTGCAATAAATGCAATATGGCATTGCAGCGTGGGCGACAAAATTAAAAGGAGATGCAAGCCGGACACAGTTGCTTTCGGTCCATAGAACAATAGACTTAAATGATAGCCTCTCGGCCTGCCCACGCAGTGCATTTGTTGTCGAATTCAGTTGCATTTACTGTGAAAATTAAAGGGACGCTGGCTGGATAAAAGAAAATGGACCGAGCTGACAAAAAGACTATGTGAAGTCAAAGTAGAAGAGCTGCTGCTTGGCAAGGAGTCGGTGATTTTTGTCGAAAATGTATTATGGCAGAAAGCGTGGGACTTGCCCAGCTGTGGTACACTGGCTAGAGCTTTATAAAGTAATAACGTCCGGATGTGGGAGGCAATATGGGAGGTAGTCCAAGAGAGAGAGGGGGGCTTTCCTATTTGGTCAGTAGCAAGAGGAAATGCAGTTGGAGTGATGATCGGCTAACAGTTAACTAGGTTTTTTCAATTTTATTATTATTGTCATTATTATTATTATTAGTATTAGTATTAGTATTAGTATTAGTATTAATATTATTATTATTATTATTATTATTATTATTATTATTATTATTATTATTATTATTATTATTATTATTATTATTATTATTATTATTATTATTATTATTATTATTATTATTATTATTACTATCATTATTATTATTATTATTATCATTATTATTATTATTATCATTATTATTATTATTATTATTATTATTATTATTATTATTATTATTATTATTACTATCATTATTATTATTATTATTATTATTATTATCATTATCACTATCATTATTACTATTATTATTATTATTATTTTTTATATGATCAATTTAGAAAAAAGTTACATTCTATGTGTTATCATTGTTCATATTATTATCATTATTATTATTATTGTCATTGTTATTATCATGACAGCAGGCAGCCCTAGAAAGAGGAGGTTTTTTTGCGGTAATGCAGTCCCACACACCTGTCAGAGTGACGACCTGACTGACTGACTTTGCCTAACTCAACCACACAAAACAAAAAAAATTCTTATTATGACTGCTCTAATGATCTTTGTAATATTATAAATATATTGCTTTAAATATTATAAATATATATATTTCTATATATATACAAGTATATATACCCGCATTCTTCACATTTGCCAACAGGGTACAAAACGGGGAACTGGGAACGAAAATGTCAGCAATCATATGAAGACAACAAATGCTGGATGATATAGCCCAGGCCGAGTGTGCGTGGACGTGGATGTGGACACAGAATTGTATTCACTATAATAAAAGTTGTGTGCAGTAAAGCTCATGCGGTGCTTCTGATCATGTGTGTGTGTGTGAGTGTGCGTGTGTGCGTGTGTCAGGTACATATGTATATAGAAAAAGGTAACGAGCGGCGTTGGTCTGCCATTCCGAAATCCACAAAGGAACCAAAGCTAATACCTGAGCCCCCAACGGAGAGCATTGTCAAGCTGTGCACGGAACAATGGAGATTTGGTGGGGGAAAAAAGTGCTGGCAGGGGCAGGGGCGGGGGCTGGAGCAGGAGCAGGGGCTTATTAGAAAAAGGAGCTCTTTGATAACATTTTGGTCAACTTAATGAAATATTGTCGTATGCTATTGTTTAGCCAAGTTTTGCAAAATTCTAAGCCAAATTGAACAAATGGAAATTTGAAAAGCGTCAAATTAATGAAAAAAACCTGAACAAAACTTGAAGGAATTTTGGAACAATTTTTAATTTTACTATTTATTATTGCTGTTATTGTTTGTTATGTTTGGAAAAATACTAAATTTAATATAAGCAAAAATATTGCAATGGAAGTTGAAGACAATATTTCAGAGACCTTACCTAGCCTATAGCCAAAACTAAGGCTCAAATAATATTACTTAGAAGGTTATTATTATTATTATTATTTTATATCAAAAATACATGTATAAAATTCAATAGACAAATTAAAATACTGTAAATAAATTATTAATAATTTATAATTTTTTTTATAATTATGTAAGTAATTTATAAAATTTATTATAATTATGTAAATAATTATTATTCAATATTTTAATTTTCTATTGAATTTTTATACCAGTATTTTTTTTCTATAATTTAACAATATAATTTAGGTTTCATAAAATTAATTTATTTGACTTTAATATTTTATAGAATCTTATATAGTTTTATATTTAATACTATATTTTAAGTACATTTATATTTTGATATTTAATATGTTGTTCTTATATATTATTTAATTTTTATATATTATTATTTTTATACATTTTTATATATATTTTTTAAATCATTAATTATTATCTTATAATTATTTTATAATTATTATTATAATTATTATTTCAACATTATTATATATGAATAAAAATTGAATATTAATATTTAATAATTTTTTGAATAAATTTATATTTTTGTATACCCTGAACCCATTGAAAATGGGAAATCAGCATATAATGGTTTTGTTTTTATAATATTATGTTATCTTTTATATATAAGTGGAACCTTGAGGCAGGAACACAGCTGGCTTTGCTCAGCTAGAGCATATACAAGGCTTGAAGGTTAATGGGGGATAGCTGTTGGTTCCAAGCTGCGAGGCAGCCCTAGAAAAAGTAGGATTTTTAGTTGGTAAGCAATGCAGCAGGAAGGTGTGTCAACCTTCCTTAAATATTTTTACCTAATTCAGCCACAAAAAAAAAACTTTTTTAACATTATTAATTAATATTATTTATCAAAAAACTTAATTTTATTTATTTATTTATTTATATATATTTGTATGTATATATAGTTTATATTTATATATTTTTGTAAGCAGATATTTTATATCATTTTATATTTTTTGTATATTTAATACTATTTTGTATTTAAATTTAAATGCTTAATATTTTATTTTAATATTTCATTTTAATTAGTTTCTTTATTTTATTTTTATACCCTGAACCCATTGAAAATGGGAAATCAGGGTATAATGTTTTTGTGAAATGTATGTAACAGGCAGAAGGAGACATCGCAGACCCCATAAAGTATATATATTCTTGATCAGCTCGATGAGCTGAGTTGAAATAGCCCTGTCCGTCTGTCCGTCCGTCCGTCCGTCCGTCCGTCCGTCCGTCCGTCCGTCCGTCCGTCCGTCCGTCCGTCCGTCCGTCCGTCCGTCCGTGTGAACGCAGCGATCTCGTAAACCACAAAAGCTAGAGATCTGAAATTTTCAGCATATACTCGTGTGTATCCTACGCAGTACGAGTTTTTTTTAGATTTTCGATAACTCATCCCGTTTCCTTATTATCGATAAAAATCGATAACTTTTCTTCCGTTAAGCATACCGTAAGAGCTAGAGACTCCAAATTCACTGTGTAGATCCGTGTAATGAATGCGGACAGTTTGTAATTTTTGGATTTTGGATGCCACGCCCCCTTCGCCCCCAATTTGCAAAATTCGTATTTCAAATACTAGAGACTTGTGCTTTGGCAAATACATACATATAAATGACATAATTACGCTGTGAAAGTTTGATTAAGAAAGTCCATCCACAAAAAAAGTTATTAAACATTTAATTTCCCATACAATAGGCATATTGCAGCCCGAGCGCAGTCGCTGCGTCAACTGCGCAGTCAGCAGAGCGCGTGCTTATGCGTGCGTGCGTATGCATGTGTGTGTGTGTGTAAGTTGCTCGCAATCTTTGTATATGTAAAAGAAGCATAGCATGTTGGAAAGATTGGCTCTTCGCAGGGTTCAGGGTATCTCGTAGTCGAGCCGTCTCGACTAGAGCACTCTTACTTGTTGTAAGTAAGTTATTGTATTTTATATATTTAATACTATTTTGTATACACATTTATATTAAAATATTAAGTATTTTAATTTCATTTAAATTAGTTTTCATATAATTTTATTTTTATATTTTCATATTTTATATTTTGTATAAATTAAAATCGTAAAATTTAATATATTTAATATTATTTGATTATTGAAATAATTTTAAAGTTTTATATATATGTTTTATTTTACGTTTATTAAAAATATAATTTATATAAAATAATATTATAATTTTACATTTATATATTTTTGTTTCTGTTTTATATTTGTTATATTTTCTGATATATTTTTATATGTGATATATAAAGTCTTTTCTCCTTTATTTTGTTTCTTTTAATATATTTTTTTTTTATATAATATTTTTTTTTATTATTTTACGTTCATTATTAATATAATTTATATAAAATAATATAATTTACATTTATATATTTTTTAATATTTTTATATTAAATAATATATATTTTATATTTGTAATATCTCATGATATATTTTTGTATGTGATATAAAGTCATCACAGCTCAGTTTTCTTCTGAACAATATGAACAACCAGCTCGACACACGCACACATTAAATACACACATATATATATAAATATATGCATCTCGCTCTAACTGGTATCCGCTTAAGTAAACAAGTCGTGTGGCACATACTGCAAAAATTGAGTTGACGCCTGGCAAGCAAACTTAAGCTGTCACCCACATGCACAGAGAGTGGGCGGTTCGAAGGATGGGCCGTGACTCGAGTGTTGAAATAGAGGTTTGCTTGTGCTAGTGAGCTAGTGTGTGTGTGCTAGTGTGCGTGTGTGTGTTTACTTAACGTTGCCACGCGACAACTTGTTGCACGTCTGATAAAGGAGTCGACATCAAGCAGCGGCAGGTCGTAAGCAAAGAAAGCAAAGCAGTTGCGCGTCTCTTGGAGAGGAAAAGGATATGTGCATCGTTACATCCGGCACCAGTCCTTCAACTACAACTACAACCACTTCCACCTGCCACTCCCCACCTGCATTCCCAGCAAAAGAAAATCATATTTAGTTACGTTATGCTGGATCAATCTCGAGCACACAATTAGTTTAATTAACAAACTTGTTCATTTCAGAGTCGTACAAACTTGACCAGCTTGGCGCTGCTCTTGCGCAACAGCACCTTGCCCAGGGGCTGGCCGAAGCCCTCGTATTCCTGGTAGACATGCAGGCCACGCACCACTGTCGCATGCACCACACCACTTAGCCGCTGGCCCGCATACGGCGTTGGCGACTTATGGGATGAGTAGAGCTGATCGTTCGAGACGGTGAACTCTTCGTCGGGACTCCAGATGCAGAAGTCGGCATCGTAGCCCTCGGCTATGCGTCCCTTGAAGCGGGACAGGCCGCACAGCTGCGCCGGCTGCCAGCACATCAGGCGATGCACCTCGGCCAGACTGAGCGGCTGTGCCGTCTGCTTGGCACGTGTCCACACCACGGGCAGGCTCAACTGCAGCGCACTGATGCCCGGCCAGGCGTTCATGAAATTGCCACGTCCCCGGCCGTAGGTCAGACAACGTGCGCCGGGCGTCGCCGAGGAGTGATCGCTGGCGATGAGCTGCAGCGTTGAGTCCGGCTGTCGCAGCGCCGACCATAGCGCCGTCTGATTGGTCTGCTCACGTATGGGGGGCCAGGTCTTGAACTCGGTGCCGCAATCGGGCACCTGCTCCGCCCCCAGCGCCAGATAGTGGGGACACGTCTCGGCACTCAGCTGTACGCCCGCCTGCCGGCGGCACGCCTCCAGCATGGGCAATGCCTCGGCGCAGCTAAGATTCATGATGTGATAGCGATGCTGGGGCTGCTTTGCAGCGGCGCGACAGATGAGCTCCACCGCCGACAGCTCCATGCTGGCGGGTCGTGATCGAAGAAAACTTGCATAACATTTGCTTGCGGCTTCGTCTGGCAGCTGCAGCGACTCCTTGGCTGGCATCTCGGCGTGGAACTGCAAGCATCAAATGTAGATGATGTGGAATTATATGGTTTTCTGATAGGATACCCTTAGGGGTATCAATTATTGATGAATGTTGAATAGATATGAAATATGAACGGAGCACCAATAGAGGAATGCGAGCTAATCCAAATTACAGTTCGTCTGTCAGTCCGTGTGTCCATCTATCTATCTGTCTCTCCGTCTGTCCATCCTTCTGTCCGTCCGTGTGTCCAACCATCTATCTGTCCGTCCGGCTGTCCGCCCATCTGTACGTCTGTGAATGAAATATGAACTAAGTGCTAATAGAGGAATGCGAGCTAATCCAAGATATAGTCTGTTTGTCCGTCCGTCTGTCCATCCGTTTGCCCGTCCGTCTGTCCTTCTGTCTGTCTGTCCATCTGTACGTTCGTCTGTCGTTAGCCATTTTACTGAGAAATAATTTGACTTTAAGCTAAAGAGCTCTTGCGGCGCATCTAGAACTGGGGCAAGTAGAATATACTGAAATCAAATTGTGAAAGATGTGAAAAACTACAAGTAGCTGAAGATATACACCCTCTAATATATATTATACCTTGTAATATACCCTGAATTCAAATTTACGTGACAGTCGGTCGATACCATAAAGGGAATAGAGAGTTGTAGTCGAGTTTATTCGTTTGTCCTTATGCCTGAACTCATCTTTCTTGGCACTTCACTCCAAATGCTCCATCCCACAAACTAATAGTCCGAAATTTGTATATGTCCCTGTTGAAGGATACGGTTAACTAAAAATCGTATAGGTTTAATGCTAGCCTTTTTTCAGTCCAAGGGTTAGCTCTGCCCTTTTATGTGTCTGTCCGTTTGTCCTTATGCATGAGCTCGAATCTCTTGTCGCCTTCTTGCTATACAAAGTGCACAAGTTTGCTTCCAATAATCGATAACTTTTTCCGTTTGCATAGGATCGATATCAAGAGATCTAAGGAATGCAAATGTTGAATACTTTTCTCTCTTTCCCCCAAAACATGGTCTCTATCTCTATATACAATATTTACCGCTATCAGCGCATCCGTTGCCTGCTCCTTGCTTAGCTGTTGCAGTGCCTCGGTCAGTTGAGTCTCGTTGATTGCTGCAAATTCCTCGCCCACAGGCTGTGCGCTGGGGCAGAGTGTGCACTGTAGTCCGACGACGCCGGCAGCTAGCTGCGGCACCAGCTGATCCGTATTGCCGGGCACCAGGCCGCCCCAGAACCCAACATCCACATAGATCTTGCCGCGTGCCGTTGACGCCTTCGCCTTCAGCGTCTGCACGCTCACTGTGGGGGGCGTGGCATTACTGCGGGCGTTGTACTGTAGAAAGGTCGGTGTAGAAAGCACTAGCAGCAAGCCGCTTGCCACTCGCACACATCGGGCGGCTACTACTCACGTGGGTCGATTGATGATGGTCGTGAATCCGCCCGCGGCCGCCGCTTTAGTCGCCGACACAAATCCCTCCCACTCTGTGCGTCCGCCCGGCTCATTGATGTGCACATTTGTATCAATCAGGCCCGGCATCAGCAGCAGATCACCAAAATCGTAAACAGCTTCCGATTCTGTATTGTATAGATAGGAGTTCACCTCTTGCTTGGTGCGCAGCACTAAAGAGATGTAGGATATATGTATATTTGTGGTATATTAATGTAAGTTGTATATAAAGGATAAAGGAGAGTAAGTATTAAGATGTATGAGAAATACTTCAAAATCTGCTTAGAACAACACTCAATACATAAGTTTGTATATGAAAACGTATTCGTATTCAGCTCAAAAGAACTTCCTATCTCCTATTCTATCCGAACTAGCATACTCAATCTCGAATGGTCTTCAAGTTATGCTTACAAAACTAGGACATTTGTAACTAATTTGATTCGTAATGAGGAAGTAGGATAAGCAATTGAGAAATAAAGATAAGTTTGTACTTTAAACGATATAGGAATACATATTCAATATGTGGAAGTCTGTAGTTTTTGTGTTTGACAAGATCTGCGCATTTATACAAAGGAACAAACGGATAGACGGACAGATGGATGAACGGACGAAAGAATGGAGCATCAAATGGATGAACAGATCGTCGGACTGACAGACTAGCAGAAAGGCAGATAGACGGACAGATGGACTGACAGACAGGCGGATGGACAATCGGAGGCATAGACAGACTGACAGGCAGATAAATGGATAGATAGACAGACATATTGACAGACAGACTTCCAGAAACGCAGACAAACGGAAAGATGGACTGACAGAGAGGCGGACGGACAGTCGGAAGGATAGACGACTGACAGACAGACAGACAGATAGTTGGATAGACAGACAGATTGACGGGCGGACAGATTGACGGGTGGACAGATATACAAACAGAGAGGACGGATAGACGGACTGTTAGACAGACATATTGACGGGCGGACAGATATACGGACTGAGAGGCAGTAGGACGGACAGATTGTAGAATAGACAGACTGATAGATAGACAGATTGACGGGCGGACAGAGCTAGATTAATTTCCAATTTCAATGGGTTCAGCGTATAAATGAATCTATATTTCAAATTTATGATGCAAAATTGTAGCTCAATTCAAAATTTAGATTATCAAGTGTTTAAAGAGACAGAATTTCTTTGATATTTGACATGGCCTTAAAATACTTATACTTTATGAAGAAGCCGTAATTGAATTGTTACGTACGTTTGTCCAAAAGCAAGCTACTCTTTTTCAATAAGTTTAGAATATATATAGTTAAAGTGCACTCAGTCTTTGACAAGCTGAAATATAGTTTAAGGAATTTAAGATTTTTTGAATACCTTTACTATATATATATACTAACTTCTCAAGTTTTCCTGTTTAGTTACCAAATATATTCAACAGTTATGTGTGTAAATCTTAATTTGAAGCAAACATGGAAAAACAACAAATTGTCGCTGAGTTTTTCTAGTCAGCTACTTTAATTAGCATAAGTTGATTTTCGCCTGCTCTTCTTTAGCCCTCCCACGCTCTTACGCGTTGTCTTTCACGCTCTATTCCCCTTTTACCTGCTGCCTTTCACACTCTCTCTCTCTCTGTCTCTCTCTCTGTTTTATTTTGGATGTCAAGAGAAACCTAAAAATGGTGTAAAACCCAACAAGTGCAGCACAAACATCCATCTGCCCATAAGCATTCTGTATATAATGGCTTATAAATAAGTATTCATAATAGTCAAAAGGTTGCGTATCGCGAAAAGCCTTGAGCTTTGGCCACTTACCACGTCGAATGATACCGCCCGTGTCCACGATGATGCCGCCGCTGAGGGGCGCTTCGTGGCTGCCATCGCCCAGATAAATGCGCTGGCTAAGAAAAAGTAAATCCATTCCACGATCTGTTCGAATCAAATGTTTGAATACAACTGAAAAGCTGAAAAAAAATATATTGAAAATTGTTTGAGTTATTTCTGTACGAAACGAGAGCAACTGAGATCTGCATCTCTCTCTCTCTCTCCCTCTCCCACTCTCTCTCTGTCTGTTCGCTGCTTATTTGCATTTGCAAATAAATAAAGAAGCAAATCCAACAACAATTCAATTGCGGCCAAAACTTTACCTAATCAAATCTTAAGTGAGTGTATGCACGTGTCTGTGTGTGCGTTTGTGTGTGTAGCTTTTCGACTGCTTTGGCAAAGGCGCAAGCAAGTTCGTCAATGTGGCGCCGCCCAGCGGCAGCTTTTCGCTATTTCGGCAAAACTTTGCTTTTTTTCTTATTTTCGGTCTGCTCACGTACAGCTGAGTACAAATTAAAGGCAAAGACGAAGCGCAGGCAAAGACGAAACGAAAGCGAATCGTACGGCGAGCCGAATACATAAAATACGAATGCTCAAGTGCAAGTGCGTGTGCGTGTGCGTGCGTGTGTGGGTATGTGTGTGTGTGTGTGCGTGCGCTTGCCGAATGGCGAAATGAAGTTCCACTTGTTGTTGCTGCCGCTGCCGCTGCTGCTGCTGCAGACGAATCGACGTTGTCGGCACTGTTGCGCGTCTCTGCTGGCAGATACACACGCACAGGCGACGGCCATGTCCTTAACACCAACACTAGCATGCCGATGAGGCTGCAGCAATAGCAACAGCAACAGCAACAGCAACAGCACGCCCCCTTTTGCAGCCCCACCTGTCGGGCGCGTCATCAAACTGAAATTGAAGCGATTTAAGTTGGAGACGCGTCCTTGTCCTCGCCCTTGCTCTTGTCCTCGTGCTCGGCCTCGTGCTCGTGCTCGGCCTCGTCCTTGTCCTCATCGTCGGCATCCATCGTCGGCAGCCGCCGACGGTTCGCATCGTCCTCAATCGCTGGCTTGTCTCGCAGTGGCCATCGTTTGGTCGCGTCATTCTCGTTCTCATCGTCGTCGCTGCTGGCCACACAGAACCATAGTTGGCGCTGCCGTGCAACGCATCCAGCGATTTACCCCGCTTCGAGCAGCTTCGCGACAACCAGTTGAAGTTATTCGACGCACACACATCAGATCCTCTCAAGGCAGATTCAAAAAAATTACAAATTAAAAAAAAAAGCAAAAAAAAAAACAAATTCTATAAAAAACTTAATTAAAAAAAGAAAAAAATTTAAATAAATAATTGATTTGCAGAAATTTCACAATTTGCAGCCAAATTGACTTTTTTAAGTGTGCGATTTGAGTTTAACGGTTAATCTCGCAGTGAATTGATTCTAACGGTGAGCGCAACATTTTCAAATTGCATTTTTTTTTATGCTGTGTTGAAATCATATATAAAAAATATATATATCTGTTCTTTTTTTTGTATTTTTTTTATGCCGTTAAGGCCATAAAAGGCATAAAAAATGCCAAGTGATAAAAAATAAAAGAAAACAAAAACAAAATTCATAAATGAGATAAAGAAAGAAAGAAAAAAAATACAAAAATTGGATTTCAGGACATATTTTGTGCGCCAAAGCTATATTTAGATAAATGTATATATTTTATATATCTATTTTATTTTGTTTTTTATTAGATATGAATTTTGATTTTTGACTCTTAATGCTTTTATATTGAAATCAGAATAAAATTATTCAATGCATGCGAATACTTATTTATATATTTAAATATTGAAAACAAACTTGTTTTCTTATTTATTTTATATAAATAAAATATTGTAAAAAATATTTCATAATTTTTTGAGACTCTTCAAAAACTTAAAAATATAACTTTCAAGTTTTTCTACAGCTAGCTATAAGATATTCTCCAGCATTTTTCTACTAAATACTAGAATCATCAGATTGCTAAAGTATCTAAAATCATCTATACGGTTTCTAAAGGCATCTCAAAGCTCAAAAACTCTTCAATACTTTCAGTTTCGAAAAGTTTTTAGACCAAAGCTCGATAGCTTAATAAAATATTTTTGAAATTTGTTTAAAGAGCAAGAAAGCTGAAAATATTATAATTTTCAGGAGTTATAGAAAAATATAACAAATATTCCTATTCATCCAATAAAGTATGATAAAGTTTCTTGATTTTTAGGGGCTTATACTAAATTCTTTGATTATTGTAAATAAATTCGTTGGAGAAAAATTTGAAAATTTGAAAAACCTGATCAGAACTGATCAGCATAATGTACATACATATGTATATATATACAAAATTGATATATTTTCTAATAATAATATATGTACATATATATTTATATATATCTGAAATATATTCTCTCTCTATATGCGTGTTATATTTCAAATATAATGTTATTTCTATAGATATTGGAAACTTCTTTTATAAATTATATATTCTAGAGTTTTTTTTAACAAAGGCTGGTATAGTTGTATCTTAACTAAATCAGACATTTTGGGGTCTTTTTTCCAAAATATTTATATAATATAATATAATTATATAATTTAAATAATAAATAATAATAATATAAATACTAAAAAATAAAAGATATATTGTATATTATAATAAAATAATATAAAATAAGACAAATTTATAAAAATAAAAATAAAAATACTAAATAATAAATTTAATAATTATATTACTAAAATTATTAATAAAAAATAAAATATAAATTCAAATAAAAAATAAAATATAAAATAAATACTAAATACTAAAAAATAAATAAATATATCATAAATAAGCACACTAACAATTAAAAAATAAAATATAAATAAAAAACTAAAAATGAAACATACATAAAATAAATTAAAAATATAAATATTAAATAATAAAATAAAATTTAAATTCATTTTATTTTATTATTTAATATTTTTATTTTTATTTTATTTTTTCATTGTTTCATTTTTAGTTTTTAATTTATATTTAATTTTTTTTTTGTTAGTGTAAATATATCAAATATATTTATCTATTTATATATTGATATAAAAAAATAAAATAAAAATAAAAATATTAAATAATAAAACAAAATGAATTTAAATTACTAAAATATACAATAAGTATTATTACTGAAAAATAAATTATAGTAAAATAGTAATAAATGAAGTAGGAAAAATAAAATAAAACTATAATAAGAGTACTAAAAAATAAAATAAAAATAAAAATATTAAATAATAATATAAAATGAATTTAAAATACTAAAAAATAATATAAATAAAGTTACTGAAAAATAAATTATATAAAAAAATAGTCAAAAATTAAGTAGGAAAAAATAAAATAAAATTATAACAAGAATACTACAAAATAAAATAAAAATAAAAATATTAATAAATAAATTTAAATGAATTTAAAATGCTAAAAACTAAAATGAATAAAAATACTTAAAAATAAATATAATTAAAATTTAAAGTACTACAAAATAAAGTAGAAAAATATAATAAATGATATAATAATAAATAAAATAAATATTATTACAGAAAAAGAAATATTAATAAAATATAAAATACTAAAAAATAAAGTAGAAAAAAAAAAAATTAAAATTAAATTAATATAAGAATACTAAAACATGAAATAAAAATAAAAATACATAAAAATAATATATAAATATCAAATGAAATACTTCAAATTTAATCGCCAGCTATCAATGATATTTCTGGTGTATTAATGTATACATATATATATAACTCTGATACCTTTATTAAAATAAATGATACATCAATTGCAAATAGGGGGGAAAAATAATATTTTTCAGCTGAGTAAATTCTTTTTTTTTATTTTTTTTCGCTGATTAACAACAACTCAAATATCATATAAATTTCTGTTGAACTTGCTGCATTTACGACAGATATAAGTACTTCTCGGAAGCTCGAAAACAGCCAGCAAATAAGCTGATTGTATTTGCTTTGGCTGCTTATCTGCTTAACTATTTGATGCAATCTTACGGCTCCATCATTAATAGACTTAGCTAGCGACTATACCAACTACTCATTGCCTTGTTAGTCTGACTATGACAATTTAAGAATTCGATGTTTAAAGTTTTATGATGCGAAACTTTGTTGAAATTCGAGAATTTGTGTTGAAGTCATAAATTGGATAACTAATTGAAATTATAAAACTTTATTTCCAATTAAATTTCGCCCACTCTCGAATGGCTTCAATTGATTTCGTTGCGTGAATCCATTAGTTCGCAACTATAAAATGCAGCAATATTTGTTTTTTTTTGTTAGCTAGAGCCAAATGCGGAACACTTTGAACTAATTGTCAATTGGCAGCACAGTGCTGGCCCAGTTCAGAGAGACAGAGAGAGGGAAAAGAAATAAAAAGTCAATTTTTTTTTTTTTTTTGTTATTTGCAGTTGAGCAAAATGGAAATTTGTTCAAAATCAATTTCTGTTTGCCTGCATGTTTTTATGTTGTACTTTTTATATTGTTGTGAACAGGCTTAAAGGCTTACAGCATTATTTGTAGATTGGTTATGGAATCGCGAATTAATTGTTTACTGTCCATGCGCGAGCTGTTGCAGTTACAAATCGAAACTTATTGCCTCCGGCTCGACCGCATCCACAATAAATGACATTTTATTGCACTGCCCCAAAAACGTATGTAGCTTACTGTAAATACATGTGTGTGTGGGTGGGTGTGTGTGCTTGCGTGGGTGTGTGTGTGCTAGTGTGTGTGCGTGGGAATATAAAAGTTGTCGAAAGTGATTTATAAACGATTTAATGCGTTGCCGCTTCAGCTGCTTTTGCTGCTGTTGCTGGCGTTTTCATTGATGCTGTTGCTGCTGTTGCTTGTGGCAGCTGTTGCAGTTGCTGCTTTTGCAATTTTTTTGTTTTTGCCATAAAATTAATTGTCTGTTAAACATTTTGCAACATTTCGCAACGAAGCAAAGGCCAATTGGGCAGCGGTAAAAAAGAAAGCACAAAAATATAAATAACAAAAAAATATATGCAAAAAATAAAAGCTCAACCAGAAAGTCAGCAGCAGCAGCTCCAGCAGCGCATATTAATAATAATAAAGAAAATAAAAGCAGCGCAAAGTAATATAAATAAAATAAAATAAAAAAACAAAAAAGCTAAAAGCGCGCGAGTGCGAAGCAAGGAAGCCAAAGTGTCAAGTAAGCAAACATTTAATTTTGATTTATTATTAATTTTCACGCAGCACGCACACAAATAGACCAGACCCCCGAAAAGCAAGTTGCACGCCCCATAGACACGCCCTCAGCCTTCAGCCTCCGTCTGCCGACAGCCTCCAACCTTCAGTCCGCTGTCTCGTTTGAAACCATAATAGCTTAATGTTTATTTTGTTTTTGTTTGCCTTTGGTTTGTTTGTGTTTTAAATTTTCAGCTTTTTTTTCGGCTTTTTCTCTTTGTTGGCTCTTTTTATTTTGATTGCCAAAGCGGAAATAGAAATAGTCAGGGGCTTATAAACCTTTAGCAGGCGGGCACGAAAAATATTGTAATTACTATTTTCCATTAGTTGAGAATTTGGTGGCCCAACAACAACAACAACAACAACAAGTCAAACAGGAAAAGAAAGAAGAAAACAAAAACGTTTCACACACGCGCCCCAGCAAAGAGACAAAAAGTGTAGCATACAAAAAGGGGCAGAAATAACAAAAAACAAAAAAAAAAAGAAAAGAGTAAAGCAAAAGAGTAAGAGTGAGCTACCAGGAAGTGCTCGACTAGCAGCTATCCTCACTCCCAACAAAACAAAGCACAAATTTCTATGTCTCTCTTATCTCTTCCTTGTTTTTTCAAGGTAAACTTATTAAAGTTATACAAAGTTGATTATTCGTAGAATTGATATACAAAACTTGTTGACTTTAGGTCTAGATGTGCTTCAAAGCTCCGAGATTGATGCGCTCAGAGAGGCTGAAATCGAGTTAACTAGTTAAATAAGTGTTAAGTATGAACTATATACTTGTTGATTCTAGTTCTACATATTTGCTTTAATATTCTAGAGTTTAATAAAGATTTTAATATTTATCTATAATCTAGATACTTGCTTTACATCTCAAATGTCAGTTCGATAGCTCTTGAAACATTCGAGATTGATCCGTTCAGAGAAACAGGTTTGAAGTCGCCTTAGCTAGCCACGTCTTCTTTTGTCAGTTTCAATAGATTTCTAGTATCAACCATATACTTGTTGCTTCTAGTTCTAAATATGCTTAAAAACTCTAAAGTTTGATATCGATTTTAATCGATTTTATTAACATTTATCGATCAAATAAATAAAATCTCGAATCGTTAGCTCTTAAAACTCTCGAGATTTATGACAGAGAGAGAGAGAGAGATTCAAATAGGTAGCTTGAAGTCAACTTGGCTAGCCACGTATCCTTCTACCAGCTAAAGTAGATTTGAAGCATAAACCATATACATGTTGCTTCTAGCTCAAGACAATCCCAAAAATTCCAAGGCCTGATTTCGATTTTAATCGATTTCATTAACATTTATCGATAAACTAAAAGAAACTTGTTCGACATCTTGAATGGCAATTCGTTAGCTCTTAATACGGAAGAGATCGATCGAGAGAGAGAGAGAGAGAGAGAGAGAGAGAGAGAGAGAGAGAGAGAGAGAGAGAGAGAGAGAGAGAGAGAGAGAGAGAGAGAGAGAGAGAGAGAGAGAGAGAGAGAGAGAGAGAGAGAGATTCAGAGCCACGTCTCCTTCTGCCAGCTAAGTATAAACCATATACATGTTGCCTCTAGTTCAAGATAATCTCCAAAATTCTAAGACCTGATTTCGATTTTTATCGCTTGCACTAACATTTCTCGATAAACCAACAGAAACAAAAACCCCCTCTCGCATTGCAATTCGTTATCTCTGTCGACCTGTCGACCTGGCCTAGCCACACCACCCTCTGCCCGCTGTAATAGATTTCAAGTATAAACCATATACCCAAAATTTTACATTTACTATGCGGGTTCAGGGTATACGAAATAAAATGAAAGTGGCGCAAAGTTGTGCAAAAACGTGCGTTTATTTGCGTAAAAACTTGCTACGCTTCACTTCTGCTCCCCGTTCTGCTGCTGCTGCTGCTGCTGCTGCTGCTGTAGCCAGTTGTCTGCTCCCTTTGCTGCTGCTCAACAGCTGCCGCTGCCTGCGCCCCTCTGCCCGCTCCCCATCGTTTTATTGCCCCTTGCTCCCGCTGCCTTTTGGTGTTCGCATTCTGTGCGATTTTTTGTGTGTGGCATAGATAACGGGAGGCGTTCGGGTGCGATACTTGAGCTGCTCGGCCCGCGCTTTCTCCTCTTTCTTGCTCCGTCTCTCTCTCTCTCTGTCTCTCGCTCTCTCTTTGGCGTATGTGCGTACGTTTGTTGGCTTAAATTTTGGTTGCTAGAAAAAAGTTTTAATCCCGCTTTTGTATCTCTCTCAGGCGGACAGCTGTGGAGACTCGCCCAACAAGTTTCGCCTCTTGCCTGGCTGCCTTTTATCGCTGCTGCCGCTGCCGCTGCTGCTGCTATTTTTTTTTTGTTTTTTTTTTTTTTTGTTATTTAATGTTTATTTTTGTTATCGTCATTGTCGTCTTTGTCTTTGTCTTTGTCGTTGTCGCTGCCGTTGTCGCTGTCGCTGTCGCTGTCTTCCTCTTTGTCTTCGGCATTTCTTTTAATGATGTTCGCAGTCTAGATCCAAGGCTTTAATTGTATTGATTAAATGCCAAATTGTGCTGCGTAACAGAAATAAAAAAAAAAAAAAAGGAAAAGTAAAATAAAAAAAATAAATATAACAACGGACTGGAGTACAACAAACAAAATGAAAGCAGAAGCCAACATTTAATTGTTATTAAACAAGCGCACAATAATTACTATGATTAAAAACGAAATGCCACGAACGGGCATTCACAATAATTAGCCCGATGGACGCTCAGGTGTTTAATTAAAACTAATAGAAACGACCAGGGACAGCAGCGAAAGGCCGAGCAGCCCAAGATGCCGAAGACACCGAAGACGCCAAAGACACCAAAGACCGAAGGCACTACAGACACCGAAGCGCAGTCAATTTCAACGTGTAGCAATTAACAGCTCTGACATTAAAGCCAAGGTAACAGCAACAGACGCTACGGCGACAATTAATATCGATGTCATTGCAATAGTAACTGTGGCAGTTAGAGATACAGATACAGATACAGATACAAGTGGCGTTAGAGATACGGATATGGATACGGATACAAATGCAGATACATATAATGATATAGATACAGTAGAAGAGAGATTGAGATACAGATACAGATACAGATACAGATACAGATACAGATACAGATACAGATACAGATACAGATACAGATACAGATACAGATACAGATACAGATACAGATACAGATACAGATACAGATACAGATACAGATACAGATACAGATACAGATACAGATACAGATACAGATACAGATACAGATACAGATACAGATACAGATACAGATACAGATACAGATACAGATACAGATACAGATACAGATACAGATACAGATACAGATACAGATACAGATACAGATACAGATACAGATACAGATACAGATACAGATACAGATACAGATACAGATACAGATACAGATACAGATACAGATACAGATACAGATACAGATACAGATACAGATACAGATACAGATACAGATACAGATACAGATACAGATACAGATACAGATACAGATACAGATACAGATACAGATACAGATACAGATACAGATACAGATACAGATACAGATACAGATACAGATACAGATACAGATACAGATACAGATACAGATACAGATACAGATACAGATACAGATACAGATACAGATACAGATACAGATACAGATACAGATACAGATACAGATACAGATACAGATACAGATACAGATACAGATACAGATACAGATACAGATACAGATACAGATACAGATACAGATACAGATACAGATACAGATACAGATACAGATACAGATACAGATACAGATACAGATACAGATACAGATACAGATACAGATACAGATACAGATACAGATACAGATACAGATACAGATACAGATACAGATACAGATACAGATACAGATACAGATACAGATACAGATACAGATACAGATACAGATACAGATACAGATACAGATACAGATACAGATACAGATACAGATACAGATACAGATACAGATACAGATACAGATACAGATACAGATACAGATACAGATACAGATACAGATACAGATACAGATACAGATACAGATACAGATACAGATACAGATACAGATACAGATACAGATACAGATACAGATACAGATACAGATACAGATACAGATACAGATACAGATACAGATACAGATACAGATACAGATACAGATACAGATACAGATACAGATACAGATACAGATACAGATACAAATACAGATACAGATACAGATACAGATACAGATACAGATACAGATACAGATACAGATACAGATACAGATACAGATACAGATACAGATACAGATACAGATACAGATACAGATACAGATACAGATACAGATACAGATACAGATACAGATACAGATACAGATACAGATACAGATACAGATACAGATACAGATACAGATACAGATACAGATACAGATACAGATACAGATACAGATACAGATACAGATACAGATACAGATACAGATACAGATACAGATACAGATACAGATACAGATACAGATACAGATACAGATACAGGTACAGGTACAGATACAGATACAGATACAGATACAGATACAGATACAGATACAGATACAGATACAGATACAGATACAGATACAGATACAGATACAGATACAGATACAGATACAGATATAGATATAGATACAAATATAGATACAAATATAGATACAAATATTGATACAGTTGAAGAAGCAGATACAAATACAGTCTGAGATACAGATACAGTTCAAGATACAGTTGACATAGCAAAGACAGACAAACAGATGGCATTGTATAAGTCTGGCCAGGTATATTTGCGTTTATATATAATGGTATAGGGTCAACGACATCGGACACTTTGTAATGGCGACAAGGCGACAGACGCAGCTTACACAATCACAAAAACATCAGACTTTTAGTTTGACTGAAGACTCAGTTGCGAGTTTGTAAAGTGTGGCAGCAGCTGCTTGGCTTGGTTCAGCTTGCTGTTGCTCTTGTTGCCTTATGCTGCTGCCGTTGTACACAATCACCCTCCATTGGCCAGGACAGAGCGTTGGCTATGCAATGTCTATTTGCCAGCGGGAATAGATTTACGCAATTGTGTGATAACTCAGTGGCATTACCATATACTGAGAGAGTGTACAAAACAGAAATCGGAATTATGGAGATGACCAAAAAGTGAAGTTAAGCTTTTAAATACTAAAAGCAGTCCATGGATCACCAACAGAACTTCAAGGCGCTATAAGTCAAAGCTACAAACATCTTCGTGTCACATTTGCTAATTATATTACTTATATTACTATTAGGAAGGTATTTGGGTATAGCAAATGAAAGTTTCGAACAGATTTAGATTTTTATTCAATTTCGGATTCAGAACTTCAGAATTGGATTCGGCTTCAGATTCGGATACAGATTTGAATTTACAATTGGTCTCAGATTCGGATTCAGGTTTGGATACTGATTTAGATTCGGATTTAGATCCTGTCTTATATTCTGGCTTAGATTCGGTCTTAGATTCAGACTAAGATTCAGTTTCGGAATAAAATTCTGATTTAGATTTGAATTCAGTTTGTGGCTTAGATTCGGACTTAGATTCGGAGTCAGATTCGGAGTCAGATTCGGACTCGAATTCGGACTCTGATTCTGATTCGGATTCGGATTCGGATTCAAGTACAGTTTCGGATTCAGGCTCAGTACCGGATTCAGTTTCGGACTCAGCTTCGGATTTAGATTTGGGTTTAAATTCTGATTCAAATTCAGATTCGGATACAGTTTAGAATACAGATTAGGATTCAGATTCATACTCAGATTTGGACACAGATTCGGAATCGGACTCGGATTCAGATACAGATTCAGATTTTTTCAGATTTGGCTTTATATTCGGATTGAGATATTCTTATTCCGATGAAGATTCGGTTTCAGACTCCGATTCGGATTAAATTTCTTCAAGTCTTATCGTTGAATCCTTTTCGAATATTTTCCTTTATATTCCAACTAATGCAAAACAAAATTCTCTTTGCACTTAAGCCTTATTAAATATATATATATAAAACCTTTTATCTTATTTAACTATTACTCAAGCTTATATTTTGTATTTATACTTTGGCTAGCAATAAGTAAAAGATGTCGGTTCTTTGATAACTTTTCAACTTTTTGCATGCGACGCGCGCTGGCTCATTCTCTTAGGGTCGGTACTTTCAGATTTTCAGCTCATAATACAAATTTTAAGTCGATGTATGTGTGTGTGTGTGCGTGGGTCGGGATGGCATGGTATGGCATGGCTGATGGGTGGCTGGGCGGATGGACGGATGGGCGGCTAGGTGGCGGCACCTCATCGAATCGTTTCGGCTTACGCGCTCCTCGGCACCCGCGCCACGCTCCTGCCCCTAGGCAACGGATGGCATTTTAATCAAGCTGGCAACTTGTGGCAGCAACAACAACTACACTTAATTCTCACCTGACTGAATGCAACATGCAACTCCTCGCAGCCGGCCATTGGAAGTGCATAAATCTTGGGGCATGGGATTGCAGTTGCCAGTGCCATTGCCGCTGCCGCTGCCGCTGCTGCTGCTGCTGCTGCTGCCACTGCGATTGCCACAGCCATTGCCATTGTCATAGACATGGCCACAGCCAGCAGCAACACTAAGCTGACACAAAATCTCATTACGTTAGGTAGCGTCACATGAGGCGTGCGCTACGTGTGCCAACAGGGCTTCTACCTCTCTCTCCCTCCCTCTCTCTCCCCCTCTCTCTCTCTCTCAAACTTTCTCTCTCTCTGTCGACAGTTGACAGTTGACAGTGTCTATCGATGGCCTGCACTTTAATATTGCCATTGTCAAAAAATTCTTTTGGCAACTTGTTTTGCATGCATCTTTGCTGCTTTACACTAGAGTTAATCCGTTTCATCTACCTATGGCCAGCTCATGCTACCTGTCTGTCTCATTTTCTATTTGATTTTCATGCCAAATGCCAGAAATCAAATATTCTCAACTATTCTCGATCTATCTGCTTCCTTATTGATTTCCTTTCATTTATGGCTTAATCCCTTAAAAAACAAGAGAAATTTTAGTTGAACTTTTTTTACACTCGTTCAGCTAGTGAAACGAGTATATTGGTTTTGTGAAGTTTAAATTTTATAATGAATTCATTCAGTTTTAATTCATTAGATTTGATCAAAGCCTATACAGCGTCACCTGTACATGTCTCAAAATAGAAAGTTGTATTGAGGACTTACAACTTTGCTATTTTATATATATATTATTCTATATTATTCTATATTTTTCTATATTTTTCTATATTATTCTATTATTATTATTATTTAAAAAAATTTTTTTTTTATAAATATAAATATTTTTTTAATATGTTAACTTTAATACTTATTATTTTTATTTTTATTAAAAATTTTAAAACTTATTATTTTAATATTTTTTTGTATTTTCATTAATATTAAATATTTATTTGTATTATTTTAATATGTTTTTATATTTTTATTTATATTAATATATTTTTTTAAATTTTCTAATATTTTTTTTTTTATTATTCTTATCTTAATTAATTGTTATGATTAATTTGTTTTATTTTATATATTTTTATTATTTAAATTTTTAATTCATTGTTTTATTTTATTGTCTCAATATGTTTTTAAAAACTATTTTTATTTCTATTAATTATTATTTGCTTTTTATTTTAATATATATTATATTTATTATTTTGATTTTAATTAATTTTTAAAAAAATGTTTTATATATTTTTTAGTTTTTATTTATATTAAATATTATTTTAATTTTTTTTTTAATTTTTATTTATTTTAAATATTTGTTTATTATTTAAATATTTTTATTTTTTATTTTTATTTATAATAAATATATTTTTTTTTATTATTTTAATATTATTTTTTTTTTATTGTTCTAATTTTAAATAACTGTTTTATTTAATTTCTTTAGTAAATATATTTTTTATTATTTTTATTTTAATTAACCCTTTTACTTCATCAATTTAATGTATTTAAAAAAAAAATATTTATTTTAATTAATAATTATTTGTTCTATAATAAAACAATATTTTGTTTTTATTATTTTATTTTAATTAATTATAATTTTTTAACATTATTTTAATATATTTTTTTGCATTGTTTTTAATTTCAATTATTTATTTTACAAATTTTCATATCATTTTTATCTCATTATAGAGGGAGTGACCTCTTAAATCCAGTATTTACTGAAAATATTTCTAAAATTTCTGCACCCAAATAAATGCGAATCGAGTCAAAAGTTGCGAACTCTGTCCATGTCGGCTTCTGCTTTGTTATTTATTTTATTGTTATTATTACTTGTTGTTTTGTGTTGTTGTTGTCGTTGTTGTTGTTGCTGTTGTTGTTGTTATTTAATTCCGTTTGCTTGGCGCTTAGCCGCTGCTGCCCTTAAGCCAATAAGCTCATATTAAACTTAAGCGAGCATACTCACTCGGCTGAGCAGTAACTGCGCTAAAGGGGCAATTCGAGTCGTAGGGTCGAGAGAGCGGGGCAGGGGTCAGGGCGGCAGGGAGCAGGGTTTGGTGGGTCTTTGTGGTATGGCAAGTCCGCTCATTGGCTTTCCCCATTCGATTTGTCTCTGGCTGGCGCTGGGAATTTGCTAAATTACGGGCGATTTATTAAGCTGTCGGTCTTGTTCTTGTTGTTGCGGGCTATTAACTCGCCGGAATTGCACGTAAGGAGCACAGCGTAAGGCGTGGGGCGTGGCCGCCAGCCCTAATAGACAAATACAAACACAATGCAATTATTTGTTTTTGGCGCCCAATGTCCGCCCAGTGCCAGGCAACAAACAAAAAGCAAAAGCCAAAGAAAAGAAAATAATATGGCGGGCAACGTGGGCGTGGAAGCAGCGAATCAGGTTTATGTTTTATGCAATTAAAACTTGAGTGAAAATTAAGAAATTAATTAATTATATTTATCGATAACGAACGCAGCCAACGTAGCCAACGCAATGAAAGTTGATTTTTCTCATTACCGACTTCATCAGCGGCACGTGCACATAATAATAGTCTTTCTATTTACTCTCAAGAAATTCAAAGAAAATTCAATTCAATTTTCTTTCTTTCGCCTGCCGTCGATTGGCAACTGGACAAAGGTAACAACGGCTGCAGGTGTGCCACCCAAGCATATTCTAATTTCAATTTCATTTCGCTTAACATGCTAAATAATGTTTATAATATATATATATATATATAAAAATATATATATATTTTCTTTTGATTCCGCAAATGCCTCAATCAGAAATATTAATACAAAAAGTAAATTAGATTTTTCACAGCATTTTCTCGTTTGTTATTCGTAATTGGAATTTTCCGATTAAGAAATTTTTTTTTTTTTTTTATTGAATTTTATTTTCTTTGTAGAAATTTCTTGGCTATGAAAGCTATTTAATAATATAGTTTGATTAAGTTTTATTTTTTTTATGTGGCATTTATTAGGAAAAGTGTTTAAATCTTAAGAACTTATAAACTCTAGCGCAACTAACTTTGACGGCTCTGATTTAGTATAGAAAAGTTTTTAGCTTACGCCAAGCTTCTCTAAGATATACGCTGATTTGGTAAAGAAAAGTTTAAAGTTTCGTTAAGATTTCACAAATCATAGAAAAGCTTAGCAATTTCAATTGAATTCTATTAATATTATGGGAAATTAAATGTTTAATAACTTTTCTTGTAGATAGACTTTCTTAATAAAAATTTCACAGTGTGATAATGTCATGTATTCATATGTGTTTATTTGCCAAGACTCAAGTCTTAAGTTCTGCTTAGTCTCTGCTTATGCTCTGCCTATGCCTCTGACTATGGCTTTGCCTTGGCTCTGCTTAGGCTATGCCTATGCCTCTGCCTATTACTCGGCCAATGGCTCGGCTCTGGCTCAACTCAGACTTCACCTATGCCTCTGCCTATGGCTCTGCTCTGGTTCTGCCTATTGCTCTGCCAGGCTCAACTCAGGCTCTGCCTATGTCTCTGCCTATGGCTCTGCTCTGGCTCTGCCTATTGCTCTAGTCTGGCTCAACTCACGCTCTGCCTATGCCTCTGGCTGTGGCTCTGCTCTGGTTGAACTCAGGCTCTGCCTATGCCTATGCCTATGCCTATGCCTCTGCCTATGACTCTGCTCTGGCTCAACTCAAGCTCTGCCTAAGGCTCAGCCAATAGCTCTGCTCTGGCTCTGCCTATGGCTCTGCCTATGGCTCTGCCTATGGCTCTGCCTATGGCTCTGCTCTGGCTCTGCTTATGTCTCGGCCAATAGCTTTGCTCTGGCTCAACTCAGGCTCTGCCTATGCCTCTGCCTATGGCTCTGCTCTGGCTCTGCCTATTGCTCTAGTCTGGCTCAACTCACGCTCTGCCTATGCCTCTGGCTGTGGCTCTGCTCTGGTTCAACTTAGGCTCTGCCCATAGTTGTGCTCTGACTCAACTCAGGCTCTGCTTATGGCTCTGCTCTGGCTCTGACGAAGGCTCTGCCTATGCCTATGCTTATGGCTCTGCTTATGGCTTTGCTCTGGCTCAACTCAGGCTTTGCCCATGTCTCTGCCTATAGCTCTGCTCTAACTCTACTCAGAATCTGCTCTAGCTCTGCATAGGCTTTTCCTGTGGCTCTTTCCGACTCAACTCTGGCTTTGCCTATGCCTCTGTCTATGTCTCTGCCTATGGCTCGGCCAATAGCTTTGCTCTGGCTCAACTCAGGCTTTGCCTATGTCTCTGCCTATAGCTCTGCTCTAACTTCACTTGGAATCTGCTCTAGCTCTGCATAGGCTTTTCCTGTGGCTAGCTCTTTTCTGACTCAACTCTGGCTCTGCCTATGGCCCTGATCTGACTCAACTCATACTATTGTAGAATCAGTTGATATTTTGGTGGGATTCGTGAACATTGAATTGAAATATGAAACTTATTATATGTATATATAATGGAAAAAGATAGCATTTCTTATAACCGATAAATATCAATATTTAGAGACTGGCTTATGGCTGGCCGCAGACTGCGTCCAATGAATACAAATTTCCATCTTTTTGTGGATTCACCTCAACAAAAGTTGAGCAAAAATCAATTCAATAATTGAATAGAGTCTGTGAATGTGTGTGTGTCAGTGTGTGTGTGTGTGTGTGTGTGTGTGTGTGTGTGTCAGTGTGTGTGTGTGTGTGTATGTGTGTGTATGTAAGCTGGCATATTAAAGGTAACTCAAAGCCCAGCACTTCCAACCAGAGCACGCCCACTTGCCCAAGTCTAGCGACTATAATTCAAATGAGCTTACTAGTTTTTATCTCAGCCAGGCATCTGAAGGTTCTACAATTCATTTGCGAACGGCAGTTACTAAATTCTTTTCTAAGTCCTTTTCTAGTTAAACGGACTTTGAATTAATAGATGAAATTTCTTGCACAATTTGCTGAGCTAAGGCGTTAAAGAGGCGCCGCAGTCACTAAGGCATATATATATATATGTATATATGTATATATATGTATGTGTGTGTGTGTATGTATAGAGGTGTCTGTAGGTGTACACACACACACACATACACGCACAGCTGGAAGCCAGGAGACGCCATTATTGGCAACGTAGTTGTCGACTTGTTGCGTCTTTTCTTTTTTCCTTTTTTTCCTTTTTTTTTTTTCCTTTTTTTTTCCTTTGGTTTGCTTTGCTTGCAGACGTCGCGACGCCGTCGTGCACTTAGAGAAAATTCCGCGCGGTGTTGCCACACACACACACACAGACACATTCATAAATGCTAATAAAGCCAGTTGAGGAGGGGGGGTAGCTGGCGCTGGCGCACGTTGGCGTTGCCCATCTGGCATATTTGTTAGCCACTGTTTTGTGGCGTCTTAAAAGCTTTTGCAACGCTTCGATTTGAGGCGCGCTTAATTAAGCCGTTTCACATGCGCTCAGTGCATGGCACAGCCATAGCCATAGCCACAGCCACAGCCATAGCCACATGTTTAAAGGCAATTAATGGCCTGGCAGATATAACGCGCATAAAATGCGCCAAAGCCCAGAGTAAAGATATTGCGCCTCGCTTGACTTTCAGTGTAAGCCAGGCGTTTAAATTAAGCTCAAATTTGACAGCTATTTGACAGCCGAACAGGCCAGGTCAGGCCGGGCCGAGCTAGGCAAAAGTTGGCTTGTGGCTGCAGTTTTGAGGTTAGCCAAGCCAGCGACGAGCACTAAGCCAGAGCGGCCCCAAACTGGCCTTGGCTAACAATATGCGAAGGTCAAAAGTTGCCATCAACTTCAAATTGTCTGCTGTTTAGCTGTCCCAGCCATGCGGGCAGCTAAATTATTAAAAATTCGAATGTGAACAAAGCTGATTGGGCTGAAACATTATCTATACTATATATATATATATATATATATATTCTGGCAAGACTTTAACTCATTTAAAAATGTTGAATATTTGGCTGAAGAGTGCTCCTCAACTTTAAGAGTTCTTTCTCTCTCAATCTCTAGTTATCTTTCGTTGACATTTAGCAAGAGAAAAGCTCTTTAGCTTAGCACAAATATTAAATGAAATAATTCTGGGTCGGGGTGGTGTTCGGGGTATGGAGGCGTTGCTAAACACTTGGCCAAATGTCAAATTTAAGTGGTTTTGTTACAACTAAATTTATTTTCAAATCCAACAAGGACTTTTTGCAACTGTAAATGGTTAGCAGAAGGCGACGACGTTGCTGGGCTAACGACACTGAGCATTTATCGATTCGAGCCATGGTCATGTGGTTAATTCAATTCAATGTGGCTCGCACAATTTAACACGAATTGTTCGCTGTCATATTTGCGGATTATATAACAATCAAATAATTTTAGTAACTCGCCCTCGCCCCCCTGCTAAGAAAAAAGGCAAGCAACAAATATAAATCTCTCTCTCTCTCTATATATATATATAGCAGCTGTCAATTGCAGTTCCAGATTTCGAGTGCCTTCTCGCTCTTCCTTCCCCTATCTCTGCCTCTCTCCCTCACTCCCTCTCTCCCTCTCTAATTTTTGCCCACTTTTAAAGCGACATTTCTTGGCTGCTGCTTTAACTGTGACACGGCAAAAACGTTGTTACAGCTACCCTCTCCCCCGCCAGCCAGTTGGCCAGGCTCAAAGAGCAGAAGATGTGGCAATGGCGAAAAAAAATATACAAAAAGTTGGCAAAGCAACAAGCTGCGATGGTGACGATGATGGGAATGAAACAAATTTGTGGGTAACGGCAATGGCTTTATATGGTCACAGTTGCCTGGGGTCTACAGTTGCCTCTCTCTCCCTCTCTCCTTCTCTCTGTGTGTGTGTGTATCAGTAGCTGCGTCTCTGTTGCGCTGCTGGTTGATTCTCCTTTTTTTTGTTTTCTGTGCATGTGTCTCAGTTGTGTTCCTGCCTGCCTGGCAGCCTGCCTGCCTGCCTGTTGCGCATTTTGCGTGTCGCTTTGTGTGCGGCTCAGTTGCTTACAGTTTCAGTCAATGCCAGCCAATGGGGGGGCAGGGCAGAGGCATTCAAGGGCAGGTAGGCTGGGCTGAGCTGCGCTGGGCTCGGCTGGGCTGGGTAACATTCCAAAATGTCGCTTTCTTTCCTTGCCTTTCCTTGCCTTTCCTTTCCTTTCCTTCTTTTTTATAACAAGGCAGCTAGAACCGAGCTGGGATGAAAAAAAAAAAACAAATATAAAGAGAAATTCTGCTTGAATGTCTGCCTAGTTGTCCAACTGACGTCTATTCTATCGCCTCGTTGTGTTTGCTGCTGTGGCAACAATTTGAGAAATAACTCGGGCAATGCTGCTAGCGCGCAACTTTTGCAACCCCCTTGCCAAAATACAAAAAAAAAGAAAGAAAGGAAAGGAAAATACACACACACACAGTCGCACACTAATGCCAATGGGGAGCAATACCAATAGAAGTTGCGCCACTGAGCGCCATGGCGTAACAGATACACAAACTTAACTTAACTGAGTGTGTAAGCAATACACAAGCGACGAGCTGAAAATTGTAAGAAAACGCAAGTGTAATATAAGACGGGGTGTGCGGGTTAGCAGAGGTGTATGAGTATGTGTGTATGTGTGTGTGTATCTGTGTGTGTGCTCATGTGTTGGGGGGCTTTTTGGTGTAGCCCATTATCACTGCCCCAGCGCCCAGCTGTGTTTCAACTTAAGTAACATTCCACGTTGCGAGGACGACTTCGTTGTTCCTGCAAAAGTTTGCATACACACACACACACACACATATACATATGTATATATATATATAGTACAATACAGTGCAGGTCAATGGTATATGAACAATACGTACGAGCTAAAGACTTTGAAAGTGTTATACAAACAGTTATTGAATCACATGTTGTCCACATGTGCTTGGCCCATAAAAAGTTCATTAAGTTGGCAAAATTGAATTGGCAATTTGAGAACGTTTTCTCTGTTTTTTTCTATTATTAATAAATATAATAACAGAGCGGATATATGTATGAAGGGAAGAAATGTATATATATATATAACATATATATATATATAACATATAGTTAGAAATATAGAGGTATTTTATGTAATGCTTCATCAAGAGCAGCTAGTTTTTAATACAACAACTTTTGATTAGCAAAAAATTATATTTAATATATTTATATATATATATATATTTATTATGTATTATATATTAAATTTTACATAAATTAATAATTTTATGCACTCAGTTTTTATCAATTAACAAACATAATTTAATTAATTTTCATTGATTTTTTTGTGCTAAATATTTTTATTTAATTAATAATTATATATATTCATTATAAAAAAATTATATATTTTTTTGCAAAAGTTTTCTAATTTTTTAACTAATTTTTATCAATTAAAAACACATAAACGAAGTTTTTATTCAAAATTTTATTTTAATTTTTATAAGGTATTGCTTTAATAAATTTATTTTAATTAAATAATAATTATTAATAAATTAATAAATATTAATTAATTAAAAATTAAGTAAATTAAAATTAATTTATTTATTTATGTAAAAAAATATATATATTTTATTTATGTAAAAAATATATATATGTATATAATATATTTTCTGCATAAATAAATTCATTTAGTTTTGTTTACTTAATTTTTTATTTACTTTTTGTCAATTAAGAAAAAAATTTTACTTTATTTTTATAAATTTTTTGTTTTATTTTACTTTATTTTTATAAATTTTTTGTTTTAATTATTTAAAAAAAAAATTTTTTTATATAAATAAACTAATATTGATATATCATTTTTTATATAAAAAAATAATTTTTAACTAATTTTCATCAATTAACAAACATATTTATACATACTTAATTTTCATTCATTTTTTTGTTCTAATTAAATTATTATTAATTTTATATATTTTTTATTAATTATATATATTTAGAAAAATTTATAATTTTATTAAGTAATTCTCATCAATTAAGAAACACAATTTACTTAATTGTCATAGGTTTTCTTTTTGTTTTAATTTTTATAATAAATTATATATATAATTTATTTATTATTATATTATTATTATATTATTTATTATTTAAATTTTATTTTGATATAAATTAATTAGTTTTTTCAACTCATTTTCATCAAATAAGAAACACAATTTACCTAATTTTTTTTTTTGTTTTTTGTTTGCCTTAATTGAATTTCTAATCTAATTTTGTGTAGAGTATTGTGTAGTCGGTGGCCGCTGGCTGGCCGGCATTTGCAAAGTTTTTTAATTGCTTAATACAGCGCATGTTCTTTTTGTTGAATTTGCAGATTTTGTTGTTGAACTTTTGCTAGCAACAATTATTAACTAATTAAGTCAAGTTGGCTTTGTAGTTTGCGGGTTTTCAACTTTCTTTGAACTTCGTTTTTGTTTTTACTTCCTTCCCGCTTCAGCGCTTAGAAAATTGGAAAATCTTTGTGCGAATCAAACACTTGCCAATGCCCATATTAAAAGATAATTTCATTTTGTTGATTTTGTTGCGAGTTCCAGCAAATTACTCGTTCATTAGCCAAATTCATTTTATGTGAACTCTTTTTTTTGCTTTTCTTTCCGTTCTTATAAATTTTTTCTTCTTGATTTTTATTTTCACTTTCTGCTCAGCCAATTTGGCGGATTTGCTTCCATTCAATTGTGTTGAGCGCTGTGTGTATATACTTACTGGCTGTATGTGTGTGTGTGTGTGAATGGTTGTGTGTGTGTATTAGTGCTCTACTCAAAAGCTGCCTTTTGTGATTTCTCGTTGCGCGCGCCATGGCGCTTACAATCATCAAAATATTTTTCAAAGTTGGCCCCGCGCGCTCGATGCGCGGCGGCAAACTAAATCAACCCAAAGCCAGTTCGTTTAGGGGTGCGCTTTAGAGTGGAAGGGTTTGGGGTAGCGTTTTGGGTTAAGAAGATGCTATTCAGCTGCTGTATAGGGTTGTAGGGGCAGCCTTGCCTTGCGGTTCTTTCATTATGACTAAAAAACCCTAAAAGCAAAGTCTGGCTGCGATGATGGCGATGATGATGATGCTAATGATGATGATGCTAATGATGATGATGATGATGATAATGGGGGAGCTGAAGTTGGAGCTGGCAGCAGCGTCGCTCGTCGAACTACAACAATTTGTGATAAAAATTTCAACAGATTTGCTGGTTTTTTTTTTTCTTTTGGTTTTGCAATTATTTTTAGGGATCAATAAAATAAGTTTAAAAATAGCTAACTGTGTGTGTGTGTGTGCGAGTAAGTGAAAGGCAACAGAGAGAGTGAGAGAGAGGGAGAGAAAGTTAGTGCAAGTTTGATAAAGATAGCCAAGGCAGTAAAAAGGTTTGCTGCCGGGACAAGGTCAGTCACAAAAATCAGGCAACAGGCAACAGGCTGAGCTGGCTGAGCCGGCAGCAGCGGCGTTAGCTAAAGAAAAATCAAGTTTAGGCAACTTTATTTACTCAATTAGTTGTTTTTGTTATTTGCTGGTTCGCTGGCTTCGTTAAGGCGACTTGATGACCAGACCAGACACAGCAAATGTGCTGCTGAAAAGGGGCCAAAAGCTGGGCAGCTGGGCAGCTGGGCGGTTGGGCTACTACCACACTAATTGGCTTAGAGCGACAAGCGAAAATTAACTTTTATTTTCAGCTTGAGCTGGCTGCCTTTGCAATAATGTAAAATACAATTTTCCATGCCCATCAAGTAAAAAGTTAACAAAGCCAAAAAGTTGCCCACAGCAACGGCAACGGCAAAGGCAGTGGCAGCCGCAGCCGCACCACCCACAACCACCACCACCACCTCCAGCTGAAGGCGGGTGAGAGAGCGAGAGAAATCGGTAAAATCAACAAAATACACGCAAGATAAACACGGCCATAGCCACAGAGCTAAGAACACAAAAGCAAACGCCGATTCGCATTGAGGACGCGCCGTATTGCGTATCCGACCTGTTGGTTATTTGGTCGTTTGGTTGGCCGTTGCTTGGGCGCCTATAAGTGCCACTTGGCAATGAGCACTGGCCTGGCCTGGCATGGCCCCGCCCCCCCTCCCGCTGTCATTGCTTTTTTTTTTTGTGAGCGCTTGAGTTGGAATTTATGTCAGCTAAATTGCAATATCAATAAGCGACCTTTCTCGCTCTCTCTCTCTTGATCTCTCTCTCTCTTGCTCTCTCTTGCTGCAGCTGAACAATAGAAGTTGAAGTGCTGCGAGGCCAACTCTTAATGCGAGTCAGTCGCTACGACTCAAGTTTAACCAATGCCAATATTATTTCAAATGCATATTCATATGTGTGCGTGTGTGTGTGTGAGTGTGTGGTAGCACATGAAAAACACCTGTTAGCTGATATACGAGCGACAGGCAATACAAACTCTCTCAAGTAAACATATTAAAATTGAGCTGTTGGCACAGCAAACATTAAAGGAATGCCGCACTTTACACTGGATGTAGAAGTTACACACACACACACACACATATATATATATATATAATAATATATAAATATGTCTAAGCACATAACCTTCAAATAAAAATAAGAAATCATGCTCTAATTGGGACTGCCCGACTAGGAAGTACCCTGACCACCTTCCGCAGAGTTCTGCTTTCAATCACGCTACGCTTCTTTTATGCATACATAACAAACAACATATACATACACACTCATACACACTCACTCACACACACACACACACACACACATGTACACACGCTCTGCTTACTACGCAGCGACTGCGCTTCGACTGCAGTCTGGGCTTTACTATGGCAACTTAATTGTTGAATAACTTCTTGCTTACTTACTTTTCTACAAGGACTTTTTTAATCAAATTTTCAGAGTGTGATAATGACATTCACATGTGTGTGTGTGTGTGTGTGTGTACTTGCCAAAGCATGAATCTTGTATATATTTTAAATACATTTTTTTGCGAGTGGAGAAAGCAGAAGATATATATATTCATTACTGAAACAAGCACAGACAAATTTCCATGTTTTGTGGTATGCAAACTGAAATTCAATTATTGATAATAAGAAAATTGCATAAGTTATCGAAAAGATATGCTAAGCTCCGTATTGTATATGGTTTAGAGAACTAAACAATGGAAATTTCAAGACTTTAGCTTTTGTGGCTGGACTTGGCTAAATCGGCTCAGCTTGTTGACTTGAACAATAGAAATACCTTATGGGGTCTACCAAGCCTCCTACTGTCTATTACACACATTTTACAAAAAGCTTTATTCCCTGATTTCCCATTTTCAATGGGTTCAGGATACAATCAGTAATAACACATAATAAGCGACTTTACCGACTTATAAATACTCGGTATGCAAAGTAATTCAACGGAATTTAGCTATGCCTCTATGTATCTAAGCCTCTAAAGCTGTAAGCAGTGCCCTTATGATATTATCTTTATAGCTATTCATAGGTCAACTATGAATCTGACCCAATCATAAGTAAACTCCATAACAACCTAAAGTTAGTAACAGCAGTTGATAGTCTATCAAATTTATATATATTTCACATATCTGGCATATATCACGCAAAGTCGTTTACATATCCAATATGCCCAGCTCACAGCTTATGGACTACGCTTTAAATTTAGTTAGTTTGTTCATCCAACTCTGCCCCATGAACACTTTATATCCATCCAGCTATCGATTTATGCTCGCCACTCGCACTGAGAGCTACAAGAGTGTGTGCCATAAGTGCGAGCATTAAAAAACTTTTTATTACAAAGTATAATAGTTAGTGTTCCGGTTGGTCCGGTCCTGTCCGGTCCGGTCCAGTCCGGTCCGGCGTTTATATTCTTATTTATTTTTCCTATTACAACTTTTCCCGAGCTCCGTCCGAGTATTTTAATCATTCAGAATTGTTTGTAATGTGTTTTCATGAGCTCTTACCCGGCAGGAGTAATGCCAGTCTCTTCTCGATTCTCTTGAGGATTCTCTTCTCGATTCTTTTTTTGATTCTCTTCTCGATTCTCATCTCAATTCTCTTCTCGATTCTAGTCTCAATTCTCTTCTCGATTCTCATTTCGATTCTCTTCTCGATTCACTTTTCGATTCTCTTCTCAATTCTCTTCTCAATTCTCTTCTCCATTCTTTTCTCAATTCTCTTATCGATTCTATTCTCAATTCTCTACTTGATTCTCTTTTCGATTCTCTTTTCGATTCTCTTTTCGATTCACTTCTCAATTCTCAATAATCTTCTCAATTCTCTTCTCGATTCTCCTTTCGATTCTTTTCTCAACTCTCTTCTCGATTCTCTTTTCGATTCTCTTCTCGAATCTCTTTTCGATTCTCTTCTCGATTCTCTTCTCAATTCTCAACTCGAATCTCTACTCTATTCTCTTCTTAATTCTTTTCTCTTTTGACTTAATAGAAATTGACTTCATATAGGCGAAAGTCGCTTGATTTTATTGGCCAAACTTCAAATATTCGATTGATAGTTTGATAGTAATGTAATGGGCAGAAGAAGACTTTTCAAACCCCATAAAGTATATATATTCCTAATCAGGATAACGAGCTGAGTCGATTTAGCCATGTTTGTCTGTTCATGCGAATCAACGCATTGACCTCGTGAGCCACAAAAGTTAGAGTCTTGAAATTTCAAATATTTATTTCTGTATACCATAATCAGTATGAGCTTAGCATATCTTTTCCATAACTTATGCAATTTCCTTATTATAAAATCATTTAATCTCGTTATTAAGAATAGTTTCCCCAACGAGAGCACACTCCCACCGGAGAGCCCACTTATGTTATGTTCGAGCTCTATAGAAACACTTCACACCATGCACTTCATATCCTCAAATAGATTCAGCTCTTAATGCTGATCTAGAATAGATGGGGTTAGGGTGGCCCTACACCTACTGCTGCTTATCTTATGACTCTTATAATAGAACCCTTATGTTCGCAGTTTACATTTTTAGAAATACAATTAAATGTCAATTGTTCTCGAATTACAAATTGTGATGTCAGAAACACTGACGCAACTGCTGATGTAATGAGTGCTTGGGTTGTTATGCAGCTACTTAGGTTGCTTTTGAGATTTCCAGAAAAAATGATAATGTGAATAACTATTTCAGTGCTCGATTTGATTGTTTACATTTGAGGTCTCAAGTTTTTGCGTGGAAACCACTTCAGATGCACTCAGCTTTTGTTCCGCCCACGAATTCAACGAAAATTGTAAAAGAAAATAAACATTTTGCTATTTATAGAGGGCAAATCAAAGAGGGAAAGAGGGGGGAGAGAGGGAAGAGAGAGGGACAGCTATAGAGAGTGGGCAAATGATTTTACTATTTCGCCCCATAGTCATACTATACAGCCACAGTCGTAGCCACAACCGTAGCCGCAGCCACAGCCACAGCCACACATGCTGAGATAGTTGAGAGTATTCGCAGTTGCCCCTGCGACGACGACGCTGAGGACTCTGACGACAGTTGTAATTATGTGTCCTGGGTTTTCGGGGGGGGGGGGGGAGCCAACAGAATTGGAGTTTGTTTGCCTGTTGTCGCTGACAAGTGAGTGTGACTCAAGCTCAAGTGTGCGTACGTGTGCGTGTGTGGGCGGGCGTGCTTATGAGCCGTGTAAACAAGGAACGCCCGTGCCATGTCTTGTAATAGGAGCGTGCATAGAGGCGGAATGTACATAGCTTGGAAATCACTTCCTGAAATCAATTTCGTATGCTATTCGCCTCGGAGCGAAGTCGACAATAATCGATAATGAAATCGCAATCGAACTTAATGCTTAACTTTGCTGTTCTTAAGTTTTAAATTTTTTCTGAGTTGAAACCGAAAGCCCCCAATCAGAGCAGCTGTTCGTCTGCGCTGCGCCGCATACATCCTTCATTAAGCCCTTGTCAAAGGACGCTTTTATTTCAAAGTCAATGAAAATGAATACCCGTAACGCAGTAACGGCAGAGGCCATTATGCAGTCTCTTGACTTATTGATAACTGGCAAACTGATTTTCGCAATTACTTTAAAAGCCAAGCGAATGGCAGACGGGGAGTTAGGCGAGCTTGGCACAGTGGTACAAATAAGAAATAATTTTGGTAAAGAAAAATGAAGATATAGACCGGAAACTTGGTACACTCGATGGTTAGAGTATATGTAATGTCTGGGCAAAATTTTAGAACAATTGAACCACGACTTCTTTACTGCTTACAAAATGTTTACATTTTCTGTTTATTTAAATTTCAATTCATTCATGAAGGCATTAAATTAAATTTATTTTTTTATTAATTTATTTAAATTATTAATAGTTATTAAACAATATTTTCCACATCTATATTGAATAAATAGTCATATATACATTCAACTCTGGGTAAGTCCTCTTGATTCCTCAATATGAATTGAGAAATTTACATTTGGTGGTCTTAAAAGGCAACAACCTCTACTGCATAAGTACTTGGTTTTCTATTTTAATTTGCAGTATATATAATATATATAGTCAATCAAAAGATTTCATGAATTTAGTGCTCTACAAAAAAATCTATGTCTTATTAGTTGGACAACTATTTTTTGTCTTGTTAGCGAACGTCTATCTGTTTCATACAATTTTTTTCGAGCCTTTGACTATGTGATTTAAAAAAGTTCTCTTAAATAACAGATGCAGCAGACTTGGTGAAAAAAAAAACATTTATATTTCTCAAACACTTTAGTGTACTTCGGGTAAATATCAGAACTATAGCTTTTACTTTGCTCTCCAAAGTTCATATATTATTATACTCATTCACAAAGTGAAATGAGTATATTGGTTTTGTGCAATGTCCGTCACGCTGTACGTCCGTCTGTCCGTCTGTCCGTCTGTCCGTCTGTCGGTCTGTCCGTCTGTCCGTCTGTCCGTCTGTCCGTCTGTCCGTATGAACGCAAACCATTTGCACAGTTTTGAAGCTAGAGAGTTGAAATTTGGAATATATACTCGTGTATACCCTCGAATTATAAAGTGTCAAGATTTTCCCGATACGCCCACTAGGGGCGTGGCAAATCGGAAAATGCATTTGCCCATACCTCAGAAACACTACTTCTAGAAGTGCTAGAGAGTTGCAATTTGGAATATATACTCGTGTTGACAACCCAAGATCAAAAAGCTATGGCGGATATATCTACGCCCATTGGGGGCGTGGCAAATCGGGTAAAACTGTATCTTCTACAGTTTTAAAGCTAAAACGCCCAAATTTGGCACGTAGGTTACTGATACGATCCTATGAAGATCGACCAAAAATCTATATATCCACGCCTACTAGGGGCGTGGCAAATCGGATCTGACTATATAGTGATTTTTCAAATTCTGTAATATTTTGAGCACTATTGGTGCTAGAGACTTGAAACTTGGTATATATACTCGGGTTGACAACCCAAGTTGGAAAAAATATGGCGGATATATCTACGCCCATAGGGGGCGTGGCAAACCGCAAAAGTTTGTAGCTCCTACAGTTTTAGAGCTAGAAGCTTCAAAATTGGATGGTAAGTTACTGGTGAGCTCCTCTATCGATGCGCCAAAAATAAATTTTACGCCCCTTATGGGGTATGCCCGGCTAAAAAATACCCTGTAATTTTCGCATTTTTTGAGTGTAAGCATCCAAATTTCACACTTACGTTACCCTTCACTACTTCTAAGAACTGGCCAAAAATTATATGTCTACGCCTACTGGGGGCGTGGCAAATCGGGAAAAACTATACGTTTTTCCGATTCTCAGTGAGAAAATCAGAATTATATACAGATATTACTGCTGATCTCCTCTATTGATTTCCAAAAAATTATATATGTACAAACCAATTGTGGGCGTGGCAATGGGTGTGATCTGTGGGGGTGTGAATGAGTATCCCGCAGTCGGTAGCGCCCGACTGCAACGTTCTTACTTGTTTTTGTTTGTGTTTAACAATCAGTTGACTTTGAAGCTTGCGTAAATTTGCAGTGTTTAAAAATCAGATGTACCTCAACGATTTTCAACCGCTTCAAATAATACTCTAATTGAAAAAAATTATTGCATATATCTAAAAAAAAATATAAACTGTACCACAACGATTTTCAAATGCTTCAAATAATACTTCAATGGAAAAAATTTGGCTTAAATCTAAAAAAAAATATTATATAAAATATTGCATAAATCAAAAAAAGAAATTGAATTTCTCATAAAATTTTTTGATAAAATACCATGAACGAAACTAATATACATAAGTATATATATTTTTTTATATATATTCTCAATCTTATATTTATTTTATAATTATATATAAAACAAGAATTATATCTTATAAAATTATTAAAAATATTAAACATTAAAACTCTCGAATATCCAATTCTAATGAAAGATTAGAGATTTTTAATGTTGTATATTTTTAATAATTATATAAGATATATTTTTTGTTTTATATATAATTTTAAAATAAATATGACTATAAATTTGAACAGTTTCATTAAAATTCGCAATTATTAAATTAATATTAAAAATTTTAATTTAAAAATTAATATTAATATTAATAATTTAATATTAAAATTAATATTAATAATATTAAAAATATTACGTATATATTATAGAAATATTACGTATACATAATAAAAATTTTACGTATGTATATATTATAAAAAATATTACGTATACGCCACTTAACCACAATTGGGCGGTCTCATTAGGCCGATCTGTTTTGAAATTTTCGACATTTACTATGCTATATGCTATTGCTAATGGGAAATTAGTTAAGTATTCAACTCTGCATCTTAATTGTTCAACTTTGCATTTTAATTTATCGATTCAATTCCAATAAAAATTGCCCTTTAGGCACAATAGTTTAGCAAAAGATGTGAAGGCTTAGTAAAATTAAAAAACAAACGAAATTCAAAATTTTACTTTGGCTTTAATAACAAGCATTCCAAATTTCAACTCTCTAGCTCTATAGTTAGAGTTAATGCCAGAATAACCTGAGCACTTCGCCCATAGTGCACTGTGCGTTGGCTCTGCAGTCAGCTATTTAGCTTTCATTTAAAAGCAAGCGCGAAATATGAATGCGTAATGCAAGGCACATGGCAAATGGCCTAACAGTCAGTCAATGGAGTCCCCGCTGGCACTTGCCACCCTCGCACGCCCACTCACACCCACTCACACCCACTTACAGCCTCTCACATTCCCTTTTGGCTTCAGGGTTGGAGGGAGTTGTTGTTGCTGTTTTTTTTCTCTGTTGCCGTTGCCGTTCCATGCGTGCTGCATTTGGGTCAAGGCTGCTGCAAAAGTTCTTTTTTTTTTTCTTTTCTTTCTTCATTTTCTTGTTTTCCTTTTGCTGCCAATGCTAAATCGCTGGCAATGCCAAGAGTTGCCAGCATCAAATTGATATCAAGATCAAGGCCGTCGCTGGTCAGCAATTCGTTTTATTGCATTTTCATGTCACATTCAAGTGCAAAAGTGCAGCATACTTTGATGCTGCTGCAGCTGCTGCTGCAGCTGTTTTGGATTAACAAGTTAAATTACGGCTGCTTTGTTTTCAGCCCTCCAACACGCACACACACACACACACACACACACACACACACACTCACACACACAAATCCCAGTCTAAGTCCAATTTCAAGTTCAGGTCATGACAATTTGTCGTCGCTTCAGTTCGTTTCAACAGCTTAAAGCAGCCCAGTGTGAATGCCTCTCCTCGTTGTTGTTGTTGTTGGGCTTTGGCTTTGGCTTTGGTCGTCCAACGCAGAGCTTATCAGCTGTGGCACAGCGTATAGCACCCGCACCTAAGGATCAGCTCTAACTGCCCGCTCTTCCGGCGCACTTAATGCCCATTTAATGACCCAACCATGTTCTGTTAATTATGCGATTTTTTGGACGAGGGGGGGCGAGGAGGGGGCCTTCCCCAGTTATTTGGCCAGCGCTTTTTAATGGCCCTAATAGTAGGGGCAGTGGGTGGGCTCAGTGGGAGCCAGTGTGGATTGCCTTTTGTTTAGCCAGCGTAGCTCTCTCTCTCTCTCTCTCTCTGTGCTTTATTGATGGCTTGATGACAGCTAAGCTTGGGGCTTTCACATGTAATGGTCGTGTTTGTGCGACCCTAAAAGTTATGCCTCTATCTGGGCGCCCAGTGCTCTAGCAAGTTGGTCATTTTCGGGTGCTCGGTGCTCGGTGCTCGGTGCTGCGCTGTGTTGCTAACGTATATTTGTGCCGCCGGCCAATGTCAATTTGGCTTTCTAGATGCTCGCCGAGATGAGATGTTGTATTTCAACGGGCGCATCTCATAACTTGATTTATGTCCATGCCCGGAGCCTGAGTGCACAAGATGGACTGGACTTGGCTCGGGCTGGGAACTGTATCTGAGTTATTTATGTAAATGCAAGAATTGTTGCTCTTGGTATGCAGCATCCGAGTTGTTTATAATGCGCCACCCCCTCCCTCCCTTTTCTATTATTTCGTTTGTTTTTTTTTTTTGGCCTCTGACACGAGCTGGCTTAGCACGGGATAATGCTCCAAATGCTTTGGGTCAACTCTTCTTTGGGCATTTGCTTCCTTGGCAATAACTCATGATGATTTGTCGTTTCTCTTTACACGCTTTGAATTTTCACACAAAAAAAAAGCAAGAAGAAGAAAGAAAAAAAAAAACAGAAAGACGAGAGATGTAATTAACTGTAATTAACATTTGCATTGCTTTTGCCTTTGTGCCAAATTTATCAACCCATTTTTCCGTTGCCCTCTGCAACCCGCATACGGCGGACTCGCTCAGATTACTTTTGCGTTACCTTTTTCTATGTGGTCGACTTTCTTTTTTCCTTTTTCCTTTTCTCGATTCTCTGCTTCTTCTTTTCACTTTCACTTTTATTAATTTGTACTTAACTTTCTTCTTTTTTTTTTTTTTGCACTTTTCTTTTTTTTTTTTTTTTTAGCTGGAATTCCTTGAACTTTTTTCACAACAATCTCAGTCGTTCGTTTTTATACTCATTCACGAAAGTGAAATGAGTATATTGGCTTTGATCAATGTTCGTCTTGCTGTCCGTCCGTCCGTCTGTCCATCCGTCCGTACGTCTGTTCGTCTATTCGTCTGTCCGTCTGTTCGTCCTTCTTACCGTCCGTGTGTCCCTCCGTCTGTCCGTCCGTCTGTCCGTCCGTTTGTCCGTCCGTCTGTCCGTTCGTCTGTCCGTCCGTTCGTCAGACGGTCAGTCCGTCTGTGCATATGAACGCAAACCATTTCGCCGCTATTGAAGCTATAGACTTAATATTTGGAATATATACTCGTGAGTACCCTCGTCTGATAAAGTACTAAGATTTTTCCAATACGCCTATTAGGGGCGTAGCACGTCCGATAATACTATATTCGGTATCTTAGAAACGGTACTATTTAAAGTGCTAGAGACTTGATATTTGGAATATATAATCGCGTTAACAACCCAACATCAAAAAGAAATGGCAGATATATCTACATCTATAGGGGGCGTGGCAATTTGCTTATATCTTTTAAAGTTTTAGAGCTAGTAGCTTAAAAATTGAATAGTTGAGTAATTACCTCTTCTTCTAAGGATTGGCCAAGTATTTTATATGTCCACGCCTACTGGGTGCATTGTCAGTCAAGAAATTACAACTTGCAATGTTTTGCAGTTAGAGCTCCAAGTTGGATCAGTTAAGTTACTGTCGACTGCTTCCTGACTGCTTTACCAAAAAAAAGATCAAATTGCTTTTCAACCGTGGCTGAGTATTATGCAGTTGGTAACGCCCGATTGCAATGTTTTCATTTGTTTCTTTTTTCTTGCTGTTTTGCTGTTTCTATTCCACATATCATCCTGCCTGTGACTGTTGCTACTGTTTGCTTTCTCTCTCTCTCTGCCCGTCTCTCTCGCAGTCTTTCTCTCTTTTTTTTCTGGCCATAAAATTTTTTGCACCAGCAGCTGGCCAAGTTACCACGCCAATCAAAAGCTCAAATATTCAAATTGTTCAATGAAACGTTAATTATGCGCTTTGCCATGTGCCATGCCATCGGCTGGCCCATTAGCCGTAGTCAACCCAAAACCCAACCTAACCCAACCCGAGCCCTTATAGCAGTTTCTTCTGCTTCCTCTTTTACTTTTTGTTGTTGTTCGTCCTTTGCTAACTGATGCCATTACGACGTGCGCATTTCCATACGCATTGTTATGGCATTTACCGTTCAAAATTTTATCGATATATGCGCATAATTAGCAGCCAAAAAAGTTTGGAAAGTGGAAAGTGGAGGGGGGTGGGGGCCTTGGGGGATTTGGATAACTGATAAATGTGCGATTGTTAGCCAATTGACAACAGTTTTAGCGCTTTCTCTCTGTTTCTCTCTCACTCTCAGTCTCTCTCTGTATCTCTCTCTATCTCTCTCACTCACTCACTGTCACTCTCCCTTGCTCTTTCGTTCTTTACAGCTCGACACTAATTTGAAATCACTTAATACAAGCATTTACAAAAATGCAAATGTCTGCCTGTAAGTGTAACTGTGTGTGTGTGTGTGTGTTTGTGTTTGTGTGCGTGTGTGTGTGCTGCTGCTGCTTATATAATAGACACTTTATTACCATTAACTTAATTTACATTTTATACAAATGCGGCGCGAGTGAAGTGGTAAACGTGAAAAGGGTAAAAGCCTCATTGTGTGTGTGCCTCTGTGTGTGTGTGTGTGTGTGTGTGTGTGTGTGTGTATAGAGATATGAGTGTGTCTGTTCATAATGTTAGCTGTGTGTGAGTGTGTATATGCTGCTTGCCTTTTGCCATTCAGCTTTGATACTCTTTGCAGCAGCTATTAACACTTTGTTAGGGCATGCGTAACACATATATATATATATATATATATATATATATATATATATATATATATTTATATACTTCTTCCATATCAGCAAATGCTGGCATATATATATCGCCATAACTCTTTGCAAGAAAACTCATTGAGTCTTAGCATCGTTTCGTAGCTTAGTTATCTAAGTCTAACGCAACTCAAACAGAAGAAAAACTTTTGCTTTTTAGCCAACTTTCTATTATGAAACTTTTAAGCTATAAATTTGTTGTTGATTACTAAAAAACAATAATCAAGCCAGGCAGAAAATGAGCTAAAACTAAGCCGATTGTCTGCATGAAGTAGCTTATATCTTCTATTATCTGTGGATTTTGCTATTGCCTTCCTTCATAGGCTGAGTAAGCCACAGCGAGCTCTGTTGTCCTCCTATTAGTGAGCTAGAGTTCTTATGATCTAGAGATCTTATGCTGAACTGAATCTTTTCGCTGAAGAAATGAAATTTATAGCTAATCTATGAAATTTATAGCTACTCTAAATCTATATCTATTGCCATGGTTTGCCACGTTGTCTAATTGGAACATAAAGCACAGGTGTCCTTCTTATGTTCCCAAGCTCGATCATTTTGCCATTGTGGTAAGTCTAGGGTGACCATACGTCCTGGAATTCCGGGACATGTCCCGCTTTTGTCAAGACAAGTGAAGAATTTTTTTGAGGAAAGCAGCGCAGATAAGCAGTTTTTTGCAACAAAGTCGTCGACCGTCCCGGAATGGCCTGAGGCCGATCTGGTCACCCTAGGTAAGTCGTATATACCATGTTCATGTCCTTATGTTCAAGGACCTACTACTACTTTCAAGAACTAAAACTTGTCTTACTTTAAGTAAACTGCATGAATATGAATAATAATTTGCATAGAACTAGCTGGGGCATCATCATCACAATTATTCTCCTTTTTATCCATTCTAATTCAAACGATTCATGACTTTTCACTTCACAAATGCCCAAAACCGAATTAACTTTTAGCGTTCGTCATTTGCCAAAGTTATAGCATTTTCCCCATAGACTGATTATTTACTAAGAAAAAAAAAAAAAACATGGCTTACTTATGAACCACACACACTCGGTTTAAGCATCTAGCATAAGTTGAAAACAATTTGAAAAATGATTTGCTTTTCAATAAATATATTTTAAGCTTACTTTGCCAGCAGCTTAACATCAAATGCGAATTTGCTAGCCGTATAAGCTGTGGGAATTATGAATGCATATATATATATATATATATATATATATATATATATATATATATATATATATATATATTCAAAACTTTAAGCTGATATAATATGGAAAATATAATTTGCAAAAAACAAGTTGGTATTTGGGTTGTTAACGATGGCGCAATACTCTGTACGGAGTTGAAGAACATATATTTTAGTTTTTTTTTTTAAATTTTTTTCTTTAACTATAAGAATTTGTTTATATTATTCATAGGGAATATATAATCTCTATAAAATCTTAAAGATAATGTATTTCGCCTGTCGACTTATATGCCCGACTGGCGCACACCGGTGCAAACAACTCTTATAAATTCTATTTCAAAAATTCAATTTGCTGCTCTGCAGTTTTTGCTCTTGTTGTTGTTGTTGTTGTTGTTGCAGCTGTATGGGATGAATGCCGCTCGCTAATCTGATAATGAGTGTAAATTTATGATTATGTACATGCATTTAATGGGGCACACCCTGGCCCAGCTTCCAGCTTTCCAGCTGCCAGCTCAGCCCAGCTCAGAGCCCACTCCATTTGAGCACCAAACAGGCATTAGCCTGTTCTGTCCGCCCTGTCCGCCCTGTCCGCCCTGCCACGCACCCCTCGCTTCAGCTTATCGCATGCAAATTGAGACACTTGTGTGCGTGTGTGTGTGTGTGCGTGCAGCACATACTGACACGCCTCTGGGGAATAACATTTTTCATGCGTCCAGGGCCAGGTTCGAGGACAGCGCGCATCGGTGTCGAGGACAACGACGCGTCGTCGCGATGTCGGCTGGCATCATCCACTCGATGATTCTGTCAATTTGAGTAAATCTTTTTAATGGATCGCAAAAAATTAATCGTGTGGAATATTTTTGAAAGCATTCGAGCCCCACACACACACACACACACATGTGCCCTCTCTCTCTGTCTCTTGTACACTACTCAATTTGCTCCGACTCTCACTCACTCTCACTTGCCCGTCTCCTTCTCTGCCTCGCTGCCTGCGCACATAGTTATGCATGAAGTTTTTCGCCAATCTGATGTGCGGATGCGAGTGCGATTACGAGTATGTTCATAAGTTCGTGAGCTGGTATATAAACGGCCACTTAAGTTATTTGTCAAGCGGAAATCGATTTTAGTTTTCAATTTTTGTTGCTTAGCTACCAGCAGCGCTCCATCGGCCCCCAAACAGAAAAAAAAGAAGAAATATCCTAAGCCCCAATTCCAAGCCATAACCCATGCATGTTAGGCAAGCCATTGAGCTGAATCTGTTCATGAATTTTATTGCGCAGCATAATAAATAAATTAAATTGCATATTTTATATTTATATATTGGATATTTATATATACATATATATATATAGAACTCTGCCTTGCCGCTCGTTGAGCAATTTATGATTATTATTTTTTATTACTTTTTATTATTTTGCAATCCACAATATGCGCACTCAATTTTAATTTTGCTCGCCGTTTCTTTGCTCCGCTTTCGACTGTCATCATAATGTTTCATTTTGAAATTCAAGTGTTTGGCTTGCGACAAGTGCTACTCAGTCAAGTGTGTGCAAGAGCGAGGCGGAGAGTGTGGGGAGAGAGTGAATCTGACCTAAAGAAATTGGTTTTGTATTGGACATTGTGTTCCAGTTTGGGTTTTAGCTAGCTAATGAAACTGATTGTGGACAAGGACTCTGCACTGCACTCATCAAATTCGAAGAGCATCGAAATAGAAAAGAGAAAAAAGAAATGGGAAAGAATTGCATTAGCAGTCAATCTGCTTAACATACTAATACAGACAACGTATGTTATCTGAAATGAAATCAAATATTTTATTTCATGCCGCTTAGCTGACGGCAATTAAGCTTATCAAATAATGAGCAAATGTTCTTCTGTTTCACATTTGTGCAACTTAATATGCTTTTATGATTGCCACTAAAACGTTTCTTAATCGTTTCTTAGTATTGGGCAGCATCATTTGTCATTAACCTAGAGCTGGAGTTGAATTAAATTGAATTAATTGCATTTTAAATAACATTTACAGAAAGTCTTATGCTCTGACATGCTTTAGTTAATGGCTGTAGATTGAATTTCAGTCAATCACAGAGTTGGTCAATTAAATTCAGTCTGTCTGTCTGTCAGTGTATAATTAATACAGAAAGTCAGTCAGTCAATCTGTGATGTAGTCAGTCAGCCAGTCAGACAGTCAGTCAGACAGGACATCAATCAGTTTGTCAATCAATTAATGCATATGTTATTCAGTTACTCTTTCAGTCAGTCATTCAATCAGTCAGTCAATCAATTTCAAGTATTCAGCCACAGTTAATCAATCAATCAGTATGTCAATTAGACATTCAGATAGTCAATCAACCAATCATCAGCTATCAATCTTTCAGTCAGCTATTCAATCAGTTTTAACTATTCAGTGTATCTTTCAGTCAGTCAGTCTACCAATCTGTCAGTCCATTAAGCAATAAATTAGTCAGTCAATCAGACACTCAATCAGATCATCAAACATTAATTAATCAGACATTCAGATAGTCAATCAATCAACTATCAATCTTTCAGTCAACCAGTCAATCAATGTTAGCTATTCAGTTAAACTTTCAGTCAGTCAGTAAATTAATCAGTCAATCAATCAGTCAGGCAATCAATTTCAAGTATTCAGCCACTCTTAAAGTCAGCCAGTCAATCTGTCGGTTAATCAATCAGCATGTCAATCAGACATTCAGATAGTCAATCAATCAATCAATCAACTATCAAACCTATCAGTTAGTAAATCAACCAGTCTGTCAAGCAAGGACAACCATTCAGTCAAGCTGCCAGTCAGTGAATCAATCAATCAGCCAGTTACTCAGGCTGATGTACTCAGTGAATCAAGTAGTCACTCAGTCAGTTAGTCCATCAGTCCATCCAGTCAGTCAAATAATAAGTTAATCCCAGTGGCAGTCAGACAATCTATCTATCTGACTGTCAAACCATAAATCTGTCTGTCACTTAAATTCTGTCAACAATTAATTTAATCACTCAGTCAGTCAGTCTATGAGTTCGTTCGTTCGTCAGCCAGTCAAGCAGTCAATCAATCAGGCAGGACCAGTGAATCAGCCAGTCAATGAGTCAATCACAGAAGCAGTCAGTCAATCGGACAATCTGATTTGATAGCTGACAATTCTGTAAATCTGTAAATCTGTCAACCAGTCAGTCAGATAATCAATGTCAAGCATTTATTGTAGGTCAGTCACTCAACCAAGTGTCAAGTTAGGCAAAATAAACAGCTTAAAAAATCTATACAAATTCTGCATATACATATGTATAGTATATAGATATGTATATGTATATATATGCAAATATATATCTTTCGATATCTTTTGAGTGCGCGGTCAGCAGCCATAAGATATTCAGGTTCAGGGATGCATTATTGGCGGAGCCAAGTTAAAACTTTGTTCATTTGGTGGGTGTTGGTGATGTTGGTGGTGCCTGGTGGCTTGGCATTGCCTTGGCGATGGGTTGTGTTCTTTGACCAGCGATTCGCTTTGGCAGCGCCGAAAGATTAATTTGAAAAATATTTGCGGTATGTGCAAAATAAACTTTTTCTTGTTTGCCCCAAGCCGTTCGGGGCGGCAGCTCACAAATGATTGCGAGCGAAGTTTATGGCTTCTGGCTGCCATTTCTTATTAATGGCACTGCCGAAACTGGAATTCTTTTAAAAATTAATAAAAACGATTGCGATTGCACAAATACACAGAACAGCACCGTTGCTGCTGTTGCTGCTGTTGCTTTAAACCTTTGGTCAAGTCCAACAATTTTCATTTTCATTTTAATTTAAATTTTATTCTCGACTTTATTTGCATGCATTTTCCCATAAATCTTTGACTCTGACTTTGACTGCATATTAATAAAGCTCTTTGAGTCGTGCGATTGAATATTGGAAAAGCATTTGAATCGGCTGGCAAATGGAATTATTTAGTTGTCAAAAGATAATTTCTAAAGGCCCAGCCCGGCACTCCTTTAATACTCAATTTATTTATTTATTTCTATTTATTTTTTACACATTTTCGAATCCTTAATTGCCATCAGTTGCAGGCAATGAAATGATTGGAATTCAAGAAGGAGAAATTCATTTAAGAGAGTCTTTGTGCTGCAGTAATTCTAGCTAAAGGGATTCTCAGAAATTGATAGCAGAAGCAACTACTATGAGCAGAGTTTTAATAAATATTTAATAAAAATATATAAATGAAGCAGACGAAGGAAATTATTTGGCTTGAAGTTTAAAGTGTCGCTAGAAGCAAAAATTTGTTGAATCAGACTGGGCCTAAGGCGTCTTTGCGAACATATTTACTAAGGAAATGGCATGAGTTATCGAAAACAATCACAAAACTCGTGCTGCATTTGGTGTACAGGAGGGACGGACGGACGAACGGATGGATGGAAGGAAGGACGGAAGGACGGACGGACCGAAGCACACACGAACAGCCAGACTTGACATGTATTGACTCAGCTTCTTATCCCGATTAAAAATTTATAAGCTCTATGAGTTCTGCAGCGCGTCCTTCTGCCTGCTACATACATTTTCACAAAATCAATGCATTCAGCAGGGCATACAAATTAAACAAAATATCTCTTTCATTCGTATAAGTATCTCGTAATACCTTCAAATGACATGTAAATCAAAACATGAATAGGATTTCAGCTCTATAATCTTTAATATATTATTTACTATTGTGTCCAAAGGGAAGTCGAACAAATAATTTCCAAACAAAAATTACAGTTTTAAGCTTGATTTATGGAGTGTGTTGAAAACAACACTTAACTGTACCGGAGGTCACGAGAATTCGAGCTAAATCATAAACTGAAAATAAAATGATTTTCATTATTGAATTCATTTTGGGCAATAATAAAACAAACATGGAAAAGCAACGATTTAACTATTTCGAAATGAATTCTATGAAAATACTTTAAATGCATTGAACATTGAGCGGAATTACACTGAAAGAAAAAAGCAAATAAACAAACATTGGCAACAACTATGTGTGCGTTTGGCATGCTACATATGTTATGTTGGCTCGCACATGCGCTTGCCCCTTTCGGCAACGAAGTGGGCGGAGTTGGGGAGTGGGGGAGTTGAGCGAGGCGAGTGTGTGGGTTAGCAAATTTCTATTATTATGTATTTGTTTTGCTTTTGCGCTCGCTTCGGTGCAAACAGAGCAAAATAATGTTGATTTTTTGCAGCTTTCACTCCAAATGTCTAAATGTCAATCAGGGCGCAGTGGGCAAAGAGTCAGTCGGCAGTCGACAGTCGACAGTTGGCAGTCGTCAGTCAGGGGGCAGAGTTGAAGCTGGAGCTGCCAGCTCATGGGGATATAATACATTTTTAATTAAATGAAAGCAGTCAGAAATCTAACCGGCGATGCGAAGCACTCCTCGCAGGCATGTACCAGCGACATCCGCAGCCAACCGCAGCCGGCGGAAGTGCTGCGGCTTGCGTGCCTCAGCCGTAAGGAAGTTTAGTTATTTAGGAATTCGTCTTGGCAATTTTCCAGTGTTGCTACCACTGCTGCCTGCACAGGTGCACACTGGCAATGGTACGGGACTCTGATTAATTATAATTAATTATAAGCATTGCCATGAAACTGTTTTGCCATTGCACAATGTGCGCAATGTTCGATCCAAAGAGCATACACAAATGAATTATTCATAATGCTTTATTGACGATAATTAATTGGTAACTTATTCTATTTGAAATTAATGAACATGTACAAATATTTCATTACATTTGATTATTTATTTATGCTCTCCAATGATTTACCGTTGCCGGTGCTATTGCCATTGTTGTTGCCCTTGTTGTTGCCCTTGTTGTTGCTAGCTTAATTTATTTATCGAGCGTCTCTGTCGCTCGTATTGTTTTCTGGCAAATATAATTATGCATTTTATTGGGTCTCATATCTGCACTTGATTTTTATTTCTGGGTAATTGGCTCTGATGAGCTTTACGTAATACTGCGTTCAAAAATTAACCGCATGCCAAATTAAATATTCACAAAATCAAACAGTGCGCAAAAAGTTTTCTGCATTAAAAAAAATCACAAAAAAAATAAACACAAAAAAAAACAAACTGAAAAAAAAACTGAAAAAACAATTTGAAATTCAATTTAAAATGCCACTGTTCATAAAGTTTGATTAGGCTTTCGTTGCTTTTAATGAGTTTCTGTGGCGAGTTCTTTATTTTCATACTGATTTGCATCTTTTTAAGCGAGAGATATGGTAAAATATCAAGAAACTTGCCAAAAAGTGCGATGGGAATAATAAGAAATACAAAAATCTTAATTATTATATATATTTTTTACTTTATTACTTTTTTTTATGTAATTTTATTTATGTTAATTATTAAATATTTTTTATTAAGTTTACTTATTTCATTAATTTAATTTATTTTATTTATTTTCATTTATTTTATTATTTTTATTTTATTTGTTTATTTTATTTTTATTTATTTTAATTATTTTATTTATTCAACTTAATTTTATTTAGTTCATTTAGTTAACTTAACTTTATTTATTTTATTCATATTATTTATTTGATTTATTCATTTATTTTTTTATTTTATTCATATTATTTATTTTATTTTTATTTATTTATTTATTTCATTTTATTTTTATTTATTTGATTTATTTATTTTTATATATTTTTATTGTATATATATTTATTTTTATTTGTTATTTTATTGACTTATTTGATTTGTTTATTTTATTTATGGCTTAGTATTTTTTTATCTTATTTATTTTTTAACTTTTACTTAATCAGTTTATTTTATTAATTTTTTTTAATGTTTTTTTTTTGTGTATTTTATTTTGTTTTCAGCTACTTATATTTATTTATTTTAAATTTTGATTTTTTATATTTTTAATTTTTATTATTTATTTTTTGTTTAGTTTTTATTTTATTAATTGAATTAATTTGATTGAATTTTAAATTTAAGTATTTTATTATTTTATTTTATTTTATTTTTTTTTTAATTTTTACTTTATCAGTTTATTTTATTTATTTATCTTAGCTTTTTTTGCGTATTTTATTTTGTTTTGTTTGTTTTTTGTTTTTAATTTTATTTTATTAATTTAATTTTTTTTATTTGATTTACTTTTAAATTTCCACAGATATTCTTAGTATTCGTACATTATATACATATATATATATATATAAATTCTATATACCTAAATTTATATATACATACACATAAATTTAAAAAAAAAATTCTATTTAATTTCATTCCAACAATTCTCTCAAAGTTTTATTCACTAAACAAAGCAGTTTCTATGAAAATAACTTCAAGGGAAATATATGTATTAACTTTAATGTTTCCGAAATTCTTCAAATTAAATGCTTTTCACGATTCAACTATCATTTTCGAGAAAATGCAAAACTTTTCTTTCAGTGAAATACTTAGAAATGCATTAAGAGAAAATATTGTTTTTCTTACGAGAATTTGTTCACTTAGAAGCAATAACATTGTCCGATTTGATGTGACTATTCAAGCGTATTGTGCAAATGCTGAAATAATTTATTAAACAAATAAGAGTGCACTAGATACGTGTGGGCTAGCGGATGCTCTATCAGCGAAAGGGCAGCTGAGTATGGATTAAAATTAATATTTCTAGAACATAAAAGCTTTTTGTTATTCATAATTATTTATATATTGCCACCTTAGGGTTTGCCTCCTACATGAGTTTTAATGAAAATTGCATTAGGATCGTATGTCTAAAAGCGAATATCCAATTGCCAAATTGAATTGTGGGCGGATCAAGCGTCGCTGCAGCAGCTGGCTTGCCTGTGTGGGTGTTTATGCTGGCAGCCAGTGTTGCTCAAAGTCGACTTATTGGGTTTTAATTATAAAGTTATTTTGCAACAAAATATCAAATAACCAAATTCATATGGAAAATTAGGGATTGCAAGGAGCAATAGGCCACTGGGGCGCCCACGTCCATTCAGTCTGTCGCTGGCATTCAATCTCGCATGGTCTTTGTCACCCACATGTGTGTGTGTGTGGGTGAGCATGTTGAGCGAATAAAATATTGTGGTTGTGGCTGCTGCAGTATGCAGCTGGACGCTGCAGCGTCGCCCACACGCCATGGCGTATTGATTGATTAAAAAGTGTTGCCGAAAGCGACTTCAATTAAACTAAAATATAATATTCTGGAATCAAATATGGCCTTAAAGGCAATACGCCTTCAACAAATACCAATGTTTTTTTTTTTTGCTACTATTGCGTATACGCAGCGTTGCGCCCACTATTAGCCAGCATTAGGCCGGACAATAGAGCTCTACTCAGCCCAGAAACCGAAAAGGTAATCATCCGCACACTCAACACTCACTACAGCCTGGCATTGTTTGGCATTTAAGCCGATTAACAAGAGCGGCGCATGCTGCAAATGCTGCAAGTGGTGCATGTGGTGCAAGTGGTGCGCTCACGCATATCAAATCTGCCGACAAGCAGGCGTACACCTGCACTTGAATTTTTAATTACCTTCCACATTTTAATTAACAAAAAAGATAGAAGAGAAAAAAAAAAAAAGAATAAAGCAACGCCAAAGCGACATTTGTGAAAGGCGCTCGGACAGCTGATGGCTGACTGGACGGACGGACGGACGGACGGACGTCTGTCTGTCAGTCCTGGCTGACTAGCTTTGGCCTTTGCCCAGGCTGCTGTACTGTACGTCGCTCGACACGGGCTTCTGTGAAATTAAAATTTATTTTAACCATAATCTGGAAAATTCAATGAACAACATGCGAACTCAATTGAATTCAATTTGATTCAATGGGATGTAGACGAGCAAGGGCCACAGTCGATGGCAATGGCAATGGCAATGGCAATGGGAATGGCAATGTCGACGCCAACGTCAAGTCAATAGCAGCGAATTTGTTTGTTCTGATCTGTGCGGATTGAAATACAGTTAGGGATTCAAAGCCAGAGTCAGCAGCTCCCCATGAGTGAGAGACAGAGAGAGGGAGAGAGGGAGGGAGAGCAACATGCGGCACGCCCACTGCATGACAGCTAGGAGCACTACAATTTCGCATCGTCCCTGGCCAAATGCAGCTGCCTGGCTGGTCTGGCTGGTCTGACTTGCTGCCCTGACTTGCTGGCCATAGACGTGACTCTCAGATTGATGACTCTGCAAGTTGCTTGTGCATGGCAATGGGGTAATTTGATTATCGTTTCGCAGATGGAATATGAAACATCTGCTTCGATAAGTTCGCCAATGGCTATTTCACGATTTCACAACTGAATTGCCATACAAATTGTATGATATATATATATACAACATACTAAAAACCATATATATACTATATATGTATATACTATATGTGTATACTATATGTATATATACTATATACACATGTATTTTATATACATTGAAATAGAAAGAACTTGTAGAAATTTGATTTTATGATTCCACAGACAAATACAAATAGTTGTAAATTTCCATAAAACTTATAATAAATATGTTAAACAACAAATCGATAAAGCAACTTAACTTTGACTTTTTGTACTCGCTCACTAAGTGAGTGGAAGAGTATATTGGCTTGAGCATGAGTTAAAGACTTGATATTTGAAAATTAAGCTCGCTCAGTCTTATAAAGTGTTTAGATTTTTGAAATGCGCTCACTAGGTGCGTGGCAAAGCGAGCTATATTATATCTTCAGATATTGTATAGATATAGTATACTATATTATATTATATATACCAGATGTATAATTTCAGATTTAGTAAAAAACACTTTTTGATTTTCTTAAATTTTATTTGACATTTTTTTAGACTCTTTAACATAAAATGAAATATTTTATTTATCTCTAAAAACTAACATTAATTTGTTGATTATTATTATTTGAGTCTCTAGAGACTTGAAATTTTGAATATATATTTCTATTGACAGTTAAAAACTACAAAAAAATATATAGTAATTCGATCGAGCATAGGCTGCATGGCAAATCGGACTGAACTGTATCTACTAAAGTTCTTAAGTTAGAAAACATTTGATCGAAATAACTCTGTAACTTCCAATGTCTTAGATACTTTTTCTCAAACTTTGAGAGTTAAGATACTCTAGAATCCCTCTAAAGATTGACTAAACATTATATACTTGGCAAATCGGGTAAGCTTGTAACTTCTAAAGTTTTAGAGCTAGAAAATTTAACTACTTAGTTACTGTTCGTTTGCTCTGCTCTTTTGATTAACAAAAAATTATAAATATTAACATTATAAAAATATTAGCATACATATATATACCTCTTAGAGGCGTATCAAATCGGTTAATCCATATATACCAAAATTTTTGTAGCTAGAGCTCTCAAATATGACAGCTAACTCTACCACTTATTCGCCCTGCATCCTCATAGCTCTCTCTCTCTCTCTCTCTCTCTCTCTCTCTCTTTCTCTCTCTCTTTCTCTCTCTCTCTCTCTCTCTCTCTCTCTCTCTCTCTCTCTCTCTCTCTCTCTCTCTCTCTCTCTCTCTCTCTCTGTCTCTCTCTGTCTCTCTCTCTCTCTCTCTCTCTCTCTCTCTCTCTCTCTCTTCAGATTAACCAAGGAAAAGTATTTAACTTAATTCTTCCAACATGAACAAGTATCGTGCAGTCGTTGCTGGCCGACTGTCACACACTTACTTGTGCCTTTTTTGCGTTTTGTATAACTTTTGCTCTTTTCTGCTGCATCATCTTCTCGTTCTCTATATTTTGTTTTTTTTTTTTTTCTGTCCTGTCGCTGCTGATCCTGCAGTTGCTGCTGGCTGTTGCTGCCTGTGCCAAATGCATTTACTTGTTAATTCGTTCAACAGCAAACTCACTTTCCAAGTGTGTGTGGGTGGGTGTGTTGGTGTGTTGGTGTGTAAGGGTGTATGGGTGTGTGGGTGTGAGGGCGTGTGGGTGTGTGTTTGGTTAGTTTCTGTTGTGCAATGCGCTGCAATTCAGTTAAGTTTTGATTGCTATTTTCGCTTCGCTTCCTGGCAGCGGCTGCCTGCGCCCCTGGCGCCAACACAGCCAACGTTATCATAGCCCGTTACCTTTACCGTTACCGTTGCTGTTACCTTTACCTTTACCTTTAGCGGTGCCGTTGCCGTTGCCGTTGCCGTTGCCGTTACTGCGACCGCCAGCGAGGCCTCGGCACAATGTTGCCAACAGCAGCAAATGTGTGACATATCCGCTTCCGCTTGCCGCACTAATGTATTAGAGCAAGCGACACGCACACAGCTAACCACCCTCACACACACACACACATGACTAAAAACAGTGGCAACTATTTACAACTTTTTCTTTTTTTTTTTTTTTTTTTAGTTATAAATTGTCGTTGCTTTGTATCATGCAAGAAAAATATTGCACTGACAAAAAATGCAAACGTGATGAAGACTGTGTTGCTGCACAGCAGTGCGTGGGCGTGGGTATGGGCGTGGGCGTGGACGTGGTGGCGGTGGTGGCGCTGGTGGCGGTGGTTGCGGTGGTCGTGCTGGTCCTTGTGGTGGCTATGGGCGTGTGCGTGGGCGTAAGCATGCTGCGATAACATTCAACAACTGGCAAACAAAAAAAAAAAAAAAGTGGTATGAACTGCTGCCAGCTTCTGCCGTGAACTGCAATGGGCTGCAAAAATTTCGCTTTGTTTGGCTTTGTTTATCGAACTCACTTCACACAGTGCCAGTGTGCGTTGCTGTCAGTCGGCTGCCTGCTGTCAGCGCTATTGTCCCCACGGCCATTATGTCCTTGCCGCAGCGCAGCTACAAGTTTGGATGACATTAAATGCAGAAATATGCTAAATATTTCAATATATTCAACGAAAAAGTTCTAATTGTCAAAGCGATTCATATGAAAAAGAGTTTTCCAGCGAGTTTTCCAGCGAGTTTTTTAGCGAGTTTTTTAGCGAGTTTTCCAGCGTGTTTCCAACTGACTGGCATCATTGTCATTAGTTAAGCATTTCAATTATAATAATATTAAGTGTGGATGTCAATTAAATTGTTAAGCTGAGAATGCATTAGAGAGTTTTGAGTAGCTAAACAGAGTGTGTCAAGGGTAGTTAAGGAAAGAACATATTTAAGTGATTTATAATAAATACAGGATATACTTGACTCTTTGTCTTCTGTATAATTGGCTTAAAAGTGACTCTGTAAGAATTTGAAATAAAATTTAAATTCAAATTATTCCATTTCTTCTTCAAACTTTATAATTTGTTGGATTTAGTGAGAGTTGTCAGATATTCAGCTAGTTCGATATACAACTTATTTTAATCTACACACAATCTAGATTGCAAATTTCAAGACAACTAGCGTATCTCTCGTAAGACAAAGGTAACACTTTACAAGATACTCATCATTCCAGTGATACTTTATGGTGTCGAAGCCTAGACAGTGACCAAGTGCAGCTGCTCTTGGTGTCTTCGAGAGAAAAATTCTACGCAAGATCTTCGAACCTGTTTGCATTGGCAAACCTATCGTATCAGTTGGAATGACGGACGAGCTGTATAAGCTATACTTCGATGTGGGCATAGTTAAGCGCATTAACATTCAGCGTCTTTGTTGGCGTTGGTCACATTGCCCGTATGGAGGGAACAACTTTAGCTCGTTCTGTATTTGATCGACTCCAATAGCCATGCTGAATAACGGTCAGGCAGGCAGACTAAGGGACTGGAATAAGTTGAGTTGGCTGTGTTTCAGTTAAAGCAATCAATGCTGCAATCCTCATTTCCCATTTTGCTTAAAATTTATATCGAATAGGAACATTCTTCTAAGGCAAAAGAACATGGTTTTCTCTCTTTAAATAACTTATGTGCATATAACTAGAGCATCGGGCACAAGTTCCTATACATGTTCACTAGTATGAGTATATCCTTGCTTGCATATGCCATGTATATGAGTATATTTATGATTGAATATACCCTGTAAGTATGTACTTATAATATACCCCGTACTAGAATAGACCCTGTAAGTATATACTCGAATATATCCTGTACGTGAATATATCCTGTAAATGATTACATCCCTTACTTGAATATACCCTATTAGTGAATATACCCTGTAAATGAGTATTTCTTTCACAAAATGTATATGAATTTTAGAGCTTTAAAGCTTGGAGAATCAACAGCTTCAGAGATAAAGAGTATTTTCTTTAGAGTTTCACAACTTTGAGTTAGCAACACTGCCTTATTAGGCAACCCATTTAAAAGGCAAAAGTAATTTTTTATTGAGTTTTGAGAGAGAGAGAGAGTCTTAGGGGAGACTTACACCAGAGAAACACTTGCAAAGTATTACAATTTTTTATCAAAGTAATAGTTCAGTTCGTCAAAGCAGTTGATAGCTGCTATAAATTATATAGCCTACTTTTTGGGGCATTTCATTTCAGACTAAAGTTAACTATTTTTAGACCTTGAAAGAGCATTGTGCAGTCATTAATGCTTAACTGGAATATGGCCATTTGTTTAGGCTGAAAAAGCTGCATTGCTCGGTTCACCCAAATATGGCAATAGGAATTGCTTGTGAACCGTTTTGGTAAAGACGGAAGTTATATATCTATATATAGTATATATATTTATAGATATATATTTATAGATATATAATCGGCTTAAAGCTGCATTGTAAGCATCAAGGAATTAGGAAATAGACCGACAGTCATCTTAACATCGCAAGATGCATTTGCTTTGGGCTGGGCTGATGCCAGCCGTCAACGGCAGCAGCAACACTAATGAACACTGACCAAAGCCAGTCTCTCTCTCCCTCTCTCTCCCTCTCTCCCTCTCTCTCTCTCTCTCTCTCTCTCTCTGTGTGTGTGTGAATGATTTGGTGTATGCTGGTGTGTGTGTTCTTTTATTCTAGCTGGCATTCTTGCTGGTGCCGAGTGTTTGGAGGCAAGGACTGTTGATGCTTAGGGCACATTGGGTAGTTCATCGGGTGGTTGCCATGGAAATCTATGGTCCAAGTGAAGAGGCCGGCTCTAGCGTGCTGCATGCCAGATTCAGTGCGGCAAGCCGCAATTAGGTGAGCTTAGTGGCTCCAGCAGCAACGGCAACAGCAACAGCAACAGCAACAGCAACAGCGACCAGTTACATCATTCTCACACGCACAAGGACTTTCAAAAATTTCACAAATATTTTCACAGATGCAAAATGTAGAAGAGCGATGCAAACACAATTTGCAGCACCAGCAGCAGGAGCAGGAGCTGTGACAGGTGATATCATTTGGACAACGTGCACGTATACTGCTGTATGTCATTTTTAAATTCAACAAAGCCGAAGCTCGTTTGCCAAATTGTTGATAAAATTGCTGAAACCGAACACAGTTGCAACAGCAACAGCAGCAACACCAACACCAACAGCAACAGCAACAGCAGCAACCACAAGAGCCGCACGAACTGTTGGCCAGAAAGAAAAAAAAAACAAAAAAAAAAAAATTAAAAAAAAAAATCCAAAAAAAAAACAGCTAACGTTGACTTAAAAGCTGATATACTTCAACGGTTTTTTGTGTTCACAATTTCTTGGTTCACAGCAAAAAAACAAAAAAAAAATGGGGGAAAAAAATGAGCAAAAAAATCATGCTGACTGGCCCAGACTCTGTGGTCGATGGTAACAAGCATCCGAATGCATTCATATGCGGATGATCCAATTTGTTTTTCCTGCATTTCAATTGTCATGGCTACGCGAAAAAAAATCTCTGTTCGCCTCTGGTTGGCTGTTCTCTTTGCCATGAGCTGGCTAAAGTGGCAGCTAAAGCTTGAAGACCATAAACCAATTAATTGTTACTTTAATTTCAATTCGATGCGGAACGCAAATGTTTATTTGCTTGGCCCAAATTGACTTTTGCCTTGAATTCTGACGAAGTACAGTGGGGCTTTTGCATGAAAAATGTGACAAAAATCAATCAATTAGTGAATTTGATAGAGAATTTATCAGAGATGCTGGCCAAACCAAAAGGTTTGTCAAATTTGATGAAAGAAAAGGCTTAATGAAAGCCTTCAAAGTTGAGAAAAAGAACGAAAACCTCCAAAGAAATGTGAAAAAATATTAGGTTTTCCTATTGAATTGGAAGAAACCCTTAGCATAAGGAGTATATATCTTATAGTTCTTGAAAATATATATATATATATTTATTATTTAGTCAAAATCAAATTTCTCTCGTTTCATCAAACACTTTTCAGTTTGAAAATATCTTGCTTAGCTCGAAAGTTATGATTTTTGCAACGAAAAAAACGCTAAAACTCCACTGTGCGACGTAGGTACATAAAGCCACAGACATATAACATATCAGCCATATTCATATCAAAGTACAGCAAATTCATATATTTATTAAATCTCAAAAATAAAAAAAAAGAAGAACTTGAATTCATCATGAGCAGCGAAAAGTTATTAATATTTGCATTGGCTGCAAAGGCAAATAGAGTCACATATATTGATAGATATACGTATTTATATTTATTTATATATATATAGATATAAATAAATGTAAAAGTATATGACATATAGCATATTTGATGCCGTGACTGCGATGTTGACATCTATATATCAGATATATTGAAGTCCGTCAATCATGGATAGCTTGAATTATATTTAAATTATTCATTCAATGATTGAGAGACGGACAAACGGACAGTAGAACGGACGGACGGACAGAGGGACGGACGGACGAATGAAAGAATGAACGGGCGGACGGACTGATAGACGGACGGACAGACGGACGCACAGACGGACGGACAGACGGAGGGACAGTCAGATGGAGGGACGGTCTGAAGGACAGACGGACAGGCAGATAAGCGGACAGACAGACGAATGGACGGACATACGGACGGACGAACTGAAGGACGGACGAAGGAACGAACGTACTGAGGGACGGACGAATAGATGGACAAACTGACAGAGGAAGGGGCGGACGAAGGAACGGACTGAAGGATGGACGGACAGGCGGACGAACAAACGAATAGACGAGCAAATGAACAGACTAACGGACGGACAGACGAACGGACGGACAGACGGAGGGACAGTCAGATGGAGGGACGGTTTGAAGGACAGACGGACGAATGGACAGACGGACAGATGGACGGACGAACGGACGGACAGACAGTTAAACGGAAAGACAGACGAATGGACAGACAGACTGACGGATATAGCTATATCGACTCGGCTCGTCGTCCTGATCAAGATTATATATACTTTATGGGGTCTGCCACGCCTCGTTCAGGGTCTAAAAATCCGCTTTATGCATAATGCACTTCAGACTCAATATGCTTAGTCAGGTCTAAGAGCTCTAATGACTTGTTTTAGGCTTAATTAATTTTCCATTTAAGCAGTTGCCTTTGACTCGATTTGATACAGCAGCGATAATTGTTAATGCCATGTCTCAGTGATGCTGCAATTATAGACAGAAATCCTCAATTCTATGGGTATTATGTATGCTTAGGGTGTGGGTGTAAATGTCAACGAGCTGGAATTATCTGCAACTCCTTTCAATTTGCTGCTCATTATTAATTCAGGGGAATTTCGTTTGATGGCAACGGCTTTGAATCGTTGAGCTTTTCAGCAGAATCGATGCAAACTATAGTTGTTGCCATTCGCTGTAAGCGGCAACCACTGTCTGCCCCGCCATACAGCAAATGGCAAAGGGCAAAGGGCAACGGGTAACGGGCAGAGAGCAGAGAGCAAGAAGCCTAATGTTTGCTTATTTTTTATTCAGTGAACAGCACCTTTACTTTATTTATATATATATTTATTTTTATTTTTTGGTTTTTACTTTTTTTTGTTTTTATATTTGTTTCGGCGTGTTCAGCAAACTGTACCAAGCATTTAGTTGAGATGTGTCGGACGTTTTACTTGGCTGTAAATATTCAATGTAAATTTTAAGAAAATACATTTCAAGTCGGAATGGAATGCAAGTTATCTAAGTTATCTTATGTGTAGAGCACATGTGTACCTTTAGAATATCTTGAATATGCCATTAATGAAGGCACAGGCAAAGCTAGATTCTTGGAATATAGTATATGTAAGAAGAAGTTTATCATAGCGAGACTTACTTTATATACTATATCTACATATATGCATAAAAATATTTAGGAACTTGAATTTTTATACACATATAAATGTATAGCATCGTCTTAAGGTTTCTTGAACAGGCGCCTGACCTGAACATAAAATTATCTTTAACTTGTTTTTATGTTTATATATTTATTAGAAAGAATCTTGAAATTTCGATGATATAGGCTCGCCTAGACCAGCTCTCACTGTATTTGTATAGCAAATGTATCAGAGACCTTGCCTGATTGGCTAAAACTGCATCCTTTCTACAGTCTTAGAGCTAGAACTATGACAACTATGGGCAACTGCTTAGCTGTTTCCTAAACTAACCACTTCTACTAGCAGCTTATCACTTTGAGACTTGCCATAAAGTGTTTAATATAGAATCTTGTGATTAAATGAATATATAATTATATATAATTAAATATATAACATTTAATATATATACTTTTAATGTATAAATATATAAAAATTTAACAAATACTTGGCCTTTCTATATATGAAGCAAAAAATGATACATTAGCTTGTACTAGAAGCGCATCGAGAGTTGCCATAAAGTGTTTAATATAGAGTCTAGAGTCTAGTTTGTAGAACTACAGGGATTACCCCAAGTAATTTATTGAGAATTGATCAAGGAATCTGTTTTCTAAGATTTAAGATTCTGTTAATTTATGTCTTCTAACAGTGATTGCCTCTAGGCTTAGTGTGAGGCTGAGAGCTTGCATCTTGCGTCTTAGCGATGGACTGCAAGCTCTAATTGTCACTCTTTGAGAGAAAGAGAGAGAGAGAGAGAGACAGAGAGTGAGAGAGAGAGAGAGAGAGAGAGAGAGAGAGAGAGAGAGAGAGACAGAGAGAGAGAGAGACAAAGAGAGACAGAGAGAGACAGAGAGAGACAGAGAGAGAGAGACAGAGAGAGAGGGGGAAAGGGAGAGAATGAGAGAGAGAGAGAGAGAGACAGAGAGAGAATGAGAGAGAGAGACACAGAAAGAATGAGAGAGAGAGAGACAGAGAGAGAGAGAGACAGAGAGAGAGAGACGGAGAGAGAGAGAGACAGAGAGAGAGAGAGACAAAAAGAGAGGAACAGAGAGAGAGAGAGAGAGAGAGAGAGAGACAGAGAGAGAGAGATAGACAGAGAGAGATAGACAGAGAGAGAGAGACAGAGAGAGAGAGACAGAGAGAGAGACAGAGAAGGAGACTAAGGTAGCTGCTGCTGAACATAGTTGCGGCTGTTGCTCAGTGAGAGCAAGAGATAGCTATTGGGCTCATTCCAACAGGGCCTTTTTGCTAGTCAGTGGACGAAGTGAACGTGACTAGAAATTAACATTCTGGGAGAACATATAATATATAATTACAAAGATCGTTATTTGGTATTATAAAAAAATTTAACTTTATTTCATATAATATCACACTAGAGATAAGTACTAATGAAAATGTTGACTACTGCGACTTGCTACTCTTGCTCAGCTTTAACCGCTTGAGAATTCTTACATTGCTTACATTATTTTCATGTGTGTGGATTGTAGTAAAGTTTGTGTGGATTGCATACATACGTCACTATATATATATATATATTTATATATATATATATTGCTATTGGCTCTCTCTCTATAGTTGACTCAAGCTGTGATAAATCAGCAAATAAAACAATGACTTTCAATTAACTCTTACAACTAGTACCATTAGCCAGTCTTTCAACTGAATCACCCACACACACACACACACACACACACATAGACAATTCACAAAACATTCATATTACGCAATAAATTTAACATATTTGGCCAGATGTAAGCGTCTTGTGCATGTCGATTATAGCCGCGTGCAACATTTCGATTTGTTTGTTCGTTATTGATTGAAGATTTTTAGTCAGATAATGTATTAACAAACATAATGTTGTGCACTTGCCACATTCAATATTTATGCATATGCGATGTGTCTGTTGCTGTTGTTGCTGCTGTGTGCAAAGTCCATTAAATAAAGCTGGGCGGATGGGACTCTGACTCTGACTCTGGGTGGGAGGGGTCGTGTAGTGTATGCAACCGGAATGGCAGCATGGAATGTGATGGGGACATGCAACGGGCTGTCAGAGCAGCAACGGGCTGTCAATCTGTCAGGCTGTCAATTTGGCAGGCGGTCAATATGTCAATCGGTCACATCGTTCACATTGTTCACATCACTCACAGCGGTTTGTCTGACGTTTGGTCAGCGAGTCAATCAATCAATCAGGCAATCAAACAATGCGCTGCGCCGCGCAGCCGAATAAATACGCATGCAAATCGAGCTGGGCTGAAAGCTGAAATGTGAAAAGTGAAGAGCGCAGAGGTCATTGAGACCGGCAAGGACACTTTCGACATTGTGTATCTAATAAGGCTCAGAGCGGCCTGTCACACAGCCACCATGGACACGCACACACACGCACACACACGCACACACACGCACACACACGCACACTCACACACACAGACAGAGACAGGCAAACACACGGGGCCAAAGCAATTGATGTGTCTGGCACTTGCCATTCAGTGGACCCACAATAAAAAAAACAGCACGCCCGCACTCAGCCTAAGCTTCCAATCAAATAAAAAAAAAAAAGAAGAAAAAAAAATACAAAATAAAGGAAAAATGAAAAAAAAATGAAAAGGTTTTCCCTATATTTATACCCTGAGCACAACGCTAAATGGGTTAATGGGCTATAATGGTTTGGTCAAGGTGTTTGTGACGGCCAAAAGGTAGGCTTGTTGGATCTTTGTGGATATATATATTTATGTTTATATGTTGTAGAGCCTCAAGATGGATGATGTTATGATCTTTGCTTCTACAATAGCTAAAGCCATTCAATTTACACTAAAACTTCTTTCAAATTCACATTTCTTTGATAATTTCAATTAGGAATGAATGATCAAAAATTTGTAATTTACCAGAAAGGCTTGCATAGAAGTTAACTCAGCAGATTTATATCTTTGCATTGGGCGGAGCACGACTTATAGGTAGGGTGACCATATGTCCTGGAATTCCGGGACATATCCCGCTTTTGAAGGCATTGTCCCGGTGTCCCGACCTGACACGAAATTGTCCCGGTTTTCTACTATTCCAATAAAAATGAAGTAAGGTTTTATCTCGTTCAGGTTGTTTCCCGACCATTTTGATTGAGTTTTCTGAAGCTAAAAGTCTTTTGTGCATGTGTTAGTATGTATGCTAGTTTTGTGTTTCCTAAACATAGTATTAATTGTTTCATTCAATCAATTATAATCAAGTATAATATTATGATTAATTTATAATAATAATAATAATTTCTAAAATAATATATAAGAATTCTTAACAACGAAAAGTAATATGAAGACCGTTTGCATAGACCTTTTTAGTTATTTGCTCATTAACTGAGTCTCATTGTATGAACTTCAATCGAAAATCTCTCTAAAACATGTTCATTAGAAGAAATAGTTTAACTCAAGGCGCTCAACAGTAAACAAAAACGAAACGAACATAACTCGCTTGCTCAGAACGAGAAGGAAAGTGTATGTTTTCCTCGGTTGTTTTCGAGAACAGAGAACAGAGAACTGAGAACAGAGAACTGAGAACAGAGAACAGAGAACAAAACGGTTAACAGTTATTTGCAATTTATGTTTATAGGGAATGAAATGGGAGTTCAGGGCATAAGCAGTACAAGGGAAGTTAGTAAATACAAAATCGCATTTGTTCACTTCACAAGACAAGAGAATCTAAAATGGAATTCATGGAAAATTAAGGTTCAGCTCCTTGCTTTAGTCAAGAAATATTCAAGATTATTATATAATATATGTATGTCTTCATAGTAAGCTGGACTCTTGACTTGTGAAAGCAAAGCTGAAGTGCATTGTTTATCGCTGTCAAAAAGGAAAATTAAGCCTAATTTACAAGATTTTCAATGCTAACAAGAATATCATGTCTAATTGGAATTTCATTGCAATTGGAATTCAAGTTGGAATTCAACAATTTCTCAGCAAATGCCAAAATAGATAACTAAAACTGGACAACAATTTTCTTTTAGTTACTTTAAGCAGTCAGCTAAGTTGCAGGGTATTTGCTAGTCGGTTATCTCCAACTATAAAGCACCGTTAGTTGTTTTGAATACAAGCGTTGGTCAAGTGTATAGAGCAGAGCATAACAATGGCCATGCATGCATTCAGGGGTGTGCGTGCGTGTGTGTGTGTGTGTGTGCGTGCGTGTGTGTGTGTGTGTGTGCCCAGGACTTGTTTGTCAATTCAGTGTTTGTCAATGTTGTGGGCGTGTCTCGCAGCATTTGTCAATCATCTAATTCAGTTTAACTTTAGCACAAAGCGCAAAGTTTTTTTTTTTTTGCTGATTGCCAATTTAGATTTGCAGGTCGAGCAAATCGGTCAACCAATTCATACGAATAACAGCTAATTAAACCAATCAAATTCGATCGAATTCCATTATGAATTATGAAAAGGCAGGAAATGATAGCTGAATTGAAACTGAAGTCAACTGAGACAATGAAGACAACTGTCAATTAAATTTAATAGATATATATATATATATATATATATATATATATATATATATATATATATATATATATATATGTATTACAGCTGATTTGTTGTTTGAAGTAATATTAATTGATTTGTAAAATTATTTATTATTATTAAGAAGTTGTTGAAGTCAAGCAGAGCCATTACGGCTTTAACAATGAGCGGATTATTTGCGACATTCAAAGAGTTGATTATGTTTATGATAATTAACATATAATTAGTATATATATAGTACTCTTATTAGATATGCACAAATATCTGAAATGTCTTTCTATCAGATATCTCAAATATATATTTCATAGAAATGTGCAAAAGTTATTTCAAACAGACTTGAGCTGCTGTAGAAGCACAGACTATAAGTAGAGTTTTGCAAGTCTCTAACTCTTATGCTTTACATAGGATGGACATGCGTACGGACAGTTAGAGGAGAGGCTAGAACGACTCAGTTTAATCCATATAATCTGGATTAGAATGAGTCGTTCTAGCCTCTAATCCATATAATCTGGATTAGCATGAGTCGTTCTAGTCTCTCTTCTACTTGTCCTTCCGCATGTCCATCCTATGTACAGCATAAGCGTTAGAGACTTGAAAAACTCTACTTATATATGTCGGAGATATAATAAGTATTTTAGTAGAGTGTTTTATCGATAGTTATAACAGTGTTGGAAGGAGTGTTGTATAATTTGTTTGAGTGGGATATTAGTGAACACTAATATCGAGCGTGTCTCTGACGATTTTGACAGACGAGAATATGCTATGCTGACGTGGCAAATAAGCATTATTCCGAGATTGCTATGAGAAAGAGCAAGCCATGCAGAGACTCGCTGCACTCAGACTAAATCATACTGTCTTCCAAAAAGCTTAAGGAATCTCTATAAGCCCGATATATATGTTATGGAATTATCCATGTTAAGTTCGGGTGGCCAACATGCTTAGTATACATTTTAGACTGGCTTTATTATCGATATGCATTTCGAATTAGAGATGGACAACAAGATTTGTAGTTGGTGATATCGATACTTATCGATACGTATCGATACGTATATAACAGTTAGGTCCAAACATTTTAGCCTAAATTTGCATTTTCACTACGTTTAGGGTTAAGAATTGAACTTTAACTCCAAAAATTTCTATAAAATTGAAAACAATCATTAATTAGTAATCACAAAGTCTAGTTAAAAGTTGAGCCAAAGGATTTTTATTAAAATTTTTGATTATTTTTCAAACATTTCCATTGCTCTAAAGTAAATAAAAAATAATTTTCCCAATCAAATTGATGACATTCTTAATAGCTTCAACACTTCAAGTGCCCAGTCCTCTAACTCAACGTGGAATGAACGTCAAACTTTTCTAGCCACGCCCACATCTGTTTGATTACTTTTCATTATAAAAAAAAAAGGAAAGTTCACACAAATGAAGTTAGCTGATTTATAATCTTGAGTTTTGTTTGCGCAATCGCATACTAAAGGCAGTTAATTTTGTGTTGGCTTTAAAGTTAATTTTCTGAAGTTTCTCACTCTCTCTCCCTCTCTCTCTGTCTCTGTCTCTCTCTGGCCCTTGTCCATAATACTAAAAACTTTATAATTATTTAAACGCGTTGTCATATTTACACCTGCTGCGGTATCCCCAACGAAGTCCAGTTACAGCTGCCAACTGACTTGGCCCAAATTGCCACGGCTCTGGCCGTTGAAAACTTGTGTCAAAGCAAAAACTTCTTGGCCGTAATTACTGGCGGACAGGACCGGTTAGGGGATTGCTCAGCACAGCTGGGTAGCTAAGAAGCTGAACTGACTGAGTTATGAAAATGGCCGGGTTACACCAGTTGTCCATGACGCATTGCCACATAAATACAAAGTCTTGCGGTCTCTGAGTAATGCTGAAATTTCATTTCAACTTTCGCATAATTTTATGCTCATTATAGCAACTGTATTGACTCACACACACACATACACACACAGCTGTATTGGGCCAAGTGGGAGCTGGCTTTAGCTGAATAGCGAAATGTCAAATCCCAAGACAGCGACAATGTGGCAATGTGTATAGCCTCGCACAAGCTTTAATTACTTTGATGCATGATTTTCTTGCCATTTGCAATTTGTAACAAGTCAGAGCAACGCATCGTCATAGACCGAATATGCAATGCTCTCTGCTTTGTGTGTGAGCAATGAGTAATGAGTAATGAGTAGTTGAATGATGCTGCCTGAATTTAAGTTATTTTTTTGCTTAATTCAAAGTTTAGTCTTAGCAGAAAGTGCGAAGCAAACGGTTGTTACTCGAGCTGAAGTTGTGTGTAGTTTTCCGACATAGTTTTGGTGTGAAGAGTTTTGCTATCTTTAACCTATACTTAAGCCTTGACTCCCCTTAAAACTAATGAAACAAACACTAGGCATTGTATTAGGTTTGGACATCAAAAGGGCATAATGACAGGCCATTGATATTATTGCAGACTTTTAGTTTGAGCCAAAGCTTTCTTCAGTTCGAATCGAAGGTATTTCAAAGTGATAAACATGAGACGTTAAGGAGTTAGGTTTGGCTACAATAAGACTTGGAAAACTTCCTATGACAGTTGCTATAGCAGTGAGCCAAGCTAACTTAAGCAAAGGCTTAAAACAACTAGATCTTGTCATATCAAGTCGACAGTGCTTACAGATTCTGAAGTTTTAATAGAGGTGATGAACTATGGATAGCACTATCGGTACTATCTATCGTTGACTATCGATTGCGTCAACTGTCGATAACTCTGCACCTCTAATGTCTATCTGACTTCTGCATGACATAATTAGTATATCCTTAAGATAGAGTATGCTCGTAACATGGATAATGAACAGGCTGGCTTTATTTAACCTGCCACACACACACACACACACACACACTGAGCTCATCCACACATTTGTATAGAATATTTATTTGATGTGTGGTTTCCTTTCGCTTTGCAGCTAGGACACGCACACAGGACTAGCGCGTATTCCCAACTGGCTAGCAATTGAGCAATTGTGAAAATGGGTAAGTGAGCGAGAGAGACACGACAACACGACACACGACACACGACACACGACACACTAATGAACGTCCATGTGGGAGACGGCATCACCTAGCAATCTGCAATTTAACTGCTTCCATTTTGTGTTATAGATGCGCTACGCTTGCGTGGTTCGCCATTTGTGCGCTTCGGTGGTGGGGCTGGGCATGGACCCGGCTTGCCGCATCCACATCCCCAGGCACATGCACATGCCGCACACATCACACAGCAGGAGCCCCTCATTGTTGTGGAGGAATCGAATTTGCCGGAAGAACAGGAGCCGGAGAGCTCCGAGACATTCTCGAATCGTGCCAGTCTGGACATTGATTCACCCGTGAATCCCTATTTGCTATCACCGTGGCGCGATCCGCGCGAGGCTCGCAAACACTCGCTGCCCTCGCAGCAGGTCACCGAGGGCATTACCGCCAGTCAGGTGCGTCGTCTATCCGAGCGCGGCGGCGAGGGCTCCGGTCCATCGCCCAAGGAGGCAGCATTCTTGGCCACACTCTCACAGGCACCGGCTCCGTCTGGCCGTCGGCATTCAGTTGTTACCATCTCGAAGGTACCCACCACACTTTTTGGACGCTCTCGCCGCGAATCTGTCGCCGCCTATCCCTCGAGCAATGGGTAAGTGAGTTAACTTCAATGTGCGAATGGGTTCTCTGTTCCGGCGCATTTCACACAAATACAATTTACACTTGCCTAGACGAAAAGACCTTAGAAGGGTCCAGAAAATAATTCTATTTTAGCTGAACTCTATTGTCATGGCCATTGATTCTTCCGACGGAAGAATCCTAGTCTTGCCTTGACAAGTCGTTGACCATTTCGCTTGATTATTGCAGCAGCAGCCGCGTTTTGAACTCCCGTCGGGAGAGCAACACAGGACCCCCATCGACAGACCCGATTGGCAGCATACATAATCTGCAGCTGGACATTATGGATGACATCTATTTGCAGTCGCGCAAGGCACGCTTGAAGCTCTGGACATCGAGCAATGAGAAGGTGTGCGAGGTGCAGACGGTGGAAGAGGTTGGCGCCGGGGCACCAGCTCGACGCTATACGAATCGCCGTTATTCCGAGTGTCCCCAGCCCGGCGTGGGTGGCGGCAGCATTATGCGGCGTGCCTCCGAGCATCCACAGCCGCCGAATGTATCGCCGCAGCCGTTGTCGGCGCGTGCATCGACGCGACGCAAGAAGTCGGGCAGCGGCATGGGTTTGCTGGGCAGCCGAACTGACATCGCTGGCATATTCAGTTCGATAACTGGCTCGGGCGGCTATTCGGGCCCTGACTCACACCGGCCAGATCCGGACGGGTCGTCTAGCTCATCGGGCGCTACGGGCAACAGTGCTACCAGCCCCTTCTTGAGCAATACGTTCCAGCAGGCGGCTCGCGGGCGCACCACCAGCGCCACGCCCACTCCGAGTGGTGGGCAGACCTCGAGCAGCATGCTGCTTGATCCGAATGCTGGCCGCTCGACGCGCTCCAACAGCTTTGACGTATCCATATTGAACAATGCCAAGCAGCTGGTGACCGAGGCGCAGGACAATAGCTCGGCCGCCATATCCGGCTGGTTTGGCAAGCGTCCGACGACCCCATTGCCGCGCAAGAAGAGCGTGCGCAGCAAGAGCAGTGCCATGGCGCTATCCAAGGACATGCTTGAGCGGCTGCAGAAGAAGGATCCGCTAGGCGGCGACTCCGGCAAGCCGAAGCTAAAGCCACGCAGCAAGCAGAAGAAGAGCTGGGCCGATGCCACCAAGGCGAACATTGTCGATGCCACCATACTGGGCACGGCCATCGAGGGTTTTCTGCGCAAGAGCTCCAATGCCAGCATGGGCGGCGGCATGAATCCAGCCGGCGCATCGACATCGGCGGCCAGTCGTTCGGCAGCGGCCGGTAGCAGTGGCAGCCGGGGCGCCGTACCCAAGGACTCGGGCGCCAGTGGCAGCGGCGCCAGTGGCTCTGGCGTTGGTCGACGCAGTCGACCGTCGGCCGCCAGCTCGGCTCAGTCGCAGGCTGGGCGTGCTATGCGCTCCACGCTCAACTGGTTTAGCAAGGGCGACGAGGACGACTCGAAGGACACGTGCGATGCTTCGCTGTGCGCCACGCTCAAGGATCTATTTGTCAAATAGATCGGGCCGCCGAGACGCAAGTAAACGGACAGCAGAGGGACACGCAAAGGAGATTAAAGGAATGTGAGGTGAGCAGACGAAGGCATTACTCTATATATATTCTTGATATATGTATATATATATAATCTTATCTAATCTCTAGTTTTATATTTTGCTTCTTTGCAGCGAGCTACTTGCATCTCGAATACAACACGACACGACACAATGAAACGAAATCATTTTTTTTGCATACAAATCACAGGATAAACGATAAACGATAAACGATAGACGAATCGCTGGTTAAGTAACTAAAAGCCGGAACAAAAGGTACAATTTGAAACAATAACGGTAAATCGTATAGGTGATCTGAGTGACCAGAGTGACCGAGGGGGGCACACGTAGTAGTAAAATAGCAATAGCAGAGAAACAAATTTTTAATGGCAACAGTGCAGGTGAGTTATGTGATTAACGCAGGGCAGGGAGAAACGTGGGCGCGCGCGGCAGGCCGAATGACAAATTTACCCAAAAGACAGACATTAAAGCATACATATTCTATAAAACTATATATATACACATATATATATATACATATAAATATATATATTTACATACGAAGCGTATTTACATTTTTAATCGTCACTTAAAGGAAATAACCAAAATGGAAAACAAACAAACAAAACAATATTAAACGAGAAACGAAACGAAATAATGGAAAAAATCTTTAAAAAAAAAATATTTTTTTTTTAAATGTGAAAATCTCAGCCAATATAAATGTGTCAACTTACTATATATACATAAATATATATATACTATATATATATACTATTTTTTTTTTGTAATCAAGTGCAAATGCAAAGCAAATTGAAACATTTCTCATTGCTTCTAATCCTAAAATGTACAAATATTAACTATATTAACCCATATCAGACTAAACATATTATATGCAAAGATATCCACATATATATATATATATATATATATATATATATATATATATATATATGTTATGAATGGAAACGAATACATATGAAACACAAAAAAACAATATTTAACTAAATACAAAATATTCTATAAATGTTTATAGATGTTCGAATTGTGCAGCTCTAGAAGAATTTCAGAAGAATTTCACACTAAATTTGTTTTTTTTTTTGTGGCGCCCCGATTAGTGCGATACAAGGCGGCGGCTAGGAGACGGTCTTAAGGTTCCATAATAAATACAAATACCTGAATATTATTATTAATAATTAGAGGGCTGCTTGAAAAGTACTCGGAAATATATTGCAATCTGCGAATTGATTTCAATGTAAACACGTGCAATTTGAGCTTAACAGAAAAATATTTAAAAAAAAAAAACACCCAAAAAAAACCCAAAAAAAAGTTACATATTGATGTTAAAATTATATAACATATATATATGTATGCTAAACGAAGTTATATTCTTCCCAACTTCTCTGTGTGTGTTGACTCAAAATCCGATTTGAGTAAAATAATCGAAAAAATATATATATATATATATAAAAATATAACTTTGCTAATTGAATTGTGCGAAAAGTTTGAAAAGTTGGTAAATTTTTGAGAGCTTTAAGAGATGAAGTAGGTGGGAAAATTGGCAATTTGCCATAAATTGGCAGCAAACAATCAAGTATGCTTCAATCATACTTTTAAGTTCACAAAGTGTATGTCTACATAAATATGTGCATATGCTACATATGTGCGCTAGCTGTATCAATTAATAAAGTTAAATCGCTAAAAGACGATTTACACAACACTGAAACACTGAAACACTGAAACACGAAACAAAGAATGCGCTGCTCAACACTGCTTCGTGGCAGTTGAGCTAGACAAAGACAGACAAACAAACATATACCTACATATTTTTACAATACATATTTAAAGGCATATGTACCTAAATAAATATGTAATATATATTTATATACATATATATATATATATATATACATAACTCTCAATGTGCCCAATTAACGTATATCGATTTCCAATGTGTGTTTCACTTATACTTGAAATCTGTGCGTCAACCCAAAGTTAACTTTCACTTTCAATGCTAAATATATATATAAAAGTTAGACTGTAGCATATACATATATATATATATATATATATTTATATGAATGTGAATACATTTCAATGGTATTTCAACTATTTACAAGTCAATGCGATCGTTATTGGTCTCAATTAAAATAATAAAAATAATAATAAAAAAAAAAATAAATAAAAAAAATATATATATATAAATCAAAAAATTATATATATATATATATATTTAAAAAAAAATAATAATAAAAAAAATTTTTAAAAATATATATATATATAAATCAAAAAAGTATATATATATATTTTTTAAAAAATAATAATAATAATAAAAAAATAATAAAAAATATATATACATATATATATTTATATATGTATATACAGGCTGGGGCAAAAGTAATCACTCCATATATATATTTTTTTTGCTATAATTTTATAGTAAGTAAACAACACAATTGGAGAATGCTATAAATTTTGCAAATGGCGCATAAATGTCAATTCGGTTTTGACATTTGTAAAGTGAAAACAAATACAAAACGGAATAATTGTTTTTTTTTTCATGGGTTGATTACTTTTGCCCCACTTTGTATACATATATATATATATATATATATATATATATATATATATATATATATATATATATATACATAACATATTCTAGTCGAATAAATGTTGTTCTAGTTTTTACATGTCCATTTTTTGCTCGTGTTAGTTGCAACTGTTGTTGTCATTGTTCTTCGTTGTTGCAGTTGTTGCTGTCACCTTCTACTTGCGCTACGGCAACAACTGACAAAAGTCATACAGCAAAATAAACTTAAGATATTTACTTAACAAAAAGAAAACAAAAGTATTAACAACTAAATATTGCAAACATTCACACAAAACACGAAATATGTTAAACAAATTTCTAAACTCAAAACAACAACAACAACAACAAAACTAAGTGTAAAGTTCTCTTTGTTCTATTTTTGATAGTAGTTTACTGTATTTTAAACATATTAAAAACAAAAACAAAAAAAACAAAAAACAAACAGTAAAATACTCAAAAGTAAATGTGTGTTTTCTGTTTTGCCCACCACGAAATGCAATCAAAGTTGTTTGAAAAGACTCTCAGCTTGCAACACTCAAAACTATCCAATGATAATAAAAAGAAACCCAACTACAATTATATACAAGAAAACAAAAAAACAAAAATAAAAACTCGAAACATCAAGTTAAAAATGCGCGCAGTAATAATAAACAATCTTTTATATAACTCGATGTTCGCCCATTTCCAAAAAACAAAAAAAAAACAAAAACAAAATAATACAAATAAAAAAGAAAACGTAATTCTTGCTCTAATTTATTTTGATACACATCATATTTTACAGGCATATATATGTGTGTGTAGTCAAATATATATATATATATATAAAAAATATATATATAAATTCGATTCTGTTCATTTAATTGTACAACTGTGCTTGGCAATAAGTAAACAATGTGCCAGTAAGCCACAATAGAATAAGGTCCAGCAGCAAAAACAAATAATAATACAAAAAAATACAAAAAAAAAATACAAAAAAAAATACAAAAAAAATACATATAAAAACAATTCGCGACTAAAAGATATCCTGTACAACAATATTTTTAGCAAATTGTCGAAACTCTTTTCTATTGCTTTGCGGCTATCGATATTTATCGATAACATCGATTTCCTAATGCCTCAGCCAAGGGTTTCCTTGCACACATACAAATACAAATACAAAATAATACAAAATCCAGTTGCACAAAGCAAATCAAGTCAGATTAGACTATCTGGCTATAATACCCCCATTTTTGCCAGCTTCAGTTGACTTGGCCAACAAGCGCTTGCGGCAAGTTTGCTTTTCCTTTTGCCATATTCTCCGATCCAATCCAATCCATTGTGCTGTGTGAGATGCAATTGATTAAATTTCCAACTCCTTTTGCTGTTCTTTCATCTAATTGTTGTTGTTTAATTGTTGTTATTATTATTATTATTAACTAAGACTAAGCCTAAGACTACATCAAGCAAGCGGTTACCACCGACTAAATGTACTTTAGTAGTGTTAACTGAAACCAACAAAATTAATTGCTAACAGCACAAAACATAATATGAAAACTAATAAAATGAATGGGAAATAATATTCTCTCGGCGGAACATTTGAGAAATATTTTTTAAATACAAATATAATATATATATATATATATATATATAAATATAAATTTATATATAAATATTATATTTTTATTTAGCAAACATTGATTGAAAATTCAATTTGTGTTGCATACTTTTGGGCGCGCTGTGAAAGCATTCAGTGCAAACAAGGCAAATTGAAGAGAGAGGCAAAACAACAAGAAGAAGAAGCACAAAATATATTCTATATATATAGACTATATATATATTCAATGTAAAGTCAAAGTCAAGTCAAAATTAATTTTTTTTTTTGTGGACAGCCGGGGAATAACTGAACAGATAAAAAACTACGCATGGTTAAGAAAAAAAAAATATGAAAAAAAAAAAAATTAAAGGTTGCATAAAAATATGAATACATCTGGATGTATACATAAGAAATACATAAACATATATATGTGTAGTTGCTACCAAATGTTTATATATACCTATGTAAATAATGTTGATGAAGTGAAGAGACAGAGAGACGAAGAACGAGAGAGAAAGAGGAGAGAGAGAGAGGGAGAGAGAGTTTATATAACAAGTTTATATAAATTATGCATATGATGCGTAATGAAGAGAAAGAGAAAGAGGCAGGCAGCAGGCAGCAGGCAGTATGAAAGATATGCAACATATTTGTATACACATTAATCGAAAACAAGTTTCGATAACAAACAAAAAATCTAAAAAAAAAAAACCAAAATGACAAGAAACAATTACAAAATGCAACTGAATGTAACAATCATATAATGACACATAATGGATAAAACCAATAAAAACAAAAAAAAAAAAGAAAACAATATATAAAGCTACAACTATCTATATTATATATATATATATATATATCTATATATATATATATATATATATATATACCATATATACAAACCTATAAATAGAATGTATACACATACTTATACCTTCTATGTACCTACATGCATATGTGTTATGTATGTATTGTATGTCATCAGCTTAACAACAATGATGATGTACGCATGCAAATGCTCACGCATACATACATACATAACTATGTACCCGACAAAAAAAAACCATATGCATCTGTATGTGTGCGTGTTTGTGTGTGTGTGTGTGTGTGTGTCGTGCGAGAGCTGTTTACACACACACGCACATGCTTATATGCAAATACATATTTACATATATACATCTACTCTTATATACCAATAAATAGTTATGTGTAAATGTTTTGAGTTTTATTTCATTGGGAGTGTGGGAGGTGAGGGGTGGTGGGGGGTGGTGGGTGGGTTGGTAATGGGTAAGTATGAAGTAATGGAATTGCATGAGCTTGTTTGAGCAATTATACTTGGATGGAACTGCAACTTCTTATAGCTGATATAATACAGTCACTTGCGAGTCTCTTTCTATGATCTGGCACTGATCGAGCGAACGTCTTGAGTTTGAGTTTAACAATATATTTGTTCTTCTTTGGCTCAGCTGCTGTTAGTGAACGTTGAGAGAGCGACCTTATGGAGAGCTCAGAAGGAGAGAGAGACGGAGTTAGCTCAGAAGGAGAGAGACTAGAAGGAGAGAGACTAGAAGGAGAGAGACTAGAAGGAGAGGGAATCAGAAGGAGAGAGACTAGAAGTAGAGCGACCAGAAGTAGAGCGACCAGAACCAGAGCGAATCAGAAGGAGAGAGAGAGAGACCAGAAGGAAAGCGACCAGAGGCAGAGCGACCAGACGCAGAGCGACATTCCCGCTTACAACTTACAACTTACAGCTCCAACTACAAATTGTTGCTCATACAAAAATGATGTAATTTAGTAATTCAAATTATTTATATGTCGGAGTTAGCTCAGGATGAACAGTTTCCATTTTTATTAGAGTAATTATTAGCCAAGATCTAAGACGACTTTTCGCTGTGCTGCTGTCTATTACCAGTTCGTGCTCTTCTTCTCTCTACATAGCTCTCAACTTCTGGACACTTCTATATGCCCACTGACAACCATCAACGAACGACCCTGTTCGAATGAGCTATCTGCCGTCTCACTCTCACGCAACAACAGATGGGACCACGTTCAGCAGCAGCTATAGTTGTTTCACTCTCGTGCCAACTTGAGCATGCTGCCAACCTCTTTAATACTTCCTATACAACTCTGCACAAGTTCTCAGCCTTATACCAGACTCCTCTGTAACAATAAGACACTCTGCTGTTAGAGTATGCTGTTACTCCACAGTAGCTCAGTAGTAATATATTCCTGATACAACATATATTTATTAATATTGATCAGGTTTGGACTACAGTTACTGATGATATATATATTTATAAAATTAATATTTTATAGCAGTTGTAGAGGTGTAGAGTGATAGAGAGGAAAAGTTAAGCAGCTAGAAGAAGTATACGACTATAAGATACCCTGAACTCCGTGAGCTATTCAAATGTGAGGTTGCTAGGCAGGGTATCCCAAGAGTAAGAGACTTGGCTTTAGCAAAATCAAAAGTTATTTCTTTTAGCTCTTACAAAAACTTCAAAAACTACGCTGAAGAAGTATATATAAGATATATATATATATAAAGTTTAATATAGTTTTGTATCGATATCTAGGAAGTAAGAGCATTAAAGATGATTTGAAACAAGCTTGAACTGTGCCAGCTGCGGATAGATGGATCTATGCGTAAGTCTCTAGCCTCGTATAGGTATCATAAGAAGTGCAATGAAGGAGATGCATATGGCTTCATAGCACACCCATGACTCCTACTCCCTAATGCATACATTTGATAATATGACATAAATTCCAATTTTGAATAGATGTCAGCTAAAAAACATTCTACATAAGCAGCAAATGAGCTGTCTTAACGAACAGTTGCATAAGAGCTTAACTAGCCTTTGGTCTTGAAACATGTTCAAGTCCTTGCTTGAATCCCATTCGTGTGCCTGACTTATGAATAATTGAACGAGCTGAAGCAAACGGCAAACGGCAAACGGCAAATGCCATCAAGTGCCTGAAACGGCGACCATCTGTTGCAGCGGCCAACAAAAGGTCATAAATCAAACTCGATTCGAACTAAGCGAAACACAAATTCGGCAATGGAAAGTCTGACAAGGGGTGGGAGGGGCAAAAGAAGAAAGAGAGATTCGATTTGATTTGATTTGATTCGATTGCGGATAGCATTTAGCAGCTGACAGCTATGTGGACCAAGAGTCGCAAAGAGCGAAGCTACTGAACACTTTTTTCACCCCATCTGTATTTATCTATGCTGATGCAATGCGAAGCGCGCCTAATGCAGCTGCTGGAATAGGCAATGGCGGCATGCTAATCACGCGTAGGGGTTGGGCTGGGGCTGGGGCTGGGGCTGGGGCTGTGGGTGGGGCTGGTGCTGGAACTGGGACTACAGGTTGCGGTTTGGGGTCGTATCATCACATCAGCAGCCAGAAACAAAAATGCAAACGAATATTTCAATGAGAAGCGACAGATGTTGCCAACTGTTGCTTGCAAATCAGTTTTGCGCCTTCAGCTATCATCAGCTATCGAGTTCTTAAGCTCACACACAAATGCAGTTTAATAATACACAAAACTAGCATAGATAGAAGAGCGAAAACAATATGAAATATTTGTGATCTGTGCATGCAATATGAGTAGTCTGCATACCAAATTTAGCAATTTTCTATGAAACGAACCGAGATGAGTTATCGAATATTTTTCAATAAATTTGAAAATTTGATCTGTGCGGAAAAGAAAAAGTGCAGCTATTCCATTTAGACAAAAAGATCAGACAGAGAGCAAATAAAATACAAATATATATATATAGAACAGGTAGCTGAATACGAGTGTATATATATTAATTATGTATATACAGCTGTTTTCAAAATAATAGCAGCGCACTTTTTGCTCACAAATATGACTACATTTTACGCATGTTCATTCTCAAAGATCGAACACTAGTGCATAATTATACCCTGAACCCATTGAAAATGGGAAAACAGGGTATAATGTTTTTGTGAAAATGTATGTAACAGGCAGAAGGAGACATCGCAGACCCCATAAAGTATATATATTCTTGATCAGGGCGACGAACTGATGATTAATGTTATCGATTAAAAACGAAATCGGAAACCAGTTATAAAATTATGTCTCGCATATTTTTAAAGCTAGAGACTCCTTATTTTGTGTTTAGTATAATATAGAGTTTATGCAATTCGCCCTAAATTTGCAAAATCGTATTTCAAATACTAGAGACTTGTGCTTTGGCAAATACATACATAGGAATGACATAACTACGCTGTGAAAGTTTGATAAAGAAATTCCATTCACAAAAAAAATTTTTAAACATTTAATTTCCCATACAATAGGCATATTGCAGCCCGAGCGCAGTCGCCGCGCTGACTGCGCAGTCAGCAGAGCGCGTGCTTATGCGTTCGTGCATGTATGTATGTAAAATAAGCATATAATGTTGGGAAGATTGGATCTTCGCAGGGTTCATGGTATCTCGTAGTCAAGCCGTCTCGACTCGGGGAAGAGGAAAACCAAAAAAATTCCATTGGAATTGCTTTGCTTTACCGTTTTAATGATAATTTTGTATATATATGTCGGAGCGATATTATTAATATCACCTTCCATGATAATTATTAGCTTTGCACATGAAATGAATTCCCGGATTTGCTGAGTTAGACTCAGTACTTTCATAGCATTTACTCTTTTAGCGAATGTTCTGTCTTGTTTCACAGTCACAGACCAACTGGCCCTTTATCAGCCTCTCTCTGTCAGAGACTCTATCGAAGTCACAGCAACTCTATGCCTAGGACCTAAGTTGCCCTCTTGCTTTTACTCAGCAACATGAGGGACTACGTTCAGCTATAGCTATGGCTGTCACTCTCACTCCCTTAGAGATGCGTTAAACTCAAATTCCAACTCACTCGGATAATACATGCTGTCAGCTCCGCACCAACACTATAGAAACGATAGGAGACAATTCCAGCATAAGAGCTAACTATAGCGCGACAATATCATACCGATACGACATATATATAAGTACATGTTATATATGTCAGTGATGAGTATGATCTAGATCAACTCCAGTATGCATTTCAAACTTATTTTCTCTCTCTGTTTCTCTGCCCTTTTCGTATGCCGACCGAACATCCTCTGCCTCTCTGCTAGTGCCCAGACGACAGACTCGATCGCAACGACTCTCTAGCTCAGTCAGCCATAACACTAGAAGACTACCCGATGCAGTTGTCATTCGCACCTCTGCTCTATTGCAGTCGTCTTTCATCATTTAATTCAACTGAAGAGTTCTTTAAACTAGTGTCAGAATAACATTTAATGTGAATCAAATAAATCTTATTCATGAAACATTTCATGGCACAAACATTTGGCTAACTTAATAGCCTGAACTAAATGCCATCCAAGACAAAACAGTATGGTCGATAGCAAAGTCAGGCATCGGCCTTACTGATTCGTGTTTGCCTTTCTAATCTGTTTAGGCTATGACCATTTGAGAAGTTGTTGGTATTCTGTTGACTATGGAAAGTCAAAGCAAAAGCTTTCACTATATTCTTCCTGATGGCCAAGTTAAGCTAAACCAGATTATGTATGTGCCTCTATAAACAAAGAAATTTCTGAAGTAACAGACAATAAACATTGTAAGTAATTCAAGTGTTATAGTGTGGGTATCTGCTAGTCGTTCACTTCTCACTTCTATTCGAACTTCTCTGCGTTGCCCAAAACTCTTAAACTTGAATAGCAGATATCAACATAAACTTGTCTCGCTGTTGGAGCTGCAATTTGCGAAGCTTGCTTTGCCCTCTACTAGCAAAGCTCTGCAGCGCGCAAAAGCTCAGTCAAGACAACGCCCGAAAGCTTTTAGTATGGACACACACCCAGATCCGAAACACAGTGGCGTCCCATCGTCACGCCTTGCTGCTGCTGCTGATATTATTTACACGTAATTATTAATTTGCTTATAATAAATTATCAGCTGCATGGCATTGGCTGATTCTAAGAAATTTTCGACTTCAATCGTGCGAGTTTTGTGCATCTCGTGTGTGTGTATTTTACGTATTATTCATTTATTGCCTGCTCCAATTGATATGCTTGATTCGCGGTACTATTTCAAAAGATATGCGTTGCATTGCGGCTATAGTTGTTGGTTGTTGGTTGTTGTTGTTGTTGCTGTTGCTGCTGACCCTCTGCTGACTGGTAGTTTCTGGGAGGCAGCGCTTGTAGCGTTTCAGTTCGGTTCAATCGCTTGACATAGTCGGTTGCTTCACCATCCAAGAGACTCGCGCGCCTTTTATTGTAGTCAAACTTTTTTTTGTTGTTGTGTGTGTGTTTGCCCAAAAAGTTAATACCAGTTCAAATATCGATTTTAGTCCACATGCAATTGCTAAATTAAAATATGTTTTAGAAGAAAAAAAAACCAATAATATTCCCAACTTACCTCTCGTAATTTGCTTTACCTTTGCTTCTTCCGTGTGTGCGTGTGTGTGTGCGTGTGTGTGTGTGTGTGAGTGCTACGCGATCTCTCAACCGATTGTGTTGTATTTAAAACAGCTGTCAGCATAAGGTGAGTTGCCCCCACGTCCCACACCCCCCGCCCCCGCACAACCAACGAGCGGCATTCGCTCTGAGCGAAAGCTACACGCACATGCTCAAACCAAAGTCAATTGAGTAGGGCCAACTACTTACTGTTTGTTTGGTTGATGGCATTCCACGTTTATTTAGGCAGCCCTAAAGAATTGAGTGATTAATGTTAATAACGATCTATACTCTACTCTCAATATAATGGAAGAGGCAAATTGTGATCTGTCTGTGAAGCTCTTGCCTGACAATCAGATTTATCTTGAGCAAACATAATACAGCCGAGGGGCAAACTTATTGACTCAAAGATTAGATACGAACTCATAGGAACAAACTCTCAACTCTTTCGTTGTTATATATATGCATATATATAGTTTATTTATATAATTTCATTATATATCCTAGATATTCACCCTTTTCAGGGCATCCCAAAGTCTGTTTGAGCTGCTTGAAAAATCTTTAAAGAAAAAAAGTAAAGAATATGCCCATCCATTCATTGTTAGTCACACAAGCTTTTTTCTTTTTTGACGCCGACTTACGAGCTTTTTCTCACATTCCGAAAAAAAAAACAAAAAACAAAAAAACGAAAACTTGCGGCCGCAGACCCTAAAGCAAATGAGCTGCGTGACAAAAACACATAAAGCACAATCACAATTAAAATGTCTATATGGCATCAGGCTAATATATCTCTGGCTTCTTAAATAAAACATAGCTGTACATGAGCTTATATAGGTTATTATATCGAATGGAACATTTGTAGCTGTGACAATACGAGCCAGACGACAGACATACGTACATATATGATTATTGTGAAATTAACTGAGTTGTCTAAATATTTAAATAAATATGCAAAGTGTGTAGCAGAACAGATCAGAACAGATAAAGATATGTATATATACATATGTCTCTCTCTCTATATATATATACATATATATATATACACGCACAATTAGTCAAAAGTCGTCAATAAATTCATCAGCAGCAGCAGCAGCTGTGAAGCGCGTTCAAATGAGATAGAAAACTTAAGCACTTGGCAGCTGAGCTTAACCAACTGCATAATGCTCGTTCACATGCTTAAAACAGCTAAATGTATTCAACAAAAATATATATTAGTTTATATATTTTAATGTTTTAAGTTGCTAAAAGCGAATACAATATAAATTCCAACTTTTTATAGTTTTAGATGTTTTTTTGACTAAAAAAACAAAGTATTATATTAGTCCTAGTCCTGTCCAGTGTTGCCCAACTCTTTAGCACTTCAACACGCCAGATCAACTAGTCAAAAAAAAAAGCCAAAAATAGCTTAGCTCGACTAAAAAAATCTAAGGTAAACACATTAAGCTAAGATAAACATAAAACTAAACACATTTATTAAACACAACAAAAAAAAAATTCACAAAAATTTTCTATTGATTTTTGTTGATTTTTTTTACTAGTTTTAAAATACAATTACTGAATGTGTTATTTCATTTGAAAATATTTTGTTTAATTTTTTGATAGTATTTTCATAAATTTTATTGGAATTATATTGATAATTTAATGAAGTTTAAATTTACTTTTCTGAAATATATTGATCGGTTCAGTTTTTCTATTAGTTAACGTAGTGCCCCATTTACTTATTTCGCGCACCTCATTCCACTTAAACATTTAATAAATATTTTTTTTATAATTTAAATTTTTAATTTTATAAATATTTTATATATATTTTTTTATTTTATATATACTTTACATAAAATATTTTATATATATTTTACATAAAATACTTTATATATATTTTATATAAAATATTTTATATATATTTTATATTTATATATGTTTTATAAATAATTGATAAATATTTTATTTATTTGAAATTTAAGCTTTTCAAGCTTTAAATGACTTGAAAACAAGTTACAGACATCAATATCTACTCTATGTATATCTAGCAGTAAAAGCAGATGAACAGCAGTGCGATTGATATGTTACAAAAACCAATATACTCCGCTCACTTTGGTGAACGAGCATGAACGAAAAGAAGAGAGTATCAAAGGCTTGAGTATTGCAGAGTGAAGAAATGTTAGAATTCATAAGAGAGCGAAGCTACAGAGAAGCCTATCAAAACAATCTAGTTCTACAAGTGTATAATAATGATATTTCTATGCCATGGCCCATTGAGTCTTATATCGATTACTTGATATCGTTTTCATGAAAATGAAATCTTGAAATCTTGAACTTGATCTGCTTGATCTTCTATGGCTAAATGCTACGTGATAATACAATAATTTGTAAATAATATTCCATGAATGATACACTTAAGAGGCGTTTCAATAAAATTCTGGGAATCATAATATCATTCAATATGCTGATCGAATTAGTTAGACATTCTAGGAATTAATATAGATATCCAATGCATTCAATGAAAATGTAAAAAGTTCGAGCTGAACGTATTCAAATTTCCATTTGATGAAGTTCTTTAGGCCATTTTATGCTTACTTATTTATTAATTATGCTTGGGCATGCTCGACTGGGATATATGCCCTGTACCTAATGCAGTTTCTACTATTGAACATAAATTTTGTATTTACTTTTGAATTCACACACCAAATTTCATGTCTCTAGCACTTGGAGTCTTCGAGTTATGTTAAAGGGGAAACCAAGTTCTAATCGATTTTTAGCGATATTTTTTATCATTTTTAAGAGTTTGACGAAAGCATACAAGAATATATGGCTCAAATTTGAGATCAAGAGACAGACGAACGATACTAGGTAAACTTAGCTCATATATGTTTGCTTAAAATGGGATCTGGGTCTGCCTACTTCTATCTGTTTACTCATTTTCTTTGAACTCCAGTTAGAACATAATACTATTATGATCATAAGCATATACATATGTGTTGGGCTTGTGTCAATTTGGTCAACTTCCACTCTAATTTCATAATTTTGTCTCTACACCCAAGACACACACAACACACACTCTTCTAGAATCTCAATTTTAAGTAGGCCTCTCATCGTCCACTGACTAGCATAACGATCCTGCTCGAATGGCTCAGGTAGTCATCTCGCTCTCACTCAGCAACACTCGCAAAAAAGTTCAGCAAGAGCTATCTGTGTGTGTGTGTGTGTCTCTCTCTCTCACACACACATGCACAGTGGGAGCATTAGAGGATACAGCAGCGTGTAGCCAAGACACAAACCCATTCAGATAGTAAATTTACAGCAAATCTCTATGCAAGCTGCACACTAATACAACTGCAACAGTTGCAGATAATCACGACAAAATTCAGCAGAATTGGTAAACTTAGCAAACCAGATTATAAAACCTAAACAAGCAACTGCAACTATATAGGAATTTAGATGGTTAAATTCCCTCAAAAATATAAATTTCATGCATAATTTGTTTGGATTTATTGCTTTAATTATTCTTTAAATATTGCATATTTCAATAATTGCTCCATTCGTTTTATGATATAAAGTTACTTTATGTTTATTGTAACGGTACTCTAAATATTGCCATACTATATGAGGCGAGAATCGTTTCCTTACTCCCAGCGAAAAATTTAAATCAAATTCTAGCCAAGACACACACCAAAAAGCTTTTTCAATGATATTTTTAGCAAAGCCCTAAAAGTATGCAACAAGAAGTATTTCGTTTGCCAGTTGCAAACAAATGCATCAAATAGGTGTGAAACCAAATTCGTTCTATGACATTGATTAGAGAAATATTGGCTATGTGATATGAGGTATAAGCATATAAGACGTAATAAGTAAATGGGACAAAGATTAAACACATTATATTGCATACAAAATGCAATTTTTTAGTTTTTATCTCTTTCTCCCATGTAGTCTGCTTGAGCGCTAAGCAAAGATATGCTGAAAAAATATTAACTTGAATCTAATTATGGTAAAATAGTGGAATTTCTCATGAATATATATATGCATATGTAGCTGTTAGTTAACAGCAGAGTTTACTGTACATCGATGCATAGTGCAAGCCAAGCCACTAAGAGAACCTCTTTCAAGGTAACAACTGATATGCATGCATCGAATGACTTATGCCACATGATATTAAACTGATAAAGCCTGTGCAGGTTTGGCTAATTATATTTACCTTGTTTTTTTTTATATGATCTGTTGTTAAGTGATTATGTTTATAATTTTCATTTTTACTATATGAATAATAGCAATATATTGGGTCGCGCGTCTTTGGCTATCAAATGATTTCTTGACATTTTTATGTGTTTTTTTTTTCTACTAATATTTATTTTAAATTTAAGAAAACTTTAAGGTGCCTAAAGTTAAAACTTTAAAAATTATCCATAATTTAACAATAAATCATATTATCTGTGATATCATTGTGATGTATTTACCATAGCTCTGCTTAAAAAAGCTAATGTTAAAACGTTTCATGAGCTGCTCTCTCGCTCAACAACTAATTTCCCAATTACAAAATCATATTTAGCTCAAGATATGGATTGACATTTGTTCTACTATACCTATATATATATATATATATATCCCTAAGGTATCTGCAAGTGTGTTATTAAGTTTGTATTAAGTCACATCGAAAGATTTTCTTGCATTTTCCTTTATCATTCAAAAACAAATTGTATAAATAAATTACTCCTAAAAAATATTATCTCAGCTCATCTTAACTCTGTAAACAGACTCAGCTAGCTTTACGCTAAACATTATAATATGGGTATAACCAAAAATTATTTAAATTAATTCAATTTCAATATCAATGTTCCCTTATCATAATGTCTTTTAGTCAGAAGAAGTCAGAGCTGACTTCGTAATTGATGTGTAAACTCTAAAAGGAGTAAGAGTCGAGGTTAAGTCTGTGAGAATTTTGAAGAGCTAGAGCCTTGTTTGATGACTCTTTAGTTTACATGAAATCGATTTATATCAATATAAGTTGGTTAGATTTCAACTCTGTTACTTAGATTGCGAGTCTGCAGATATGAGGTATGAGCTGGCTATAGATATCTGCAATATTAGCTTATTCAGGGTATTTGCTAGTCGATCACTGCCTGACTAAAGTCCACGTAACATTAAGTTAGGCCTAAAATATCTCTAGCAACTCTACTGACATGTATTTACAGGGTATCTAACACTCCACAATGCATAGTTAACTTTTCTATTCATACAAAATATTTATAGTATTATAAAGTATGAATGAATCCGTAGACACAATTATAGTTAAACTAACTAACTGAACAGTTGTACTAAAAGCTAATGTCTTTAGCTTATTGACTAATTCAATATTTAACTGTTTGCTTCTCATTTCCAGAATTCGACGCTGCCTGAAACGTTTGGACTGCGGTTCGCTCTAAGGGTAAGTTTGACTTGCATTTTTGTTGTTGTTTCGAGTACAGCATGGCGTATGCGTAATATGCCATAATAAGTTAGTATTACATACGTGAACAATTGCGTGAATTTGAAAATGCGTCACGACTAAAGTAAAAAAAAAAATAAAAACGAATTGAAATGGAAAAAAAGGCAAAGCCAAAAGCGTTAAATTCTCTCCCTCTCTCTCTCCCTCTCTCTGTCTGACTCGTTTTCTGTTTGCCATGTAAACAATTCGGATTCCCCATGGCTGGGCAGCAGTTGGCCGGCTAGATCTCTGTGTAGTTCCAAAAATAAAAGCTGTCTTCATACGGCCAAAGATGGGCTCGCCTAGGCGACTCGAGTGCTGTTTTCTTTGTTCGACTTTAATTCGGTTTTTGGCAACGTCACATGCGGCACAGCGGCTTGTACTTCCCAAGTCCCCGTTCCTAATGCCATTGGCAAACAATTGAGTGTGTCAGTTAGTTGTGCTGATGATAGTATACACAGACTAGTATATATATATATATATATATATATATGATGACGAAGAGTCAGTGGGCCGATCGACCCCGGACCTGAAAGGAAATTGTCTAAACTATAGAATACCCATTATGTTAGCTATAGATCATGAGATCTTCATGGGATTTAGAGCTTAAATATTGGATGTGTCATGAGCTCACATAATGGCTATTATATAATATATATATTACTATTTTAAATATAATAAAACTTGATATTATATTATATATATATATATATATATATATATATATATATATATATCATGTTTTTCTCGCCTCATTTGATTATACCAAAGTCCAAGTTTGCGTTTTACATGCTTGTTAAGGATAGGCACAGCCGTTAGATAGTATTAAATAGGACTTTGATTTGTTCTAGTTGCGCTGTCAAACATTTTTATACCCTGAACCCATTGAAAATGGGAAAACAGGGTATAATGGTTTTGTTAAAATGTATGTAACAGGCAGAAGGAGGCGTGGCAGACCCCATAAAGTATATATATTCTTGATCAGGGCGACGAACTGAGTTGATTTAGCCCTATCTGTCTGTCCGTCTGCCTATCCGTCTGTCCGTATGTCCGTATGTATGAACGCGTCGATCTCAGAAACTATAAGAGCTATAGAGACTTAAGGGTTCCTGTATAGCACGCGCATATCAAGTTTGTTTCAAAAAATCGATAACTTTTATCGTTTTAATGTTATCGATTAAAAACGAAATCGGAAACCAGTTATAAAATTATGTCTCGCACATTTATAAAGCTAGAGACTCCTTATTTTGTATTTAGTATAATATGGAGTTTATGCAATTGATTGATTTTTGTTATATTTTGGATGCCACGCCCCCTTCGCCCTAAATTTGCAAAAAACTTATTTCAAGTGCTAGAGACTTGTGCTTCGGCAACTACACACATATAATTGACATAATCACGCTGTAAAAGTTTGATTAAGACAGTCCATCTACAAAGGAACTTATTCAACAATTAACTTCCCAAAATACTGATACTACTGCAGCCCGTATAAGTATAAAATGTTTGGAATATCGGCTCGTCGCAGGGTTCAGGGCATCTCCTAGTCGGGTACCAGCGACTAGAGCTTTCTTACTTGTTTCACTTTGACTGTGATTCATAACGTCTGATTCACTAGTTGTCGGGTTAAGTCAGTTCATTCCAAATGTAATATAGAGCTAATATAATATAATAATATATATCTTTATATATATATATATATATATATATATATATATATATATATAATATATTTATATAAATACGTAGATCACAGTACTATATAATTGAATTCAATTCTTATTACGATTTGTCATGCTAAAAAAATTAATTTATAAAAAACACAACATAAAATAACACAAAATGAAACAAAATAAATAAATAACAAAAAAATACTAATTAAAATAAATAAAATTAAATTAAACAAACAAAATTAGTAAAACAAATAAAAATTAATCAAATAAATTATATAAATAAAATAAATAAAATAATTAAAGTAAATAATTAAATTAAATTAAAAAAAAAAATTTAAAAAAAGAAACAAAAAAAATTTAATAAATTAAATAACTTAAATAATAATAAAAAATAAAAAAATAAAATAAATAAAATTAAAAAAAAATAAATAAAGTACATAAATTTAAATTAAATAAATAAAATTAATCAAATATATAATATAATTTTAATAAATTAAATTTAATAGATGAAATAACTAAAACAACTAAAATAAATAAAATTAATAGAATAAATAAATTAAATTAAATTAATTAAATTAAATAATTAATTTAAATAATTAAATAAATTAAATAAATAAAATAAATTAAATAAATAATATATAATAAAATAAATAAATAAAATAAAATAAATATATTAAATAAAATAAATAAAATAGATAAAATAAATGAAATTAAATAAATTTAATTAAATAAATAAAATAAATAAAATAAATTTAATAAATACAAAAAAAAATAAAATAAATTATCAAAATAAAATAAATAACATAAATTAAATAAATAAAATTAAATAAAATAATTAAAATAAATAAAGAATAAATAAAAATAAAATAATTAAAATAAATGAAATTAAATAAAATTAATAAAATAAATAAAATAATTAAAATAAATAAATAAATAAAATTAATAAATAAATAAAATTAATTAAATAACTAAAATAAATTACATTAATAAAATAAATTATATTTGTAAATATATAAAATAAGCTAATAAACTAATCAACAAATTTCTCCTAACAAAATGCTTAAAGGCAAAGGTGAGCCTGAGTCAAAGACTAAGACAGACTTAGCAAGATGTTGGCATGATTGAAGTACAAGCGTAAGCTTAAGCTACTTCAATTACCGTACAACTTTTCTAAGCTTTTCGAAACGTTTTCTAAACAAGTCTATGATCTATCAGCTATGCATATTGCTTGCCGTGCATACCGAGTCGAGGGTATAACAACTAAGCAAATATTGAGCTTTGAGCTTGTTGATCGTTCCCTCGGTCGGTCGGTCGGTCGGTAATTCACCTGCTGGTCACCTGTCGACCGACAGCTGTCAGCTGCCAGTCAGCAGCGCTTGCCGCCGACTTGCTGTCGGCTTGTCTGTGGTCAGTTCGTCGCGCTGGGCGAGTCAACTGGGCATGAGCTTAACGCTTCTGGGGTATTTCCACCTGCCGGCAAATTCAATTTTTATTCAGCTTTTATTTTCGTGCCATGATTTGGGCAAGTGATACAGCAACTGTTGCTAGTATCCGCCAGCTGCTTGGATTTGGGGCCGCTGTTGCTGCTGGTGCTAAAAGTCAACTGAGCGTTTAGCGAAAACTTTCCTCACCCTCGCCCACACAGGTAGGTAGCTGGCACTCAAGAATTGCCAATGAAACGTCATCGTTCAGCTAGCATCCGCCATAGAGCAGCTTTAGCTCAAAAATACACACACACACACACACTCACTCAGACACAGACAATCGTTTAATCGTGTACGTATGGCACGTCAACCCGTTGACTCCGGCACACAGTCATTGACATACTGTCGAGAGCTGATAACATATTTGTAATCTGCTCATTATTTGCCATTGAAAAAATGAAAAAAAAAAAAAAAATGAAAAAGGAAATGCAATACTCGCTCAACAAACGAAGAGAGTATACCAGTTCCTCTAGCTGTCAATGCAGACTCGAAGTTAGAGATTTGAAATTTTGTTTAGACAAACTAAGACTAAATGTATATATATAGTTGATATATAGTCCCTAACTAGGGAACTAACTAAGTCTTTTACATTTTTACAGTTAGGAACTCAAGTGAGTTAACTTGATTTCAGAAAAGTTTTCGAACTTTGCTAATTGGTCCAGGGTATTTTCTAGTCGAGCCAGAGTTTTCTTACTAGTTTTACAGATGTCTATAAATCATGCTTCATGTCAAATTAATCTATTTATATTTGAATAAATTAAAACTGTTTTCATATCGTGAGCGAGTATTAAGCAGTCGCTTATGGCCGTTTTTGCTTGCAACTTTGTCATGTTATAACGAGATAGCGATCAATTAAGTTAATTTAGCAATTAATTGATTCGAATTAAAAATAAACTAATAAAATATTATAATATTTTCATTTTCATTTCACATTTCCACACAATAATTAATCATATAAATTTACTTTTGATGCATCTGTAATTTATGGATTTTTCCGCTTAAGCATATAGATTTTGAATGGCATTAGGTATTGCGAGTAATTTATGTGTGTTGAAACAGGAAATCTTATATATTGAAAGATATACAAAACAGTAACATAAAAAAAATAAAATAATATACATTAAAATAATATAAAATAAAATCAAATAAATAAAAAGAACAAAATAAATTAAATAAAAAAGAAACATAAATAAAATAAAATAAGCAAATAAAATAACAGTAAAAATTAATAAATAATAATAACATAAGTAAAATAAGTTGATAAAATAAACATAAAAATAAAGATATATTAATAAAATAAATAAATAAAAACAAAAAAATAAATAAATAAATAAAAAATATAAATAAAATGAGCAACATAAATTAAATTAATAATAATAATAAATAATTAATAATAAGCAATTATTTATTAACAAAATAAATTTAATCAAAATGTAATAAAATACAAAACAAAATTTAATAAATAAAATAAAGAAAGTAAATTAAATAATAAAAAAAAAAATTATAATATAACTAAAAAAATTTGATTAATAAAATAAAGATAAATAAAGTCTATTAAATAATAAACAAAAACAAAAAACAATGATAATAAAAAATAAAATAAATAACAAAATTTAATAAATAAAAAAAAACGATGTGAATTAATTCAATAAAGTCAACTAAATAAAAAATAAAAAAAATAAAAGTTCAATAAAAAAATTTAATTAATTAAAAAACAAAATGTAATAAATAAAAAATAAAAATCAAATGATAATAATAATAATATATATGAATAAAATAAAAAAAAATTAAATAAAAATATAAACAAATCTGTATTTATTTTTTTAATTTTTTTTTTATTTTCAATTAATTTTTTTATTTTATTATGTCATTATTATTATCATTTTATTTATTTATTTATTTTTTTTTATAAATATACAAATTTATTTATTTTTTTTGATATAATATAAAATTAATATATATAAATAAGTAACAAAAAAATAAATAACAACATTAACATAAATAACATAAAATAAAATTAATAAATACAAAATAAGTAAGAACTACCTTGATAAAATAATAATAAAATTAATATAAATATGTATATCGAAAAAGTTAAGTGAGAGCTTATTCAATTCACAGGAGCCTCAAAATCTTAGTCTCTCACATGATGATCTTATATAGTCCAAAAGTGAGCTAAGTTGACTGAAGCTTGAGTGTAGATTATGCAGCTCTAGAGTTCTCTTGACTTAACTCTGAATTCTTTAGCTAACACTGGAGCTAAGCTTGTGGCTTTACAGTTAGCTATTTGACTGGGCTTATTTTGAAATATATTTTAGAATTTTCTAAGCTTGCTTTGATCAACGATTTTGCTGATATCACACCCATTGCGAGCAGGGTAAACAGCAGTAGGGTTATATCTAAGAAGCAGGCATCACAAGACGGAAAATCTTGATGTGATTTATGATTGTAATCTGACTGATTACAGCCACTAGCTGGCGGGAGATAAGCAACTGACAGACAGATAGAATACATCCTGTCTACATTCGCACTTACATGACAATGCTTGACACATGAAGTATATATGTATAAGCAGATCTTGAGTAAGCCAAGATGTAATCAAGTCAAGTCGATTTAGCATACTCTTTTTATAGACTGCTGATCAGTTGATCAGCTCAGCTCAAGTGCACTTTGCCAATGTTTACTTGATAAGCCTTACTTGATAATGAGTGATAAAGTTAAGACCGATTTATATCTATATACATACTTCGATGCATCAGTCATCAGTGTGCAAATGTTTGGCCTGCTGTTGTACCAATGCAACCAAAAATTGCATTATCTTGGGCGCTTCCGTTGCGAGTGCTCAATCAATAAGTCAATAAAAATGCATTTTCTATTCCCTTCGCGACATAATTGCGGCAATTATGAGTAATCGAGATGATTTATTTACACACAATTCATTGGGATTTATGAGACAGAAAATAGATTTCACTATTTCCATTGCAGTTCAATTCATGAATGAGTGTGCTTTGCCCTCACTATTCATTCGATTCACTGCCAAGCTCTGCGGATGCGGTTGCGGATGCGGATGCGGATGCGGTTGCTGATGCGGATGCTGATGCGAATGTCCTATAGTATAGAAAGTCAACAGTCCTAATAAGCTTTGAGCGTCATCTGGCGACCTCTTTGTGGACATCGCCACGATTACGATTTATATCTAAATATATATGCGATAAGACTCTAGAGCGAGATAGACTGATGTATTTCGTCGTCTATTCACTACACAAGTGCGAAAATTAGCATCCACAATTTCTGCCTTGTCATGAACACCTTGGCCAGCTGAGCTGGGCAGGTGTGTGCAGGTGTGTGCAGGTGTGTAGGTGTATAGGCAGCAGCAAATACAACAGTAAAGAAAATAACATAATAACGAGCTTGTCATATCCGCAATATATGAAGAAGAAAGTTCTGAACTTTCCGACAATTGTCCGAGTTTTTTGTATTTTCCAAACAAATTTTGACTAAGCAAAGCTCGACAAATGACTAAATGAGTTGATGAGTTCGCATCTCTGGCTAGTCTATGGCTGGTTATATTTTATATTGGGACAATGCCAGAGTTGGGCAAATGAGTAAATGAATCCACGAGCTGGAATCCCAGCTTAGATTGTGGATATTATATTATCTTAGACAAACTAACGATAGTTGGCGACGATTATCCTTTTACAATTCTAAACATTCAATACGCGTTCGCAAAATGCAAAGAGTATATTGGTTTTGTGCCTTTTCATCTGTCATTTTGTCACTATTGAAGCTACAGACATATGAGAATTGGTATAGATTTTCACATCTCTGAACTCTGACTATAATAAATAAAGTGAATAAAATAATAAAGAAATTAACAAAATTCAATTTTTTTGTTGCTTGAGAATGATTGTAGACCTCACACCACACAGATTGATCCATATTATCCATATTATCCATATTATCCATATTATCCATATTATCCATATTATCCATACTATTCATATTATCCATACTATCCATATTATCCATATTATCCACATTATCCATACTATCCATATTATTCATACTATCCATAATATCCATATTATCCGCATTATCCATATTATCCGTATTATCCATATTATCCATATTATCCATACTATCCATATTATCCATACTATCCATATTATCCATATTATCCATATTATCCATATTACCCATACTATCCATACTATCCATATTATCCATATTATCCATATTATCCATACTATCCATACTATCCATATCATCCATATTATCCATACTATTCATATTATCCATATTATCCATATTATCCACATTATCCATATTATCCATACTATTCATATTATCCATATTATCCATATTATCCATATCACCCATACTATCCATACTATCCATATTATCCATATTATCCATATTATCCATACTATCCATACTATCCATATCATCCATATTATCCATACTATTCATATTATCCATACTATTCATACTATCCATATCATCCATATTATCCATACTATCCATACTATCCATATTGTCCATATTATCCATATTATCCCCATTATCAACTCAATTAATAGTTCTTAAACTCATTAAAAGCGGATATAGTGCAAATGCATGAAATAGGCAGAAGCAAGCGTGGCAGACTCCATAAATTATACAGAAAGTATGTATGTATATATTCAGTATAAAGTATTGATGAGTGCGAATCAGCTCTAGTGAGTCCATATCTTAACATCCAATGCTCTAGTACAGCATGCTACATAGGAACAGAAAACTAGAAAAGCATATACAAATGCAAAATTTATAAGTTAATTATTATAAAAAATATCACTGAGAGGAGCTGAGTGGATCTAGGCAGATGTCCGTTTGTTCCTTTTGCTCGTATACCACAAAACCTTTTCTCATATACCATTTGCAGTGAAGAACTTTCAATTGCCTCAGATTTATATATATATTTTGACCTAGTTTTGAGGACATTGCTTAAAATTCATAGAAGCTTGAGATTTCATCACGATGAGTTCACCTCTGAATGAATGAAAGAATTAATTAAATTGTGCTTTGGAACACCTCAACCATATAATCACGCGCTGAGCATTGATAAATAACTTTAAACTAGTTTGTCACAGCAAAGCTCAGAGTGCAGCCCTTGATAAAGTCTATTCATATATTAAATATTTGATGCTATAAACAAAAATTGAAAATTGATATACATATATAATATATATATAAATATTTAATTATCTAAAATGACAAGAGCTAAGTTTTGTTTTTTAATATTTAAAACTAAATATTATCAGTTTATATTTTTATTTTTTTATTCAAAAATATATAATATTTAAAATTAAGAAATGTATAAATTTTATTTATTTATTTTAAAATATATAAATAAAAATCATAATTAAAAAAATATTTTTGTATATATTTTAGTAAATATAAAATAAATTTTAATTAAAAAAAAAATAACCAAATTTTAATTTTATTAATACTTTGTATACATATATTATATACAGATATAAATAAAGAAAAAAAAAAAGAAACAAAAATCTATTTGCTTAATAATTGTTTGGTCTGCTAATGTAACTGAGATAAGATATATGCATATATATATATATAGGATTTATATCAGATTTGTACATATAACTGAGCTATGCGCACGTCACATATGACACAATTAAGCAAGTTGTTTGATTTGATGCCAGCTGCGCTTCTTATATAATCAGCCTGTCGAAGGGCTGCCTGGTGCCTATGCATGCAACTGTGTGTGTGTGTGTGTGTGTGTGTATCTTGGGGGCAGTTAATGCTGTCGCTAGAGCAACGCAACAGTTGCTACTCCGGCCGTGCGTATGAGTAATATGAAGTTGCATTTCATAGAAGAGTCGATTTAAGTGAAATGGACTTGAGTCAGGTCGCAAGCGAGCTCTTATACTGCTCCTCACTCCCTCTCTCTCTCTCTCTCTTTCTCTCTCTCTCTGTCCCACTCCTACTCCCACTCCCACTCCCACTCTCACTCTCTCTCTCTCCTACTTTGTTTTCATTTATTTACTTGTTCTTCGTCTTCTGCTTTTCGCATTGTTTATTATGCCCACTTTACATATCTCATTATTTACGTTTGCCAATTTGCCGATTGTTGTTTGGTGTTCAGTTCGCACGCACCGTAAGACCGCGCGCATCGGAAATGCCTTAGCTTCAGCAGCAGCAGCAGCAGCAGCAGCAGTCGTCGACAATGCATTTGAAGCCAATCGCAAATCGTCTTGGCCATGTTAACAGCGAGTGTATACAAAATCAAATATAACCAAAAATTTTCAAAATTCAACAATAAATGTTTTAATTCAAAATGAAAATTTGTGCAATTCGATTAGCGTATATATCAATATGTATGTATACGCTGAGCATAAGCATATATGAGTTATAAGTGTGTGTGCGTGTGTGTGTGAGTGTGTGTGTGGACTCTCATATAAGACTAACTCTATATATATATTGGCATATAGCCGATGTTAGTCAGCATTAATTGCCTCAATTCTATATACTATATACTGTATTATAAGATATACTAAATATATATATATTACCATACTATATAGATCACTTTTTCATAAGAAACTAAGACTAGAAAACTGGGTATTTACAGCTCTAATGTGAATAGAGTGAAACAGAAGAGAGTGTGTAACAGAGACAGAGAGAGAGAGAGTGTGTGGAACGCGCATTAAGAGAGCCAGCACAGAGACATGGCAACAAAAGTTAGACAAAGCATTAAACGGAAGTACGGAAGTGCAGCAAAGTGGCTGCAATGCTATGCCAACAACAGCAACAACAATGAGCAAAAGGAGGCAGCAAAAAAAAAAAGAAGAAATTATTGTGACTTCCGTTTTTGGGCATGAAATTGTGCGCATAAATTTAAACGCTCTCAAAGAAAAAGGAAGAAACTAAGCAAAAACAAGAAGAAGAAGAAGAAGAACAGCAACGGCAACGACAACAACAGAAAACCGCAACAACAACATTAGCAAATGCTCATTGCCGTTGAGTCACGCTGCTGGCGTCTACGTCGACAGCGAATTGCAAAGATTGAACTTTAAGCGCTCAAGCTTTTGCTGTCGCGTGCCATAAATAGATCTAGCGCTGCTGCAGGGGGCAGTGGGCATGGGCAGGGGTGGAGTGGATCGCGCAGCGCTTGCCTCTGGGAGATGGTCAACAAAATCGTAGTTAGGCAGGCAGGCAGCCAGGCGATGTGTCAAATACACATGCTAAATCTCTCTCTCTCTCTCGGCTAGGCGAGAGTCTATGTGTGTGTGTATGAGTCGCAGTTTTCTCAAAGCGCGCGTGGCGGACTGGCAACAACCGTAAAACGCGTCGAGTAGTCTGCGACGACGCGGCTCGCTTTCTTACTCACATTCACATTCACATTCACATTCACATTCGCATTCGCACTCGCTTTCGCACACTCACACACACACAATTGCCAACTCTCACACTCACAGACAGATGCTTACTCCCTCTCGCTCTGACTGTTTTGGCGCACTGCGCCTCTGTATGCCTCTGTGTGGGTGAGTGGCTGTGTGTGTGTGTGCCCACACACGAGCAACGGCCTCTCGGCAAACTTCGTCGTGATTTAAGCTGGTCGCATGTCTGCGCGCGCGCGCTCGTGTGTGTATGCTGTGTGTGTGTGTGTGTGCGTGTGTGTGTAAGTGTGGTCGCTTTGCTTACATATGATTGGCTGATAATTAAAGTTCGCCCAAATTGTCGTCATCAGTTGTCGCCGTCCGTTTGCCGTCCCATGGGGCCCCTGTTGTTGCCCAAGATGCTTGTGCTCGTGCGGCTGAGCTTCGCGTTCGGGCTTTCGCACGTTATTTATATGCTGCGCGCGCGAGGAAAAATTAAATAAGTAAGAGATCTTGAAGAGTTCACTTGTGCCGGGACCGTTCAATCCAACGGCAATTGTAACAGTAAACGCTTGAACATAGTGCAGCTGAGAATTAGCCAAATAGAATTCAACTTATTTTGTATTTTCTGTGTTTGCTTGCAAATCCAAAAGTACGCGAATTTCACAATAAACACAGTGCGCGTGCCCAAAGCAACAACAACAACAACAACAATGTCTACAACAAAGCTAAGCAAGTGCGGTGGCTTTGTCACGCGCCGTAATAATCGAATGTTGGCCAGAACTGAGCTCAGTTCACTGCAGCCCGTTCGACCAGAGTCCTTGAGCAATCGCTTACAGGAGCCAATCGAACAGGCAACACCAACACCAACAACAACAACAACAACAGCAACAAGTGCAACTGCAACAGGTGCCTTTGTCTGCCCACGCCTATGCGCCCAACAGTCCTACAGTCTCATATGTAAGTTCGTGTACCACGACTCCTCTTCTGCTGCTGTTGCATCAATTGTTGCGGCTGCATCTCAGTGATTCACTCAGTCAACTTCTAATCTGACTGCCTGTATGTGTGTGTGTGTGCGAGTGTATTTGCTTGTGATACGACAGTTAATGCTTGTTTATACATGTTGTATGTGCATACGTCACAATTGCCGTAATAATGGCCAACACTGTGCCTGGGGAAATGCTTATTGCCGGTCAGATATGTACTATATACAGACATATCGTCTTTCGAATATTTGAATTGAATTCTTACAAATTCTTTTGACTGAAGTCTGTTCATTAAATGTGAAACATAAAATAACTTGAAAAAATTATAACATAATATATATATATATATATATATTTATTAAATTAAATATATATTAATAAAAAAAAATAATATATAAATTGAAATAAATTTAAAAGAAAATAATAAATTAAAAAATTAATAATAAAATACATGTTTAATACATATTCAATAAATTAATAAAAAATATTACTATATAAATAAAAACAATTAAATAATTTGAAAATAAAATATATATTTAATATATTAAATATATATTAATATCAAAAATACTAAAAAAAAAAAATAAAATATATTTGTTAAACAATTAGAAAATAAAATATAAATATATGTATTTAATAAATTAAATTTATTAAGTATACATTAATTATATTTTATATAATTAATGAAATATATATTGATAATATTTAATATATTAAATATATTGATAATATTTAATATATTAAATATATATAAATTAAAAAAATAGTAATATAAAAAATAAAATAAAATAATAATAATATATTAACTAAAATAAAATTAAATAATAATTAAAAAAAAAAATAAAATATATATTGAATATATTAAATTAATTTTTTAAACTATATTTAATATATATTAAATATATATTAACCAAATATTTTATTTTATAATTGTTCACAAATTATTTTTTTTTTTTTTTGTATTTTGTGAACAGAAAAAATTAATTTAAAAAAAATTTATAAAATATAAATTCGAATATTAAATATATTACAGGGTATTTATTTTCGATCTAATTGATAAGCTTGAAGCTTGTTTTTGGTTCTTTCGTATATTCAAATCTTTTTCAAAATGAATATAAACTAAATAATATTTATAATTTAATATAAAATATATTAAATGAAACTAAAGATTTAAATAGATATTTTTAATTATTTAGCAAATATTTGAAACTTCAAATTAGTTCTTAGCTTTAATTAACTCTTATTCTATTTTCAATTTAATCTTAAGCCGATTTTCAAATGTTTTCCTTGATTTCCTTGCAGCTTGTGGCAGCTGCTTCGGTGTACTGCTGCTGCTGATACTGAGCGCCAGCTATTGGCCGAGCGCCAGTGCACTGCCGCGTCGCGCGCTTGGTCGCCACCTGATACTGCCACACCGCCATCACGTGCACCTGCGATCAGCGGGACAGGAGCACAAGCACCGGACACACACTCTGGTCTATGCGAAAAAGCTGAACTGCACCATGAACACGCACAACTACAGCGCAACGAACTTGAGGCGCGCCCGCGATGTGGCCATTGTCACCAGGGAATCCACCATTGACCTGTTGACCACCTATGTGAGTAGCTGCTGCATTCGGGCGCCATGTGACTGGCCTTGCTAACTGAGCCACTTTGGCTTGTCTGTTTTGGTTTCGTTTTTAGCTCAATGCGACCGAGGAGGAGCTGGCGAGTCGCTATCGTCTACACAACTTGACCCTAAACTATCCGCTGAGGGAGGCGGTGAACAACACCAAATACGATGGCGAGAGCAGAAAGTCAGCGGAGGAGAATGTCCTTGATATATACCATTCGCTGCTCAAGATCAAAAAGGTGTTGGTCGATGTGAACCTTACGCTCGATTCCGAACACCCCAACAACTACTTTCAGTACATTGTGGAGAAGGCGGACCACAACATATCCGAAGTCGAGCAGTTCCTCAGCTGCACCAATGAGGGCGACGATCACATACCCGATCCCTTCAACAAGCATACCTGTCCCCAGTATGGCATTGTCAGCGAGTTCATCAAGCTGCTCCATGTGCTGGAGAAGAAATATGACGTGATGCAGAGGCAGCAGGAGGCGGTGGAGGCGGTGGAGGCGGCGCAAGATTAATGTAGACTGCCAGTCTACCAAGACACAGCCACGTGCTACGTGCCACGTGCCACGTGGCACCACATGCCATAAGCTACATGCCACATGCCACCAGCCAACAGGTGCAAGCAACTGTACAAGATAATGCCAAAAAAAAAAAAAAAAGAAATGAAATGAAAACTAACCTAAACTAAGCAGCGAATCAGCGAATTATAATGCAATTTCTATATGCTACGGATCAGGCATATATAATCTGAATCCTGATCCTGATCCTGAATGCCATCTATGTTTACTAATAGCGTGTAGTAGCTAATATATTTAACTTCCCCTTATTTATTATTTAATTTAATTTAATTTACAAATCAAAAATTCATACATTTTTTATTTTTTATTATTTATATTTATATATATTCATATCTGAACATTTATATTTATTTATCTATATATATATATACTTTTTTTCAATTCATCTTTTATACTTCTTTCCTTTTATGCGTTGTAAGCCCCAAAAGTATTATCAACTAATAAATGTTATGATGAAAAGAAAAGAAAATTCGATTTTATTGATGAAAATGGGAATGGGGAAATCAAGTGGATAGTTGTGGAAACGGTTTATATATAGGGTTTACAAAACTAACAGATCTTTTGGTGAATAAATGAAAGAAAGAAAATAAATTTATATATATAATAAAAAAAAAAAAAAAAAAAAAAATATATATATATATATATATATATATATATATATATATATATATATTTTTTTTTTTTTAATATATTTTTTTAAATATATATCTTCAGATCTTTCAGTGATGAATGAAGAAAATAAATTATATTATAATAAATATCATAAATATATATATATATAGTTGAAAATGGGCAGAAGGGAAATTAAATCGGTTTTGAGGAAAATATTTTATATAATATCTTATAATATAATAATATAATATATTTTATATTTACAAATCTTTTAATGAAAAATAAAAGTATAGAAAAAGTATATAATATAATATAATATAATCTAATATAATATTATATATTATATATAACAATTCCTTAGCAAACTCTCAAATATCGTAAGCTTTCCTCTACATCGTACGATATTCGTTTGGCATTTCCGTTTTGGGGCCGTTTTGGCCGAAGCCTAATTGTTGCAGTTGTTGTTTGTTCGCTTTTGACTTGTTTACAACAGAAGCTGGAGCTAGGGGTGGGGGCGGGGGGCGAGGGGCGAGGGTAGTGGATACGCAGCGCTATTTCCGGCTGGTATTTGGCTAATTTGATTTGGCATTGATATAGTATATGAAACACACTCAGTATATATACTCTTGATTGGGACAATGCAGCTGAGTCGATCTGGTCTTTGTTCGTCTTTAAGCCAAAAATGCTGGAAATTTTTATTTTATCGGAAATATTCCTATCGATAAGAATTGTTAGTTTCACTTGGTTTTTTTATACCCTGAACCCATTGAAAATGGGAAATCAGGGTATAATGTTTTTGTGAAAATGTATGTAACAGGCAGAAGGAGACATCGCAGACCCCATAAAGTATATATATTCTTGATCAGCTCGATGAGCTGAGTTGAAATAGCCCTGTCCGTCCGTCCGTCCGTCCGTCCGTCCGTCCGTATGAACGCAGCGATCTCGTAAACCACAAAAGCTAGATATCTGAAATCATTTCAGAGAATACTCGTCTATAGCCTACGCAGTACGAGTTTTTTTTTAGATTTTCGATAACTCATCCCGTTTCCTTATTATCGATAAAAATCGATAACTTTTCTTCTGCTAAGCATACCGTAAGAGCTAGAGACTCGAAAGATCCGTGTGTAGATCCGTGTAATAAATGCGTACATTTTGTCATTTTTGGATTTTGGATGCCACGCCCCCTTCGCCTCCAATTTGCAAAATTCGTATTTCAAATACTAGAGACTTGTGCTTTGGCAAACACATACATATGAATGACATAATTACGCTGTGAAAGTTTGATTAAGAAAGTCCATCCACAAAAGTTATTAAACATTTAATTTCCCATACAATAGGCACATTGCAGCCCAAGCGCAGTCGCTGCGTCAACTGCGCAGTCAGCAGAGCGCGTGCTTATGCGTGCGTATGCATGTGTGTGTCTGTGTGCGTTGCTCGCAATATTTGTATATGTAAAATAAGCAAAGAATGTTGGGAAGATTGTCTCTTCGCAGGGTTCAGGGTATCTCGTAGTCGAGCCGTCTCGACTAGAGCCCTCTTACTTGTTAGTCTTTAAATTGAAGACTAGAGCAGCCAGAAACTATGAATTTGCAATGTATTTTCAGCTTTTTCTTTTAGATTATGAATATTGCCAATTTGGTATCAGCCTCAGCCCAATGAAATTGCCTAAAGTTGAGTACTTAAAGTAAATAATAATAATAGAAAATAAATAAATAATAATAAAAAAATTGAGTTTTAACATATGTATAAACTCACATTTGATGATAGAAAAATTGATTTGGTTAAGAAATCAAGAAATAAATTTGAATCAAAAAGATATTTTCCATTTAAAGCATGCCTAGGTGTGAGTGTGTGTGCATGTATTGGTGTATATAAACGTACATATATACATACATATACATATATTTACACAATTAACTTCTCTCTCTCTCAAATAGTAGCTCTATGCAATTTACAGAGTATCTCCTAGTCGCACACGCTCCCATTTGTGACTTTGCCTGCCGGCATTTGGCGCCAGATTTTGCGACAATCCAACGTTAGTTGCCTTGACCCACCCACAAAACGCGCGCAATGTGTAACAGATCGCAAGCACGTTCCACCGATAGACACACACTCACACAGACACACATCATGTAGAGTCACAGTTATTCAGTCAAGTGTGTGCGTATGTATTGCGCGTGAAAAACCCCAAAACTGTGCTGGCGCAGGTGAGTCAGTGATCCATTAAAAAGTTAATACGAATGTGGGAACTGAGGTACGAATGCGAGTGCGAGTATGCCCCAAAAGTGCTCACACACACACATACACACACACACACACACAGAGACAGACAGATTGAGTTGTCTTAGCGCCGGCGCCATTGGCGCAGACTGTCATTGATTTACCGTTGTACTGGTCACACTTCGCTGGCTTCGCTCTGGGCTGGCCTGGCCTGGCCTGCGAGCATCCTGTATCTGTAATCGGATCGATGTGCGGTTGGACGCTGCGCGTGGCATTGGCAACACGAACGCACGTCAGCGTCGACGTCACCGTCGCCCAACCCCCTCTCTCGCACAGCCCACACACTGACAATGGAGTCTCTAAGCTAATTAGAGTTAACTGTTTACCCAAGCGCGTGCCCATTGAGTCAGCAACAGCAACAGCAACAGCAACAGCGGCGGCAGCGGCGACAGCGGCGTCGCGCTAACGCTGGCAGCAGCGTTTTATGAATGAATTCAACGAGTCGCGACACCCGCATTAGCAGCGACAGCGACGCCAGCCGCAGCAGCGACAGCAATAGCAGCGACAGCAACAGCAACGAAGCAACAGGTGAGCACCAAGTGTGAGCGAATGCAAGCATAAAGCAGGTTCTGTGCGCTCTTCCACTCACTCACACCACGAATCATGGTCGCTCTCTCGGCACTCACCAAGAGCGACAGTCTGAGCGCATTGGCTGCGCTGCCATTGGCCCGTTGTCTGTCGTTCACATAACAATTGAGCGCAACATGTACACCAATCAGCGCAGCGACTCGCACCAACACAGCTAAGCGCGCTCACACACACACGCACACAGAGAGACACAGCCGAATGTGGGAGAGGCGGCCAGTGCATAAGCGCTAGCGCCCTTTCGCTTTCTCTCGCTCTCTCTCTCACACACACACGCACACATGTAATGCTTATGCCGCCCCAAATGCAAGCGCTCAGTTTGCGTGGGATCTGAGTCAAGTTTAATAATTGGAATTAATCAGGGAATTTTACTGTGGCCAATTTGAACATTAACTGATATTTTTATCGCTTATCCGAGTGCAATGGATTTTCCAGTTTTTGCACTGCTGCAGCGCACCGTGCCGCGCCGCGCCCAACGCCCCGCTCTACCTTTAAAATTCCCAGTTTGATTTTTTGGAATTAGTTGGAATTACCCAACAGCTCTGGCCACATATTTATACCTATTTCCAAGTCTACAGTTTGTGCATAAAATTATGAAATCTTGATTTGGGTTAATTAGCCGAGTCGATGAATGTGCTTGGAAAAACATATGGAAATGCATGGAAATAAAAATTAATTTGAGAACGAATAAAATATTAATTATATATATTTATATAAATCTAAATAAATGTAATATTTAATGTAAATGATAAATTCTTTATTTTTGTAATAAAATAATTTTTAAAAATATAAAATAATTTTTATAAATATAAAATAATTTTTAAAAATATAAAATAATTTTTATAAATATAAAAACACTTTTAAAAATATAAAATAATTTTTAAAAATTTAAAAATTTTTTTAAAAATATATATATTTTTTGTATATTATTTATATATTATATTATTTAAATTATAAAGTTTATTCGATTTGTTTTTAGAGGTTTTTTATTTGATGTATTTATTTATGTATTAAATTTTATATATTTTACTATAGATGATTTTTTTTATATATTTCAATAATTTTTCTCTTAAAATATTAATTAAATAGCTTGCCAAAAAAATTAATTAAAAATATTAAAATCACTTAATTAAAAAAAAAAAAAAAATTAAAAATCCAAAAATCTCAGTCTGATAATTTTTTTTTCCTAACAAAATTGTTTATCCCGAAATAGAGTTAATTAATAAAATCGAGCTAAATCTGCTCTCCAATGATGCTGGAAAATGCTCGCTGACGATGCGATGCTCATTGAAGTATTTGTAATTATATGTAATGTGGCCAGAGCCAATGCCAATTGCAACGCTAATTTGGCTAAACAAACGGGCAACGTAAGCAAACAAACGAATTAACTAACCAAGCGTTGCAATCCATTGCCGCCTGTACAGTAGGACACCTGAGGACCTGAGGCATGGCCTCAATGTGAGAATTGGCAGTAAAAATCATGATAAAGTGAAACGATTTTACGCATAATCAAAACAGCACTAGCCTCTAGAAACTCACACCTCGGCATACAAGTTGCACACCCACAAAACAACAAACACACACACAAGTTAGAGGGAGAGCAAGACAGAGAGAGAGAGAGAGAGAGAGAGGGCTCAGGGGTTGTGTTCGGGTTCGGTTTTGGTTACGGTTGCCGATTTGGCCAGGTCTCTGTGTGGGACAGGAGCTAAGCGGCGTGTAATGATTATACCCTAACATCAAGCAGAGCGGGTATATATGCATACCAATTTTGCAACAGGTAGGGAAACAAAATGCTGAGCGCATATAACTCAGATGAATTGTTGAAAATGTTTTGAGGTAATTTTATGAATTTATATGAATAAATGAAATTAAAAATAATATGTAAAGAAAAATAAAAATAAATATATTTTTTTTTGTATAATTATTTTTTGATTATTTATATATGTTTAAATATTTAAATAAATAACAAAAATTAAAATTAAAAAATATATATCTTAGAAATACTTTTTAAATATTATTTTGTTTGATCTATAATTAGTCTATAAAATATATAATACATAGTAAAATAAAAGATGAGAAAAAAATTAAAAAATTACAATGAAGAAATACAAAATTTTTTTATTATTTTATATAATTTTAAAATATTTTTTATAATTTTATAAATTATATATTATATCATATAAATGCTTATATTTTATATTATTTTATATAATTAAATAGAAATAATAAAAATTATTCAAAAAATAATTTTAAAATAAATTAAATAAATAAATATTATAAAAAAAATAAATAAAATAAAAACATGTAAAAATATATAATTGATAAATTAAAAAAATAAAAATATACTAAATATATATATACATATGTATTATGTTCATTTACAGGGTATATGGAAGCCGATCAATTTATACATATATATAAAAATATATCTATATAAACATACATTGCTAATACTAAGCAAACAAATTGACTCATATACGTTTACAGAGTATCTAGAAGTCGGTCAAATTCTATCATATCGCTGCTCGGCTAACCATTCAGTGTGTGTGCGAGGTCGGCGAAGGTGTTCGGCCGCCTTTGGCGTTGTCTGCGGCAATTTAAGCGTATCCTTTCGATTTGATACGGCCGGTAAAAAAAAATTACAGCATGACAGCGGATCCGGGGACCGCACAGAGAACAACTCAATTTTGTAGCAAAATATTTTGTTGTCCAGAACGAATCGCAACTAAAACACAAAACACAGTGTGAGCGAGGTCAGCACGGCAAAAGGGAATGCGAATGGGAATGGGAATGGGAATGGGAATGGGACACGGAATATGTGTGTCGGTGGCAGCAGCAGCCGTCGGTCGGATCCTTTCGACGAGGCGTCCTGCCGCGCCTGCGCACTCTGTGTATGCAGACAGCAGCAGCAGGAGCTCATCAATGCAATAATCGTGTTTGTTGTCCATGTAGATGAAGTTGTTTGGTGCGAATTGGTCAGATACCAGAGACAAGATACAAGCGCAAGATATAGATATAGCTAGATGTAGGTGTATGTGGATGCGCATCCCAAGGGATGGCATACAAAGTGTGTGTGTGTGTGTATGTGTGTGTGTGTGTGTGCGTGTCGAGTCCTGTGCCGTGTCGTTCGGTGTGGCGCGCGGCGAAAATCAAGGCGAGTGACCCCGCTGCGCGACACGGCTGCTTCCTGCTGCTGCTGCTGCTGCGCGGCCCAGTCAACAATTGCACTTACGGTTAGACGCAGGACTCTCTGTGCAGGACTCTCGGCCATGGCCATGCTACAGCTGTTCAGCCGCTCGGCAAAACAATGTGGCCATAATTTTGTAACAAAGTCAAAGAAACAATACAATGCAGCAACTAAATTTAATTAGCTCGTCAATTGTCCCACTTCGACGCAGACAGGCAGACCAAACCAAACCAACACATAGGTATATCTAGATGGAGTATGTATATATATATATATTTCTCATACCCTCGAGTCAGGTCAGTTTTGATTAGGCGACCGCCCAGCAATTGAGGCCAGGTAACGCCCGTCCTTTATGGCATGGGGCAGTCGCCGCGTTAGGTAACAACAAACAGTATTTACCCAATCGATCCGTCGATTGACCTGCCGCCAACTGCCAGCTGAGCATCGGCCCGCTCAATCAGCTGTCGAGATCCTATGTCTATAGTCTATATAAATATGCAAATCGATGTTGTGATGCTATCAGTGCGCTAAAAACTGTCGATTCGAGAGAATGAGACCAAGGTGAGTTGAGTTGATTAAGGATTGTGTCGCATAACTAAGCAAACGAATTTCGTCTATATTGCAGCCAAAAACACGTGTCTTCAATCCTAACTCTGCGGAACTCTGTACAGAAGGGAAGACTTTTGCAAGAAAACATGGTTAAATTTTATGATTTACTAATGATCATGGTATTTAAATAATATAGTTAATACGTATAGTATATATAGTAGTGATAGATAGATAGATATATAGATAGTGTAGATTGATAGATAGTTAATATATATTAAGGATAGGATAGGATATAAGATATAGATTGATAGATAGTATAGATATAAAGATAGTAGATTGATAGATAGATAATATATAGTGAAGATAGATGGATAGGATATGAGGTATAGATGGACAGATGGGTAAGTGGAATAGATATAATGATAGTACATATATTGTATACATATATTTGAATATATACATATTTGAATATATACATATATTTGAATATACATATACATATATAGAATGTAAAGTATAGATGGATGTGTAGATATATAGGATATAAGGTATAAATTTATAGCTAGTATAGATATAAAGATAGTGGATTGATAGATAGATAATATATTGTAAAGATAGATGGATAGGATATAAGGTATAGATATAAAGATAATATATATATTGTATACATATTTAAATAGTATATAAAGTATAGAAGGATATATAGATAGTATATAAAGTAAAGATAGATATACATATAGTATATTTAGTATAGATTTATAGATAGATAGATGGTATAGATAGTTAGGTATAGTATATATATGGTTATTGTATGTATAGCTATCTATTCTATACATGTCTATTCTATATATACTATCCATACCATCTATCTATCTATATAACTAATGCCAATGCAGACATATGTATTTTTAAATGTTTTTAGTATTCTTTTAAAATATTTTTAAATATTCAAAAATATTTTTAAATATATAATAATCTTTCAAAACCTTAAAATATTTGTATATTAATTCTAAAATAGTTTTATATATATCTTCAAATATTTTTGTATTAATTCCTAAATAATTTTAAATATTTTCAAATATTTTTATATATACGCCAAAAAAATAATTTTAAAATATTTAAACTGTATAAATTTATAGCAAACATTTTTATTATTTATTTTAATATATATTGAAAAAGTTCTTCATATAGTAAATACTTATTTAATATAAAATACATAGATTCATATAATTTTAAAAAATTTTTAATATCTTAGTTTAATATTATTTTTAAGTATTAAAAGTTGTTTTTATACATTATTTATTATTAATAATATTTTGTCTTTCCAGCTATTAATATTTAGTATTTAATATCTTAAAGCCTTTATAGGCATGTGGCTAAAAATGATTTTAAATTAATATATTGAAGATCTTAGAATACTTGTATATATGTATATATTCAATCAATATGTTTTCCTCGACATATGTATATATATATATAGATACATATTTACCTTTATCTTGATATCACTTTATTTTCTTCATAAAAGTCTTAAAAATTCTTAAAGTTCTTCAATAATATATAGTTTAGCTTTCAATACTATTAAATTGACTAATTCAAGGATGTAGATATATTTCCATAGGATGTTTATATGTTATATACATACATATATGTTTATATATGTTATACAAAGTATGTATCTTTGTATTGATTGAAATTATGAATCTATCTTTTACAGATCTACAATAACAACAGTTTTTCTTCTGTTTCAATGACGATCATTAGAAATTTCATTATGATGAGTTTGCTAAAAATGAAATTACTAAAACATATGGACAAACTAAGCAACTTGAGCATACTTTGCGGCGTCGAGGCTTCAGCTGTTGCTCAACAACAGGTAAAGTGGCTTTAAGCCCTTGTTAGGGCTTAACTAACTTGGCAAGCCAAGGTCGCCAAAAGCCAGTGCCATGTCTTCTAGTGAGGGAGAAAGAAAGTTCCAGAGAGTGTATAAAGAGAGAGAGAGGAAGGTAGAGAGAGAGAGAGAGAGTGAGAGGCAGCTGTTGCCTTGGGGCAGGCATACGGTCAGGTAGATTGATTTCTATGAGCGCGCGCTTTGAGTGAAATCTTCTCATTGGATAAGCTGAAAGTGAGCCTGGTGCCTATCAACACAGCGATGGCGACACACACACACACACGCACACATGGACTGGGACCGGCTTAAAAAATGCTCGACTAGCTGGTTGGTCTGCCTTTTTCAAAGAGTCTCGCTCTCTGTGTGCGTGTGTGAGTGTGCGTGTGTGTGTGTAGGATATCAGGTATATGCACAGGCACAGTCATTGGTAAAGAGCGGGGCAGGTCCAGACAACACTCGATCAGGCCTGACAGGCAGGCAGACAAATGGAAATGGACTGGCAGGCAGCGCAGCTCACGCACACACACACACACAGGCACACACACACACAGACACAGAGCAGAGAGCCGCAGAGTCAGAGGCCCGACCCGACTCTCGACCCGGCCTGGCCCGGCCCGGCCCGGGTCTTCAGTCTTCAGTTTTCTTTTACGTACCGTTCGTTTTTCACATGGTCTTTTGGCTCTGTCTCTGACTGACGTCGCGTCGGTCGCTTCGGTTTCGGTTATCGGGTCTCTGGTGTCTGGTCGCAGCGGCTGCCACTGCCGCTGCCGCTGCTGCTCAACAAAGAAAGCTGGTCGAATTTAGCGCAACTTTTGGTTCAGTTCGGTTTTGTGCCTGGACGTGAACAGTAGTGTCCGCGAGAAGAGTTCTTCAGTCTCACCAAACTATATCAACAAAAAAAAGACAACATTTTTTCTTCAAGTGCATTTCGTGTGTATTAAAAAAAAACAACAACAAAAATTATTTAAAAAAAAAAACTGGATTTAAGTGCAAATTGTTATTAACAACTTTGTGCGTGTTTCCTTCTTTTTTTTTGAACTATAATGCGGTGTGTGTATTAGTTTTGTTTTATTTATTTTTAAATATATAATATAATTTAATATTATTCATAAATATTTGAAGAATTTATTTGCATTCCTCAAATATTTATTTTTCTATAATTTTCTTTTTGAAACTGCGCATGCGCAACAGTTTTTCCTTTTCTTTTCATTTCGTTTGCTGGGAAATTGTCAAATATTTTGAATTGAGTTATTTTGTCATTTTGTCATTTTGTCATTTTCGTCGCCTTTGATCTGCTATATACAATCATATTTGTTGAAATTGAGAGAGAATTGAGTTAGCTGTTATATATCTATAAATTCAAAGTTTTTCTTTTGTAAAATCTAAAATCGAAAAAAGCGGAACATTTTGAACGCACTAAAAAAAAAAAAACCCCCAAAAAAAATGTTACAAATTCTAACCAAATTTTTGAGATACAAGCAAGTTGCATTGCTGTTGCATCTGCATTGTTGAACGAAAAGCAACCCCCCACCCCCCAAAAAAAACCCGCCCCCCCTCAACAACAAAAAAAGCAACAAAAACAACATCAACAACAACAACAACAACAGCAGCTGAAACTGAAAAGCAAATTTGAAAATCGAAGCGTCCTGTCCAGTCCTGAGCCAGCGACAACAGTTCTTGCCATGTTAATCACTTGATATTCATTGTGTGTGTGTGTTTATTTTTCCTCTTTCCCGTTCTCCTTTTTTTCTTTTTTTTTTTTGGCATCCTTGGCCGAGCATCCATCCACATATATATATATACATATATATATATATATATATAATTATTTTTTTTGCTTTCTGGATTTTACTGTTGCAAACGCCTTTGCACTTTGGCACTTCAGCTCTCTGCTTCCCCCCCCTTTTTGGCCCATTGAACACACACGATCAAAAGTCCCCAAACAAAATCAGCAAATCTTCAAATTCTCAAATATATATATATATAATATTATTCGCAAACAAAAAAAAAAGAAAAGAAAAAGAAAAAGCAAATAAAAAGAGAAAAAAAAAGAAAAAAGAAAAGAAAAGAAAAAAAAATCGATATAAGAAAAAATCAATCAACAACATCTAGATATATATATATATATATATATATGTATATACATATGTATATATATATGTATATATGCATATATATGTATATGTATATGTATATGTATATGTATATGTATATATGTATATATGTATATATATCAATAAATAATAAAAAACATCTATATATAACACATATATATATCATATATTGTTATCTATCAATAGTTGGTTGCCATTGCGCTGCAACCAAAGTTAAAGGCAACAAGACGGCATCGCCAAGGACAACGCCTCGCATCAGGCAACGGCTTCAGCGTATTGCGCGGCAGGACAATGCGGATATGTGGTCCAATCTGCTGTTGCCATTGCTGCTGCTTCACTTTGTCAATCTGCATGCCGCAGTGGCCATGGCCACGGCCAGCGGCGGCCTAACTGTCATTGAAGGCGCCAGCACTACCACCACCACCACCACCAGCAGCAGCAGCAGCAGCGGGAGCAGCGGGAGCAGCAGCAGCACAGCCACCAGCAGCAGCGCTAGCAGCAATAGCAGCAACACCAGCAGCAACACCACCAGCAGCAGCACCAACAGTGGCAGCCGCAGCACCACCAACACCCACACCCACACTCACACCAACAACACCACCACCAACATGGCCCTTGCGCCCGCTTCCAGCCAACGGAAGCGGCATCGCAAGCGGAACAGCAGCTGGTATGATTATCGCAACTACAACGAGAATACCACGGCGCCCGAGTGGATAAATCCTTGCGGCGGCTCCTACTATACGCCCTCAGCCAGCGAGCGTCGGCGCGCCCAGCGGCCCAAGCAGGTAAGACTTTATACAAATGTGAGCCCCATTCGCAGCTCCCATACTCATCCACTCTCTCTCCCTCTCTCTCTCTGTCTGTCTCTCTCATTTAGATCTTCAATCAGTTGAAGCGCGCCGCCGGCACGGAGTACCACGAGCTAAACAGCACCGAGGATCACAGCGGCATTGATATTAGGGACATGCACGTCTGGTCGCTGCACAAATACAATTACAAATTTCTGCCCAAGCTGAAGCCAAACTCAACTGTAAGTAACTCTGTCTATCTCCCTCTCTCTCTCACTGTCTCTGTCTCTTAACTGCCATGCAGCCCACTCATGCATTATCTGCCCTCTCTCTCTTTCATTCGCCCTCTCCATAGATCGCCCTCAAGCGCTGGTACCGCAACATGCAAACCTATGTGGCTAGCTTTGCCTATCTGCGTCGCGTCCAAATCAATTGGGATCGTCAGTATTTGAAGCGAGAGTCGAACGTGGCCAAGGAGCTGAAGAAACTGTTGCTCAGCTCGCGCAGCATGTTGTGCGAGCTGGAGACGGCCGTGAATCGCACGTATCCGGCGTTGGGTGCGGGCCGAGCCGGAGCCAAGCAGCGACGCCAGAAGCATGTCTCACGCAACGACATGAACAAGCGGCTCAAGTTGCGTAGCAAGAGTCGGCCCGGTGCGGACGCGACCACTGAGACGGCAGCGGCGGCCGCAGCGGCGGCGGCAGCGGCAGCGGCGGCCACAGCAACGGCGTCGGCCATCGGCGAGGCCGACTCCATGGATATGCGCTTTGTGAAGCATCATTACTATGAGTTTCTGCGCACCATGTGGCAGCTGATGCGACGGCATAGCAAACGGGAGCGACAGCAACAGTTGCCGTTGGAGCAGCGCCATCGCCAGCAGCATCAGCATCAGCAGCAGCAGCAGCAACTACAGTTGCAGCAGCAGCAGCGACAGAGGCAGCGCCAATGGCATCAAATGCAGCAGCAGCGACAGCAGCTATCGCCGGCTGCGTTGGCTGGCAATCGTCGGGAGTTCAATGAGGTGTCCAAGCCGATAATCGATGTGGTTAGAGGCGTGAGGGGGCGGCGCGGCAAGCGGCAGCAGCCGCACGCAGCGTCTGCAGCAGCAGCAGCAGCAGCAACCACATCAGCGTCAACGTCTACGTCCGCGTCAGCGTCAGCGTCAACGTCAGCGTCAGCGTCAACGTCAACTTCAGCGTCAACAGCGTCAGCGTCAGCCAGCGCTGCTACACAGCAGCGACACCTGCGCCGCGTGCTGCGCACGTGAAAAAAACTCCATAATAATAATAATAATAATAATAATATTATGTATATTATTCCGAAATGCAACCCTTAGCTCGCCTAGTTTAAGTAAATTATTTGATGGAGTTTACAAACAAGTTTGTTTAGCTCTCTCTCTCTCTCTCTCTTTCTGTCTCTCTTTCTGCCTCTCTCTTTCCCACTCTCTCCATCTCTCCATCTCACTCTAAAGTATTATTTATTGAAGCAGCAAACATATATTCTCTTAAGTGTAAAGATCGTAGCGTAAGTCAACCAGCCCCCAGCTCCTTGACCCCCAGCCCCCAGCAGTTGCCTTTCTAGTCACATATGCGCAACTGCAGCCCCCAGCCCCCACTTCCTGTCCCCCTCCCTTTGACATCCAAAACCAGCTCGAAAGTATTAGCAACTGTTTTTTCTTTTAATCTCTTCTTTTTTTTTGTAGTTTCTTAAGTTAAATTATGTAGTTTTTATTTAGATTTTATATTCTTTTTTTTTTTTTTTGGTTAGCTCTAGGTCTTGTTTAACTGTGATATAGTCGCATAATGCTTAGTTAGTTTTGTAAGCCCAACTTTTTTTTTTTTTCTTTGATTATAAGTATTTAAAGTTGTAAATAGATAAGCTAAAGAGAACCATACACACACACACACACACACGCACACACGCACACACTTTTTTTATTCATATGAAAACATGTTACGATAAGCTGCGAACGAAAGCAAATAATAAATGCAAACATTAAAAAAAAAAAATACAAAATTGATTTTTATTGAAAACGTAAGTTATATGGATAAATAAAAAAAAAATAAAATAAAAAAAATTATATATATGCATATATATATATATTTATTTTATATTTTTTATAATATATGCAAATATTGAAAAAGACAAAATCGATTTTCATTGAAAATATATAAATAAAAAAATAAATTTAAAAAATATATATATGCATAAATATAGATTTTTTTTTTATTTTTTATAACTTCATTTATCATTTATCTATATAAAAAAAATTTTTAAAATAATAACTCTTGCACTTTTACCTTCTTTTAATTTTTTTTTTTTAACCAAATGTTACCCTGAAACATATTTATTTCGTCTTCACTGCAACAAAATTGAATGAAATATATCAATTTTATATTTTTCTATATAGCTTAATATATTATGTAAAATAAATTTCACTCGCTGAACTTGAGCCTAAAACTAATATGGCTCTCACACATTAGATTTTCTCGATATTCTTATATATATATATATATATATATATATATATTTATATATAAGTCCATCAGCCATAGGATAGCGCACGTTTCATGTGCTTCGTATATGTAAAATTCGAACTATAGTCCTACAATTGTTTTCTGCTACTGAACAATCTTCTATTGTATTTAAGCTAAAATAAAATAGTATATATATAAATACATATATATATATATATATATATATATATATATATATTATATTATTTTGTTATACCCTAAGCCCAATGAAGTTTGGAATAATCAGCGTAAAATAATTTTATTAATTTTGTATATGTATTATATAAATAAATATATTTTGTCTTGCTTATAAAATATATTAATTCTTGCATGTAAAACTCTTTTAAAAATAAAAATAATAAAAAAAATAAAAGTGATGCTTGCTTATTTTTATTAGGTAATATTAATACAATTCTTAGTCTTTACCAATGATGACGAAATGTATCTGGAGAAGGTGCATATCAAGGTTTACGCTGAGGAATAATTTGATTTATTTTATTAGAAATTTGATCTTTTGTAAGTTTTTTTGAGAATTTTTTCAAAAAAGTTTTTGATAATTATTTTAATATATTTAACAAGATATATATGTGTATAAGACTCTTCAATGCAAACTCTTACAAACCTCAAAAATACTTTTGATATTTTAACTAAAACTATCAATTCCTTCTTACATAAAAATTCCATTTAGTTTCGTGTTTCATTACTCATATTGCACAATATTGCAGCATATTAAATCTCTGTCATTGTCTTTTATCTTAAAGGTCTTAGAATGAAGCCCAATTAAATAAAGTTATTGTCAGATCAAAACATACAACTTTAAAGAACAGCCAAAGTCAGTGCAAAATGTAATTTAAAAATTTTAATTTAATTTAATTTTTGTCAATTTTTAAAGAATCATATATCATATTATATCATCATATATCATATATCAAGTTGCTAATAATTTTATTTATTACATATTTATGTTTATTGTCTTCTATTTATTTGTCTTTAAGAGCAAATTCAGTCTTCTATTGAAATTTATGTTAGCCTACGACATTCCTTGAGGCTACCAGTTGAGCTGCCCATTGAAGCAGTCTGCATATAGTAGAGGCCTCTCTCTGGTTGATGATGAGTTTAACTTTCCAGTTGCTTATGGAAATTTATCGAAGCTGCTAGAGAGCTATCAATTGACTTTATATCTAAAGAGTAACTAATATATATATAAATAATATATAAATTATTATTGAATGCAATTTGTTGAACAATTCCAAAATGGAAGCAATCCATTTGCTCTTTAACAACGATTTAGAGTTTTGTGCCTGTGCTTGGTTTATGATCGATTCGTCTGTGAAGCGCCCCTTTGCGCATTTATATATGGGGTCCAGTGATCGTTTGTCTTTATGGCACTGCAGTGCAGCGCCCGCCCCTGCACAGAGCTCGGAGTTCGGAGCTCGGCTAAGAAGGTTTTTATGATCCTTTGGCAGCGGCGTCAAACTATTAGCACTTCTTGCTCAGCACGCGCAGAGGCAGCTGCAGCTGGAGTCGCTTTTGAGAGTCAGTTGCTGTCCAATGTCTGCCTGCCTGCCTCCACCTGCCTACCTGGCCGTGCGGAAAGCAGGTGAACGAGCACTGGCCTTGGGCCGAGATCAGTCAGCAGCAACATCAATGGGCGGCCGAAGCAGTTGTTGTTGGCTGTTAGCTTAGTTGATCTGAGCCAACTAACTCAATGAACTTTGGCCAGTGTGTGCTGCTAAGCTGCCGTTTAGCCGGGCTAAGTAGCCCACAAAGTAAGTGCTCACTGTACTATCCGTCCGTACGTCCGTCCGTCAGTCAGTCAGTCCGTCCGTCCGTCAGTCAGTCAGTCAAATGGCTAGCACTTGTTGCCGCTCAGCCACTATTCGAACTGTAATCCTCGCTTTGTTGCCAGCGGCTTTACGCAAATTTACTTTTTAATGCCGTTGGCTTATTGAGCCGAGTGTATTAAGCCAAGCTTCGTTTAGGGCGCTTAGTGGCACCTTTAAGGCCCGGGGATTAGTGCAGCCAAAAGCGGAAGCTGCCAAATGCAAGTTTTAGCAATTGCTCACATTCTGTTCTGCTCATGCTCTGCTCATGTTCTGCTGACCAGGGCCAAGTGTTGACATACAAATGGATTATAGACCGGACCTGCAACAAAAATATTTGAATATTATGTTGCTGCCGCTGTGGCTAAGCCGTTTATTGATTGCAATCGAACAGGCAGGTCAGGCAGACAGTTGGCCGGGCCAGGCCGTGTATTAGTTAAGCCAGTAGCTGGGCCGGGCCTAAGCCGAGCATCGAGCATTGAGCGTCGCTCAGTGTCAAGTGTCCCCGTTGGCTGGGCCAAAAGGGTCTATTGGACCTAAAGTAGGTGTTGTTATGTTTTTAGCTGTCATAAATATTGTAAAAACTTCGTAAATATTTAAACAGCGTGCACAATAAAGGCAAATGACAGAGGCTTGTTCGGGTTGTTCCTGGCTCGAACTCGGACTCGGACTTCGACTCGACTCGGGTCGGGTCGGGTCGGGTTCGTTCTCTCGCTCGTTGCTCGCTGCGCGACTCTTGCGCTCTATTGTCCTCGACCAGGTCATAACGGTGGTTGCTTTGCGGCCAAGCCAAACAGCAAGTGTGCGAGAGAGAGAGAGAGAGAGAGAGAGGGAGGGAGGGAGAGGGAGAGAGCCTGTTGCCTACCTGTGCTGAGAGCCGAGTGTTTGTTTTACTTACTTTTGAAATTTGAATATGTCGAGAATCGGGACCGTGGCCAGGGCCGGGGCCGGGGCTAAAGATTAACAACATTTAATAACCCATCATTTCTCGGCCCGTACCATTCGGTGCCTTTGTGGCAAGCATTTTTAGCCATAATGCAGATAACTGCATTTTTGTTTCTTCTGCCCCGAGCCTTTGTTCCCTGCCCTCTCACTGTCCGTCCGTCGCTCTGTCTCTGCCATGTTCTTGGCAACTTTTTGCCATTGTCCTTTTTTATTTTACAATTTTATTATTATATTCCTTTTCTTTTTCTTGTTCTTTTTCTTCTTCTTCCTCTTCTTCTTCTTTTTTTATTGCCATCCTGCAGCTAGTTCCCAGAAGCGAGCACTGCAAAATTAAGATCGTTGCACCGAGATGCTGCTGCGTGTGTGACATTTTCAGTTTGCCAACTCTGTCTCTAGTGGCAAATCAATTAGAGTTTTGTTTGCTCTCATATATGTATATATCTTATAAATCGAAATTAACTTCCTAATTGAAACGGACATGAGAGAGACAATACACTTACACTGTACACTGCACAACAAAGTGGTTTTGGCACGAGCAGGAAATTTAATTGAGTTTTCATTGAATTTATATTTAGTTGGAGAAGAGAATTAAATTATTATTTAATTTATTTAGTTGAAGAAAAGAATTTAATTTTTATAGAATTTATTTAGTTGGAGAAAAGAATTTAATTTTTATAGAATTTATTCAGTTGGAGAAAAGAATTTAATTTTTTTAGAATTTATTTAGTTGGAGAAATTAATTAAATTTTTATAGAATTTATTTAGTTGGAGAAAAGAATTTAATTTTTTATGGAATTTAAATTTGTATAGAATTTATTTAGTTGAAGAAAAGAATTATATTTTTTGAGAATTTATTTTGTTAAAGAAAATAATTTAATTTTTTATAGAATTTATTTAGTTGAAGAAAAGAATTTAATTTTTATAGAATTTATATTTAGTTGGTGAAAAGAATTTAATTTTTATAGAATTTATTTAGATTGGAGAAAAGATTTTTATTCTTATAGAATTTATATTTTGTTGGAAAAAAGAATTTAATTTTTATACAATTTATTTAGTTAAAGAAAAGAACTTAATTTTTTATGGAATTTATATTTAGTTGGAGAAAAGAAATAAATTTGTATAGAATTTATTTAGTTGAAGAAAAGAATTTTATTTTTTTGAGAATTTATTTAGTTAAAGAAAATAATTTAATTTTTTATAGAATTTATTTAGTTGAAGAAAAGAATTTAATTTTTATAGAATTTATATTTAGTTGGAGAAAAGAATTTAATTTTTATAGAATTTATTTAGATTGGAGAAAAGAAATAAATTTTTACAGAATTTATTTAGTTATAGAAAAGAATTAAATTTTTATAGAATTTATTTAGTTGGAGAAAAAATTTTTATTATTATAGAATTTATATTTAGTTGGAAAAAAGAATTTAATTTTTATAGAATTTATTTAGTTAAAGAAATGAATTTAATTTTTTATGGAATTTATATTTAGTTGAAGAAAATAATTTTATTTTTATAGAATTTATATTTAGTTGTAGAAAAGAATTTTATTTTTTGAGAATTTATTCAGTTAAAGAAAAGAATTTATTTTTTATAGAATTTATATTTAGTTGAAGAAAAGAATTTTATTTATATAGAATTTATATTTAGTTGGGGTAAAAATGTTAATTTTTATAGAATTTATTTAGTTAAAAATAAATGCTCAAGAAATTTCTTTTGCATGCAATAAATATTTTTATAATTCTTTAAAAGATTTTTCCTGTTTCTTCTACGCTTTCAATTGCTTCTGAAGACCTGACCTTGTTGAGCAGTAGCTTTTATCCATATTGAAAATTTATATAGCTCTGCTTTCCATCAACAACTCGAGCTTAATTGATTCGCTTTGTGGCAAGTCTTGAGGTTTGGCGGGCGGCACGTGTTGAAATAATATAGAAATATAGAGCAACAACAAATAAACAATAAATTCAAGCAGCCAGTCGAAACGCCATTTGCCAGTTCAATTAGTTGGATTTGTTTATAAACAATTTCTTTAAATATTTTCTGGCAATATATTTTTTATTGATATTCTTTATGTATTTGATATTGAGAGCTTTAACCTATAATTTGAGTACTCAAAAAAATCTATGGGATAGATATAAACAAATAGTTTAGAAATCAAGCAAAGGCAAGCCAGGGCAAGTCAAGGCAAATCGAGTCAAGTTTTTATTTGAGACCCTAGATACCCTAGAGTTTGAATAATTTTTTTAAAAATTTTCTCAGACTTTTCTAACTCTTTATATGACTAAACTGCCTTTTTGTATATATAGAAAAATTTTTAAAAATATTTTTGATTTGTGGCATTAGTTTTTATTGATATTCTTGATATAAACAAATAATTTATAAATCAAGTCAAGTCTTTATATGATAGCCTAGATACCCTAGAGTTTGAATAATTTTTTAGATTATTTTTCTTACACTTTTCTAACTCTTTATATGACTAAAAGAAATAATATATACGATTTTAAAAATATTTTTGAACTCTGGCATTATTTTGATTAATCTTCTTGATATTCAGAGTTTTAGCCTATAATTTAAGTACTCAAAAAAATGCGATAGTTATAAACAAATAATTTATAAATCAAGTCAAGCCAAGTCAAGTTAAGTCAAGGCTTTATCTTATACCCTAGTTAAAGTAGAGCTTAGAATAATTTTATAAAAATTTTCCACACACTTTTCTCTAACTCTATATATAACTAAGCTGCGTCGATATATTATTTTTTATATTTTTCAAAAATCTTTTTTATAGGGTATCTGAATTTGGCATTTCACCAACCTCAACCCTATCAACTTGTTGTTGTTGATAATATAAAACGTTTTTGTTTATATTGCGCCAAAATGCTCAGTGGAATACCAGAAGCCCCAAGCACAGCTCCAGAGCTCCAGAGGTCCAGTCAGTTGAGTCTCAAATGCTGCTTATCACAAGAAAGAAAAACTTAAACACATTTCGGGCACACGTGTATACGGGTGGGAAGCTTTTGGCATTTAGTTAGTTGCGGCGGCCTCGCCGCTCAGCTAGAATGTAAATCATGAAACTTCTGCTTCTGCTTCTTCTGGTTGTTGTTGTCGCAGCATCTAATTATATAATTTGTGTGTGTGGTGTTTGCCTCGCTGCTGCTGCTTCGTTTTGACTTGTTTTTATTAACACACATTTTTATGGTCATTTATGTAATTTCATAGAGTGCGGCAACATAAATCCCCAAAGCGAGTTCTCATTTAACAGTCTCTGGGATTGAGCTTGGGTTTGCTTGCTTGTTTTTTTGTCTTCAGTGGGCAGGAGGCAGGGGGCTGTTGTCTCCCCCTCTCCCTCTCTCGGTGCGACTGGGCAGGCCTAACAAATTTTTTGCGTATGGGGCTTAATAAACATGTCGTTGAACTGTCGCCAACAGCACTTTTGTGAAGTTTATGGCGCAGACGCGCCTGCCTAGTAGCCAGTTATTGTTGCTGCTGCCGTAGTGGGCTTTTAAGCACCTCAAAACACTTTTTAATTGTTCAAAATAGTTGTTGTTGTTGTTGTTTTTCTTCAGCTCAGTTCAGCTCAGTGTTTTTTGTTGGTCTTCTGTCGTGCACATTGAACTTGAGCCAGCAGCGAAAATAAAAGCAAAACACACACAGCGAGCGCAGCACAAAAATTGTAATTACCATGAGTAATATTTTATTACACTTTGACACTGAAGGAAAAACTTCACAAGAACAACGGCTGAAAAACAAACAACAACAACAAAAAAACCCAAAAACAAAAGCAGTCAAGAAAGAAAAAAACAGTCAGAAGCTAAAGCAGCAGAAGAAGAGACCAAAGAAAAGCTAGCTAAGCTGGCAATACAACGACTTGGCTATGCTCTAACTGAGCAACTTGATCTAGTTCTAATGCGAGTTGATATATATGAGAGAGAGAGAGGGAGAGAGAGAGGGAGGCTGAGAGAGGGTCTGAGACAGCTGCTTGATTTACCTGCAATATACCTGTATGAGTCAATGTGAGACATTGACAACTGACGACTGAAAATCACTCAATATAAATTGCAACAAATTCGTAAATCTCTGCACGGAGAAAACATGCGAGGTATGCGCGACTAGCAGATATCCTGCAAGGAGATGTCATAAGTGAGGCATATAGATTTATGCACAATATATCATATGATATTCATAGTTCATATACAGCATGCAGCTATCCATAGAGCATAAGGGCAGGCTCGACTAGCACATACCCTGCAAGGAAATGTCATAGTCAAGCATATATATATTCATATATAGTCATATATAATATATATCTTATGACAGTTCATATTCAGCATACAGCTATTCATAGGGTGTAAGGGCATGCTCGACTAGCACATACCCTGCAAGGAGATGTCATAAGTGAGGCATATAGATTTATGCATAATATATAAATCATATGATATTCATAGTTCATATACAGCATGCAGCTATCCATAGAGCATAAGGGCATGCTCGACTAGCTTATACCCTGCCAGTGCCAGTTGTTATAGGTGAGGCATATAGCTTTATATTATGATATTACGGTTCATAATCTGAGTTATGGCATCAATCGACTTGCTCATAGTCTGCAGCTACCTATTTCGCACACGCACATAGGCTATGCTCGACTAGCACATACTCTGCAAGCAGCTATCATAGTCAGGCATATGGATTTATACATCATATATAATCATATGACAGTTAATATTCAAGCTGCAGCTAGCCATAGTGTATGGCAATGGCATGCTCAACTATCACATACCCTGTAAACAGTTGTCACACGTAAGACATATACATTAATAAATCCTATGACAGTTTACATTCCCAGTTACTGCATCGATCGATACTTGCTGACTTGCCCATAGGATATAATGGCATGTTAGACTAGCATATACCCTGTAATTAGTTGTCATAAGTAAGGCATATATCATATATCAGCTCATATTCTGGCTTTTGTAACTCTAAGAGTCATGTCATTGCTCGCCTTGCTGTCCAGTCACCTACTACGGCCTTTCCTACCCATTTCGCACACGCGCCCAGGGTATACGAATGCAGGCAACTAACTTAAGTAGCGGTAGCAACAGGCTACTAACATGTTTATGCTACTTTTATGAGGTGGCAATAAAATCGAACCAAGTACGAAAATAACAAGTAAGAGTGCTGTAGTCGAGACGGCTCGACTACGAGATACCCTGAACCCTGCGAAGAGCCAATCTTCCCAACATTATATTCTTATTTTACATATACAAATATTGCGAGCAACGCACACACACACACACATGCATATGCACGCACGCATAAGCACGCGCTCTGCTGACTGCGCAGTCAGCGCGGCGACTGCGCTCGCGCTGCAATATGCCTATTGTATGGGAAATTAAATGTTTAATAACTTTTTTTGTGGATAGACTTTCTTGATCAAACTTTCACAGCATGTTTATGTCGTTCATATGTGTATATTTGTCAAAGCACAAGTCTCTAGTATTTGAAATACGAATTTTGCAAATTGGGGGCGAAGGGGGCGTGGCATCCAAAATCCAAAAATGACAAAATGTCCGCATTCGTTACACGGATCTACACAGTGAATTTAGAGTCTCTAGCTCTTACGCTATGCTTAGCCGAAGAAAAGTTATCGATTTTTATCGATAATAAGGAAACGGGATGAGTTATCGAAAATCTAAAAAAAACTCGTACTGCGTAGGCTATAGACGAGTATTCTCTGAAAATTTCAGATCTCTAGCTTTTGTGGTTTACGAGATCGCTGCGTTCATACGGACGGACGGACGGACGGACGGACGGACGGACGGACGGACGGACGGACGGACGGACGGACGGACGGACGGACAGACGGACAGGGCTATTTCAACTCAGCTCATCGAGCTGATCAAGAATATATATACTTTATGGGGTCTGCGATGTCTCCTTCTGCCTGTTACATACATTTCACAAAAACATTATACCCTGATTTCCCATTTTCAATGGGTTCAGGGTATAAAAATGTGAAAAGGCAAAGGCGACCGGGTGAGATGCGTTTGCTCGCTCGCACTTGCATGTTACCGAATCGGCATATATTGCTGTCTCACTCGCACTATGGCAGGCCGGCAAGGCAGGATAGCCGCCGCACACACAATGACTTCATCGATTTATAGCGGTCACGAGTGACGACGACGACGACGTCGACTTGGCCAGCGGGTTCTGGTACCGATATACCAATATATATATATATATATATATATATATATGTTTGTATGTATATATATATTTGCCTTAGTTTTTGGTTTTCGGTTCGCTTTCGGTTATGGGCGACTTGCGCTGCGTTTTTATGATGATATTGTTTTGCATTTTGCACATAGGACTTTTTGTTTTCGCACTCGGTTTTACGTTGAGTGCGTGCGCTGCGTGGATTAAGCCACGTCTAGGACCGTACTGTGTCCGCGGCTCTGCTCGAAATGCGTATTCCTGGAAGCCACGGCCACGGCGACAGCCACAGCCTCAGCCGCAGCATAACTCGCGCGACAAGCGACGCGCTCTGCGGTCGCATCCTCGGCTGCATTTTATGGTCTGTCGTCATAATCACTGGCGCAGCATCTCCATCTCTAGCTCAACTCGGGCTCTGGCTCTGGCTCTGCCTCTGCCTCTGCCTCTGGCTCTGGCTGCACCAATGACACACTCAACAGCGGCGTCATCGTCCCTTGATTTATGTTCCACTGCCAATTTGGCAATTCAGCTTCAGCTCTCTTACCTCATACAGAACTTCGCCTCCCAATCAAACTGACATCAAATACGATATATATTTCATATTTGTTTAGCTATAAACTGCATTCAATTAATTATCTACAATCAATTATTGTAAATTTATGAGAACTTCTATCAACTAGCCTGCAAATTGTTTTATGGCCTGCAACGGCTTTATACTATGTTATCTATAAGGTCTTTGCTTGGTAAATTCCTATTAATTCAGAAGCGCGAAACGGCGAACCCTTGAGTATTTGGAAAACAAATTAATTAAAATTCAATTTAATTTAATTTTTTAAGTATTTTATTTATTGTTTATGTTACAGTTTCTCTTTAATATTGAATTTTATAATCATAAAATATTAATTAATTTTGTTGATAATATAAATAAATTATTTACATATAAAGCAATGAATGATTACATTAAAATATATATATATATATTTTTTTTTTGTTGTTTTTGTTTTATATATATATATATATATTAGATTAAGTATTTTAATATATCAATATAAATATTAAAAACATTTAAAAATACAAAAAAATATATATATATATAGTTTTTTAATGATTAATTACTTTGTTATATACATATATGTATATATTAAAAAATGAATAAACAAATTTTAATTTAAAAATATTTTATGATTTAATTTTAAACAATTTTATAATGTTTTTAATTTTTTCTTTTAAACCAAAAATAAAATAAAATGTGATAGATTGGCTTTTGAAAAAAATTTTTTTTAATGAATTGATCTATATTATTTTTATTGATACTATTATTTTTATTTTTGTTATTATTAAATTATTTTGCATAATCTGCATTTTTACCTACCTCAGCCACATAAAAAACAAATTTTTTAAAATGATATTAAATTTTTTAGACTGTAAAATATATATATATATTTTATTAAATATTTAAAGCATTTTTTATGATACAATTTTTTATTGATTATATATATTTTTAAATTACTTTTTAATGAATTAATTTTTTTATTTTATTTAATTTTAAATTAAAATTTGTTTTATATTATTATTTTTATTTTTAATATTAATATTTTTTTATTTTTTATATTATTTTAAATATTATTTATTTCGAATATTCGTTTTTTTTTTGTTTATTTTGCATAATAATGTATTTCTTAAGAAAAATTAAATAATATTAAATAATAATCAAAAAACAAAATTAAATAAAATTTTTTTAGTTACTGGAAAATACTTCATATATATTTTTATTTTTTAAATACTTAAGTAAATATTTGTAGTTTTTTTGGCATAATGAAAACATTTGTAATTGTATTTTGACTCAATATTCTTTCAAAGTAGGCTGAATTGAGTTGCTTAACTATTATTTAGCTGGCTTTGGAATTTTCGAGTAGTTTTTAAGAAGCAAGCACCGTTAAGACTTCCGTTATGTTGTTGCCTAGGGCATACAAATGTATGTATGTGTGTGTGTGTGTGAGTGTGGGTGAGTGTGTGTGTAGTCCTTTGGTCCTTTGTTGCTGATGCTGATGTCAATTGAGCCAAACAAATATCAGGAAATGTCATCATTTTGTAAGGCAGAGCTGAGAATTGAAAAGGACATGCCAAGGGAAATTGAATTGAACAAATTGAATGCCGCAGATAAAGAGAGGAGAGAGAGAGAGAGGGAGAGAGGGAGAGGGGACGACAACAGTCGCAGGACACCAGGGCGAGCCACACATGGCGCAAGTGTTTGGAGTGAGAGCTGCCTGCTATGACACTCGGCAAAATGTCATTGCGCAGCTGCGCCGCAGTCGACATCGAGACGTGCCGTGCCGTGTGGTGCCGTGTCGTATCCGCACAGCATCTTTCCCTCAATTTTCCCCTCAAAGTGTTGTTGTTGTTGCTGTTGTTGTTGTTGCTTTTGACTCGTTTGTTGTATCAGCGTCTTTTCTACTCTTGTCTTGTTTGCATTGTTCTCGCTCAACAGATTTGATCAGTTTTTAATGAACTTCATTCATGTTTGAATGACTTTGATCAGTTCCGCTCTCGGCCTCGCCTTGCCGTTCGTCTGGGTCTGGCTGTGGGTCTGGCTCTGGGTCTCAGTCTGGGTCTGGGTCTGTCTCTGCTCTCCATCTCCTCTTGGGCTCTGGCAAACAATAGCAAATACACAAACCTTTTAAACGCGTGCGCCGTTTGTCGCTTACCTCTTGTTGCTGTTGTGACAGTGACAAGAAGATGTGCTCTTTTCATATATATATATATATGTGTGAGTGTGTGTGTGAGTGTGTGTGGGTGTGTCTGTTAGAAAGTCGCACTGGCGCACGCGGCGTATGTGCAATGTTCAGACAACATTCCGTTCAGTCCAGGCTAATCCCGGCTAGCGTTTAAGCCGCTTTTGCTCGAAACTCGAAAACGTCAACCGCCAAGCGCATCAGACGCATCATCATGCGTCAAGTTCAACGAGGCGTACAAAATACTTCTACCAAGTGCCGACGTCGTGGCCCAAAAGAACAGCCGCAACGCCAACAACAACAACAACAACAACAACAATGAGCGGCAACAGTGCCACTTTTAGTTTCAATTGTGCCACAGCCAGAAAGAGACGGAGACAAGCGGCGACGGCGTGAGAGCTAGAGCGAGAGCGAGCGGCAGCTGGTGGCACAGCATTGATTGAGGGTCCTTGAAAGGGTACAAATAATCAGAAAATTGTATTAAATGTCCCACATAATGAAATGAGCATAAGAAAATATGAGTAACAGCCGCCCGAGGTCCGAGGCCCGATCTATGCTCCATGATCCGTGATATAGCAATTGTTATTGTTGCATGTCAGAATCCGCAGCTGGGGCTGCTGCTATAAGTTCTGAGCGTGATGATGATGATTATCATTATTGAGGCACTCTTGCTTTGATCTCTGCCAACACACACACACACACACACACGCACGCACACACACACAGGTACTTGGGCCCAGCCTAGGCCAGAGCTATGGATCCAGCCATGGGCGCAGCAAGTGCAGTCGAAGTTGCCGCCAAAGTTGACGCATTGTGTCAGTGTCAAGTGTTGCGCCGTGTGTGTGTGTGTGCGTGTGTGTGTGTGTGTGTGGAATCTGCCTCTGCTCTATTTGTATTTATTTGATTTGTGATTAATGCTGGAGTGTGTGTGGCAGACTGTGAGACTTTAAGCGACTTGGACCAACAACAAGAGTCTATACAAATTGTATAGCTGTTTACAGGGTATCAGCTTACAGGGTATCTAGCTAGCCAAACAGCAATACAATTTGCAGCTCTTATCAATTATGATTGAGAGAGAAAACATAAACTTGACTTGCCCTAAAGCCTGATCTCCCATTGCGCATACGCCGCGTGAGACGGCAGCATTCTAATTTGGTCAATTCGCAATGGTCAATAGTCAAGGTGGTTGTTGGTTGGCCAAAAATAAAAAGAAAGAAAGAAAGAAGAACAAACACCTGGCGCAGTAGGAGTTAATTGATGCATTGAGCTATTGACAAAACCTGAGCTGATCAACGAGAGATCGAGTCGAGCTGCTGGGCTGCCTCTGTGGCCAGTTGACTTGACTTGGCTTGGCTGGGTGGTCCTAGACATGACACTTTAGACATTTTGTCGTTGCCTTGCAAATTGAGCTGCGCGAGCTGAGACACAGGGGCGGCGGGGGCGTGCCGTGCACAGCTGGTGCGCAACGTCGTCGTCTGCGCCGTCGTCGTTGGCTTGTGTAAATATTTCCTCATTTTATTTGTGGCACACAAAAGAAGGAAAGCAAATGTGCAGGCGGCCTGGTCATATTGTTTTAACACATTAGCAGCGCAATGCAACAAATAATTTCCATAAAATGCTGCCACGCTACGGCTACGTTGTCGTGCCGGTAAATGGAGCGGCAACGGCGACGCTAACTGCGCTGCCAATAGACTTACTTCAAGTCAATTTCAATGCATGAAAGAGATATGTCACAGGAAGAAAATATTAGTCTTTGTCATTAGGCAAAACAAAACAACACAAAACAAAACAAAACAAAACAGAAAACGCCAACAAGAAGAAAAAAAACCAATCCAGCTTTGGATGCCGCGTCCACAGGGCTCAGCTAGAGCCTGTCTCTGTATATATCTCCCTCTCTCTCTCTCTCTCTGTGTGTGTATGTGTTGCCTGATGTTTGCCCACCAACAAAGTTAACACTGGAAATGTCCAAGTGCTGTTGTTGCCACATTCACATGATTTAAGCAACAGCAACAGCAACAACAACTCGAGACAAAATGTTTCCCATCATAAAAACCAAAACCAAAAAAAAAAAAAAAAAAACTTCTTCGTCTTCGAGTCCAAAAGTCCAAAGCGAAGTCAAAAGAAAAGCAACGAAAAAAAAAAAAAAAAAACTAAACCGACTTTAGACAAAGCAAACGAAATTAAAAACGGTTCAAATGCTTTGCTTGTGTAAGCAATTGGCTTGTACACGCCCGCCCCCTTGTGCCTCCGCCCCTGTCCCCTGTCCTCCCCTCTGCTCCTCTGTCTCGGCGGCTCTCATGTGTGGAGCGCTGCGGAAATGCCAGCGCGCCATGGAGCGAGTCTTTCGGCAATATTTTTACTCTGATAGAGCTCGCTCGATCGGCAGCTGTTTAAGATTTTTTCAGCTCAATAAAACAATTGGGAAAATATTGGGATTTTTTTTTTTTTGTGGGGCTGTTTGGGGGGGGGTGTTGATTGGCTAAGCTGACGCTGTGCGTCAACTTATGCTAATTGGCATTGTTTTGAGGCTGTTCGCTGCATGAAAATCGATTCATTAGCTAAATTGAAATTGTTGGCAGCTGGTTGTGGGCGGTGGGTGTGGCAGCGTGGGAATCACAGGCATCGTTGGCTAATAGATAACTTAATTAGCTTAATGCAATTGTTCTATTCATATAGGAAATAATATTTTTTGGGACTTACCTGAACAATGTGCATAAATATATATATGAAATATATATATAAGTTAAGTTAGCATATGCGCTTGGAATAACTTATGAAAGACAATAGCTATTTGATATTCTGATTTATTATTATATATGTATATATATATATATATATTAGATGGATTTGATATAGAAATGTGAAAGCTTAGAAACTTTATGAATTTATTAAGGTTTAAAGATCATAGTATGTCTTATGCCATATAAAAATGAGTTTATATTAAGTAAGTATTTCTGTCTTAAAGTTCTGGCGCTGACAGCAAATTCAAATACCCAACATAGATATATATGCTCTGTTCTAAAGACCTGTTCTTTTTATAAATATAGTATAAACAAGTATATATAAATCAAGAATCTACTGAAAATTACTGGCAAAGAGCAGCGCTCAGGCAATGGCTAGAGTTGCCTAACCGAATGGAGTTCTACTTCAATTTAGCTTGGAAAAATTAAAAAAATTTATTAAACTAAAAAATATAATAAAATATGTATAAAAATATATATATGTATATATATGTATATAATGAAATCTTTTGTTTTATAATGAACTAAAAAAATTAAAAAAAAATAAATTTATAATTTTTTAGAGATAACTAGAACATAGAACTCTATTCGTTAAGGCGACTCAAGCGACAGCCTAAGCGTTGTCTGCTCTCTTAATTTAAATTTGGATTTTCCCTATCGTCTTATGCTCTTATTATGCTATGTTCTTATCGCTAATGATCTAATAACATTGAGTCTATTCAATATATTGGCATTAACTGCAACGCTGCTGTGTTTGCTGTTAGGCTAGGCGGCTGTGTTAACTCATATATCAAGTAGATATAAACAAGCTGAGAGACGTTCTCTGGATAAATCTTGACAGGTCATAGAATCTATATACATATTATTTGTTATTATTATTATTATATATTATTTTATTCATTTATCTTATTTATTTTTTAAAATTTTATTTATTATTATTTATTTTATTTATTTTATTTTTAAAAATTTATTTTATTTATTTTTTTATTTATTTATTTTATTTATTTTATTTATTTTATTTATTTTATTTATTTTATTTTTTTATTTTATTTTTTTTATTTTATTAATTTTATTTATTTTTTTGTTTTTTTTTAATTTTTCGTATTTATTTTTTTTAAATTTTTTTATTTATTTTTTAATCTTTTTAAATTTATTTTATTTGTTTTATTAATTATTATTTATAATTTGCTATTATTTATTTGTATTTAAGATCTAACTCTATTCAATTTGCCATCTAGGCTATCAAAAACTCTCTACATTTGCTATAAATAATTCACTAGATTGGCCAACTGAATAATATTGAAATGAGAATTAGAAATTTTTCATCTTTACACAAAGTTATTCTATACTATATACCATGATCATAGAAGTAAGATACGCTATTTCACTCTTTCGAATTTGCCCTCTTTAGCTCTCTCTCTTTGATCAGCTTTGGAGGCACTGCGAGCTGGAACACCACAAGGTAACTGACATTTTCAGGCTGGCAAACTGAATTCTCTAGAAATGAAGTTTTTTTTTCTATTCCAAAACCCTCCGAGTGCTGGGGCAGACTACAGGCGTCGTTGATAAGATTAAGTATTGAAGTCTGACCAGCAAGTAGAGCCTGTCCATGTTTTTTTGTTGTGTGTGAAGTAAATAAGTAAAGTGAAAAGAATTGATGGAATGTCCGGAATGAAAGCCCACATAAATTTCCGGAAACGCGTTGAATGTTATCAAACTGCGTTAACTTGCCAATAAATCAAAGTTCTGCCCTATATATATATATACTCATGTGCAAATATGAAGGCATACGCAAATGAAATATCTGGCTTGCCATTATATTTCGATTTTGGATTTATTTGACGCAAGCAAAACGAATTTGCCTCTTGTCACCCCGTTTGCACTTGGTTTGGCAGCGGAAATGCTTGAGTTTGAAGCGTCATCAACCTCTTGTGGCATTTTCAACACTCAACTGCTATTGGTTGTTGGCTCAATTCTGTTTTCGTTTTTTTTTTTCAGTTTTTATTTGAATTTTTTTTATCAAGGGTCAAAGTTTTTCACCAAAATTTCAATATATAAAAATTTAATTTTTTTATTTTATTTATATTTATATTTATATTGAACACTTTAATGATAAATTCATGTATTACACAAGTGTTAGAGCTTAATATATAATTTTAAGAGTACAGGCCCTATATAAACTAAAATAAATGTAAATATAATTAACATAAATAAGAGGGGGAAAAATGTTTTAAAAAAACCCCATAAAAATTTTTTTTTTAGATTTTTATCTGATCTGAAATTTAGTTTGAAAATTGAATTAAAACTTAATAATTATACAAAAAAATTTATAACATATAAAATATTAATAAGTTTCAAATGTTTTATATGATATTTTGAACAATCTGAAGATTGTTAACTACTCTTATACTATATATATCAAGGTTTGAATAGGTTTAGCAATAATCTATTGGAATATAAATTTTCAATTAAAAAGTTTTTACTTCAAAATCTTTTGCGCCTTGATACAAATCTGTTCCATTATCAAAAATAATTTTTAAAATAGAAAATAAATTATATAAAATTAAGTATAGTTAATTTCCAGCAAGAAAAATCTTTAATCATATATTTTATATCAAATCACATACATATATATATAGGTATTAGAAATGAAAGAGAATTTGATTTGATTTAAAAAAACATTTATTACGGAATTACAACCACAGGAGATCTGATTATTTTCCACTCATTTATTGTGTAATAAGTGAATGCATTGCGTTTATGCTAGCTCATTTATGACATTCTTGGTTAATTATTATGATAATTTCCACAGCTCTGAGTTGTTTTGGCCATAACAGCTAGCCGTTTCGGCTGTGTGCGACTGTTGCGACCTGAAGGCCATCATTGCTTGTTTTTTTCAGGCATTTATTTGCTTTATTTTTGTTTCTCTTACATTTTTTTTTTGTTTTTATTTTTTTCTTCTTCTGTCACAAATACCTTGGGCACGTTTTTGAAGTGCCTGCGAGGCGCCCTTAACCAGCATAAGCAACAACAACATCAGCAGCAACAACAACAACAACTTTAAGCTTACTGCCAGTTAATTTTTCGGAGAAAAACGCCAGAGTTTCTCGCAATTTTATGATCAATTCATTGAATTTTTCGTTGGTTTTTTTGTTGCTTTTGTATTTGCGGTGCAAAAAGAAGGAGAGAAATCATCAGCACACACGACGGCGACGGCGACAACCAACAACAACAACAACAACAACAACGAGTTAACAAAATATTGCTGTTTATTAGCTGTGCGATCTGCAACAACAGCAATAACAACAAACAAGTAAGAGTGCTCTAGTCGGAAGAGTTTCTTAAGCGATTTGGAATAGATATTACAGGGTATCTAAAGCACTTAAAATTACACTTATACCTATACCTATACTAATACTTATACTAATACTCATACTTATACTTATACTTATACTTATACTTATACTTATACTTATACTTATACTTATACTTATACTTATACTTATACTTATACTTATACTTATACTTATACTTATACTTATACTTATACTTATACTTATACTTATACTTATACTTATACTTATACTTATACTTATACTTATACTTATACTTATACTTATACTTATACTTATACTTATACTTATACTTATACTTATACTTATACTTATACTTATACTTATACTTATACTTATACTTATACTTATACTTATACTTATACTTATACTTATACTTATACTTATACTTATACTTATACTTATACTTATACTTATACTTATACTTATACTTATACTCATACTTATACTTATACTTATACTTATACTTATACTTATACTTATACTTATACTTATACTTATACTTATACTTATACTTATACTTATACTTATACTTATACTTATACTTATACTTATACTTATACTTATACCTATACTTATACTTATACTTATACTTATACTTATTCTTATACTTATACTTATACTTATACTTATACTTATACTTATACTTATACTTATACTTATACTTATACTTATACTTATACTTATACTTATACTTATACTTATACTTATACTTATACTTATACTTATACTTATACTTATACTTATACTTATACTTATACTTATACTTATACTTATACTTATACTTATACTTATACTTATACTTATACTTATACTTATACTTATACTTATACTTATACTTATACTTATACTTATACTTATACTTATACTTATACTTATACTTATACTTATACTTATACTTATACTTATACTTATACTTATATTATACTTATACTTATACTTATACTTATACTTATACTTATACTTATACTTATACTTATACTTATACTTATACTTATACTTATACTTATACTTATACTTATACTTATACTTATACTTATACTTATACTTATACTTATACTTATACTTATACTTATACTTATACTTATACTTATACTTATACTTATACTTATACTTATACTTATACTTATACTTATACTTATACTTATACTTATACTTATACTTATACTTATACTTATACTTATACTTATACTTATACTTATACTTATACTTATACTTATACTTATACTTATACTTATACTTATACTTATACTTATACTTATACTTATACTTATACTTATACTTATACTTATACTTATACTTATACTTATACTTATACTTATACTTATACTTATACTTATACTTATACTTATACTTATACTTATACTTATACTTATACTTATACTTATACTTATACTTATACTTATACTTATACTTATACTTATACTTATACTTATACTTATACTTATACTTATACTTATACTTATACTTATACTTATACTTATACTTATACTTATACTTATACTTATACTTATACTTATACTTATACTTATACTTATACTTATACTTATACTTATACTTATACTTATACTTATACTTATACTTATACTTATACTTATACTTATACTTATACTTATACTTATACTTATACTTATACTTATACTTATACTTATACTTATGCTTATACTTATACTTATACTTATACTTATACTTATACTTATACTTATACTTATACTTATACTTATACTTATACTTATACTTATACTTATACTTATACTTATACTTATACTTATACTTATACTTATACTTATACTTATACTTATACTTATACTTATACTTATACAGTTGAACAAAACTAGTATACTCAGAATATAGAAATAATCTAACAACGACGTCACCGATAAGCACCACATTGCTTATCAGTGCGCGAGCTTGTGGGTGTGGATCATAACATTGTGCGGCTAATGGCTGATATGCTCTGTGACTACGTCACGGTTGAACACGAATATACGTACACGCCGAGCTTATCGTTGACGCAATAAACGGTTGATTTGCACAGTGGGTGAATATCAGGCGGAGCTTGAGTGGCTGCACCACCTCAGCTGCGCCACAAAGCAAATACATAAATAAAATAAAGCTATAAATAAATAAAAATTAATGTTAGTGAAAGATGCTTAACATTTTCATTGAGTCAGCAGCAGCAGCAGCAACTGGGACCAGGCGACGATCTTAAGACCGGGACTTGGAGCTTGTGACTTGGGCTTGGGCTTAACAACCACGAGACGAGAACAACGGCTGCAGTCATATGCCTGCGGCGAGGTATTATGCACAGTGTTACGAAACAGCATTATTTCGGGAATATGGAATGTGTACAAATTCTGTGAACTGTGAAAGACTCACTCAAGTCGAATTCGCTTTTAGGCCTATAGAATTATTATTGCTAAACTGAATCTGAACTGAAAAGATATTTCATTCATATTGTCAGTCGATTGTCCTTAATCAGATCGATCATTGCAACCACTGTGCGTTGTCAGAGCTGCAAGAGACGCGGCCTGGTGTCAGCTCCGTCATCCTGTTGATTTGTGTTAAGGAAGCAAGTGCTTATGTCCATGGGAGTGTGAGTGTTGGTGTGTGTTATGAATGACGGCGGACCTACTTAGCCAGGGCGCTGCTGATGCTGCTGATGCTGCTGCTGCTGATGATGATCGGGGGCTTCTTGATGATCATGATGGTGCCGCAGCGCTTAGATGGATGGCCACGAAAATTTATCATCATGCGAGCCAGAAGACAAAGTAGCAACCCAAACGGACAACCGACCAAAAAAAAAACAAAAAAAACCAAAAAAAAAGAAGAAAAAAGAAAGAAGCGTTCATGGCGCATGCGCAAGGATCTAAAAGAGCTGAGCCAGGCCTCAGTCGTGGTCCACAATTAAAATGTGTGTGCAGAGGAGATGCGGATGCTTCACTATTTGGGGTCTGCGGCTCAGTTGCAGTCGCCGTCGCAGTTAGCGGCCGTTGCGGCTCGTTTCGAGTGTTGAAAAGTAAGGAAGCTTTAACAAATTACCGCCCAGTTACCGGCACAACGAGATGTTTATAAAAGTTGTAAAAATTTGCCAAGCCAACACCAACACCGGCCAGCCAGCCAGCCAGCCATGGCCCAAAACTACAGACATACATCTCCATGTCGGCTGCTGTGCCTAGCGGCACAACTTGGGCGCACAGAGCGGCCAGTTGGAAGCGGGCAGTGGGGAGCGCGGAGCGGGCGACTACAGAGACGGACGGCGGCTGGCATTAAAGGAGTTTGCAGGCTCTGCACTTGGCGCAGGCGCATCGCAGTGCCAGACAATGCCAGCCACTGGCCAAGACTCAGACTCTGCGACTGAGACTGAAGCTGAAGCTGAAGCTGAGGTTCAGCTCGGCCCGGATCGGGCCTGCATCGCGCTTGGCTTGCCTTATAAAGTGAGCGCTGAGCGTCGAGCAAAGTTACTCATGTCATGACAGCAAACGAGCAAGCAGCAAACTTATGACTGAGTAATTGCTGGTGATATTTATGCGACGAAGCGTCCGAGGATGTGACGGTGCAGCACCACCAGCACCACCAGCAGCAGCAGCATCAACAGCATCAACAGCAGCAGCAGCGACTGCGGCAGCGGCAGCGGTGACGGAAACTGCTGCAGCAGTATCTTTTGCAGTGCTTTCTGCTTATTATCGCTTGCCACACACTGCATTTGGTGTGGCATATTGATTGATCTCATCCAAATAGCTGGAGCTATTAAATGTTCATTATTATTATTATTAGTATTAGTATTAGTGTTATTATTAAGTATTATTATTAGTATTAGTGTTATTATTAAGTATTATTATTAGTATTATTATTATTATTATTATTATTAGTATTATTATTATTATTATTATTATTACCTTTTGCAGCATTCATAAAATTCTAGTTTTTTCACAGTTTTTAAGAGTTTTCAAAAATTTCTAGTCTCTCATTACGCCAAAGCTAATTGCAATAAATAACCTAATATAAAATATATATAATAATATTTGATATAAGTATAATATGTAATATATATAATTTACTGAATTGTTAATACAACTTGTTACCAATATGCTGATATATATAGATTGAACGATTCATAGTGACCTGGTTGGAAGCGCCCGACTAGAATATACCCTTAAAGTCTATATAGAGCTACTGCTTTTAACGTATATACGCACGTTTTATGTTATATCAATTCGCCTATTGATACTTATAAAGCATATATATATTTTATGCCTGAATCTATATAAATGAATATATAACAGTATGTATTAGCATATATTACAGTATATATTACAATATATAAGAGTAAATGACAGTGTATTGCAGTATATATCAGTATAACAGTCTGTAACAGGGTATAACAGTAAATAACAGTGTATAACAGTATATAACAGTGTATAACAGTACATAACAGCCTCTAACAGTGTATAATACCAATACCAATATACCAGTATATCACAGAATAAAATAGTACATATATAAAAAAATTTATAACAGTATATTAAGGTACATAGCAACATATAACAGCTTATAATATTATATAACAGTAATATTAAACATTATTAACAGTATATCATAAAATCGTACATAACAGTATATATCAGCATGTAATGGTTTATGACAAAATATATAACTGTATGTAAAAGTACATAACAGCATATAACAGTATATAACAGTATATAAAAGTACATAGCAGCTTATTACAGTGTATAACAGTATATAAAAGTACTTAGCAGCATATAACAGTATTATAAAACTTTCGTATTGGTAATTTCGTGAGTTTCTTATGAAATCAGTTTAATCAAAAAATTCAATAAAATTTTACATAAAAAATATTCATTCAACTTTAATTTGGTAATTACTCACAAATGTGGCTAAAATGAAGTCCTATTGTTGAAATAAATCTGGCAATAATACTATATAAATAATATATTTTAATTCCTTATTAGATTTAAGTATAAATAATAATAATATATAATATTAGATATACTTTTAAAGCTCTATGAATTTCTATGTAGTATTTATATGTAGTATATGCATATTTTATATGTATAATATATATATCACAAGATTTCCTATTATTTTCTTAGCTCTGCTGTAGGTGATCTTGAGATTCGTTTTCGGCCTGTAAATATGCGCTCAACTCAACCATATGCTCGCAGCGTTGTGGAGCACTCACACACACACACACAGACACACGCACAACAGTTTACATACATGCGTGTGCGTGTGCGTGTTGTTGGTTTGTTTTAGTGATAGTTGTTGTTGTTGTTGTTGTTGTTGCTGCTGCTGCTGCTCGCATAACATCACATACTACAAAACAGTGTGTTTGCTGTCTTTTGGAATGTAAATCATTCGCTAAGTACGCTTGATTTAGGCGACCATCACACTACATTCTTCGACCGAGTCATGCACCGAGCTGAGTTTCGCATGGAGATGGAGATGGAGATGGAGATGGAGTTGGATGTTGGATGTTGGAGTCGAAGCTGTGGAGTTGTGGAGTTGTGGAGTTGGAGTTGGAGTTGTGGAGTCTTTGGCCAGTAACTGGCATACTGACAGATGGCTACGCTCGTACGCTCGTACGCTCGTACGTCTGGCCGTCTGAATATGTTTGGATGTTACAATGCAGATACATGAGTACTTTCGAAGCGAGCGACGGTGACGGCAATGATGACGATGTTGACGAGACTGTGGCCTGACGACGAAAGCAATACGCCATACATAACTCATCGCACATAATGAGACTGCAATAATTCACTTGCTCTGCATGCTCGTGATCCTCGCGGCGGCCAGTGCATATAAAGACACAAGCCAGCCGAGGCACTGTTATAACAACAACAACTGCAACAACAACCTGACCAAGACCAAGACCAAGAGCAAGACCAAGACCGAAAGCACAGCACTTGGATTCTCCACGATCGTCCGCAGTTGGAAATCTTCATGCACTCCTAGTTTTCTGTAATTAAGTGTAATGAGCGTAATTGCTAATGTGTGTGGAGCGCACGCTGCCACAGAGATCTTCAGCTTTGCTCTGGCTGCCTACTGGATGCTGTCTACTGTCTCCGTGTGTGTGTGTGTGTGTCTGTGTGTGTGTGCGATAGCCTCGTTCACTTTGCGGTCTGCGTCTGCTAGCTGGAGTTGGTCTTGATCTTGGCTTGGCTTGGCTTGGCTTGGTCTGGACTGGCTTTGGCTTTGGCTTTCGGTATTGGTATTGGTATTGCCATTGGTATCGGCTCGACTTCGTTTAATTTCGCCCGGCCCGGCTTGGGCTGGCTTGCCTTACCTTGCCTTACCTTGCCTTGCCTTACCTTACCTCGGCCCGGCTTGGCTTGGCTTCGTGTGCACAACAAGTGAAATTAAAATGTATGACAAAGTGCGTGCAATAATTCGTGCAAGTTTAATGAGTCTCCGCAATGTGGACATTTGTCGTCGTCTAATTGTACTAGATATGGATATTTTAATTGAATGAGAACGATGTCTTATTAGATGCGGGCAATTAGTCTATTTGTGCCTTCTCCGCAGACAGTGTCCACATTGGACACACACTCGCCACACTTGGTCTTGGCCTCTTGGTCTTGGCTGTCCATAATATTTATTTGCTTACCAAATTGCCATTTAGTGGCCGAGCATATGGCCAATTCCATGGCAGCTACTAACATTAAGTAGTGGTAAGATAATAAATATGATATAATAATATGATATATATAATAATATATAATATATAAAATGTTAACTTCATATTAAGTTCTATTAACAATTAATTATTTAATATTGAAAAATTTGTTTTGACTTTATTGAGTTAATTTTCCACTTAAGCTATGTGAAAACTAAATGAATATATATTTTTTAAGCTCAGCTAAAATTTTTAATATTTACAGTAAATATCATAAATAATTAATAAAATGAATAATTATTATTTGTGCTTTTAAAGGTTTTTTTTTTTTTAATTTAAGAAAAATATATAAAAAAAGAATAATATATATATATCTTTTTTTTTCAAATTTAATTAGATCAATAATCTCTATTGACATATTTGCTTTTTATTTTCAATAATAAATTATGCTAAATTTTAAATTTAATTTCAAAAAATAATAATATTTGAATTTAATATAAAAAAAAATAATAAAAATAAATATATTTTAGATTAATGTACACGTTAACATAAATTTAATAATTATATTTTTAGGCTTTAAAAAAAATATATTTAAAGCTAATAAGTGCTAAAAATTTATATAATATAAAATATAATGAAATAAAAAATTATATATACTTATATATTATATTATATTATATTATAATTTTATATATAAATTATTATATTATATATAAACTAAATCATAAATTTGATTAATATATTTTCAAAATAAATCAATATATATTTTTTGACTTAAAATAATATTTAAATATAAAAAGCAGCAAAAATAAATTTTTCTATAATAAATAAAATATTGGAGTTTTTTTTTATATTAAAAATATATATAAAAATATTAAAATAAATAAATAAAAACATATATGATTAGCATTTTAGATAATAGATAATTTTTATTTTATACATAAAATATAAAAAAATAATTTATAAAATACTTAAAATATGAATTATGTGTTTTTCATATTTTATGTATTTTATAAAATATTTTAATATATTAAAAATATAAAAATATATATAAAAAATTAATAGTAACTTAAATATTTTTTTTTACAGAAAAAATATTTTTATTAATATTAAAAAAAATTGAAGAAAATTTTGATAACTATTTAAAAATGGACAAAATTATTAATAAAATAAAATTTAAAATCATTAAAAAATGTAAGAAATTTGAGATAAATGCTTAAAAATCGACAAAATTGTAATTGTTATTTAAAAAAATATTTAAAATATAAATATACAATTTTTAAAAAATACAAGAAATAAATATAAATAATTTTAATTATTTCATATAAAGTAAAATGTTTTTTAACTCTTTCAACATTTAAGTTCTACTGTCTGCAACTCATCCATTCAAAGCAGATTCGCAGGTGATTGCCGAGTCGACTTTGCAGCTCTTATCATGGTCATATAAAATTGTCATCCTTGCACTTGCACTTGCGACTGAATGCCCATTTAGGGTCGGTCTAGTTCGGCTTGATAGTTTATTGAACTGACAGGACTCGCGTCCGGCTGACAGCCGGCGGCGGCGGCGGCGTCGGGGCAGGTTAACACAAGCTAACAAGATCATTGGATAACACCACATTCCACAGACTGTTCAGACCCGATTGACCCAATGCAAATGTGAAATATATATATATATATATGTATATATATATATATATATACATATATATTATTTGTATATTTGTTGCATTGCAATTGTTTGTCAAGTTGTTCGCACCGGGCGAGGCCTGGCCTGGTCAGTGAAAAGGATTGTGTCAATGTTTGTCCAGCCACTTGTGAGGCACGTTCTGTAGTCGCTAAGTCGAACTCTAACTCGACCCATTGACTGATCGCTTCAATGGGTTTGTTTGAGCGATTGGTTTGCTGTTTGCCGTTTGCTGTTTGCTCGCTGGCTTGTTTGGCCGGCCGATCCAGAGTTGTGATAAGGCGGCTAACGAAAGGATGTGGCGGGGCGCACGTTCATCAATTCTCATATACCGATTTCCTGTGCGCATCTCAAAATATGACACAAACACACAAAACATAAATATCAATACACAAATCCCAGATGCAAAGTTCGGATTTGGTTCACAGGCGGCCAGCCAAGCTGTTGCCTTCTCTCTCTCTCTCGATCGTTCGTTCGTTGTTGTCCAGACGCTGGCGCCAACCTGGCCATTAATTATAACAATTCCTTGCATTGTCATACACACACACACAGTCACACACACTCATACAACACGTACAAGTCGAAAATTTATAGGCACTCGGTTTTGGGCATTCTTCACCTGGGTGGTGGGCAATTTATTTCACCTTTTGAAGCGCTTGAGCTAGCTGCACACGGCAATTGCACAACAACAGCTAACTGAACAAAAACAAAACAACAACAACAATAACAACAACAACAATTCGCTGTGCTGCCGCAAAAGGTCAAGGGTATGCGTCGGTCTGACCCTGTCGCATTCATTGACAATTAAAAACATTTTTCTGCTATTGATCACTTTATTGTCCAGTTTGTCGAACAGGACAGCTGTCGCTGGCCCTTTGTCTCCCTCTCTCTCTCTCTCTCTCTCTCTCTCTCGCTCTCAGCTGAATTAAATACAATTGTCGTGTTATGGAATTTGAAGTGGGCGCGTCACCTTTGATCTTTGGCTGCGTCCACTCGAAATTCTTTCATAATTTTTGTCACTTTATGTTTGCTGCCAAAATTGCCAGGACAATGGACAGGAGCAGGGGCAGGAGCAGTGGCAGGGGCCGCATTTACTATTGTTTAGCAATTGAAGCCACCTTTTACCCTGATTAAGCGGAAAACCTGAACACAATAACCAATACGCCCCGACAGATTCGCATTGTTAACGGCGCATAATTTATATGGGCCACGGCGACAAACTGGCGGCGCAGCCCTTAACGTGGCCCAATTCCAAAAAAAACTGGTCAAGAGGCGTGCAAAATTTCACACCAAAGCAAAAATCAGAACTAATGGAGCTAGCTGCAGAGGGATCTAAAAGGAAATTGCTGGAAATTTAGACTTATTTTTGAGTAAACTAAACAACTTCAAGATTTGAATCCATATGGATTTGTTTAGCTATTGCTAATCAATCACCTTGAATACTAATGTAATCTGATCTATTATAGAACATATATGTATCTATATCTTTAAGGATATTCAGCTTTTGCTTAAGCCATCAAATTTTCACATTTTTCAATTGAAATATGGCAGCTGTTTGCTGGAGATCTGCCGGACTATAAGATACCTTGCAGTTTGTGTCATGCTGTGATATTATTGATATATTTTTATACCCTGAACCCATTGAAAATGGGAGATCAGGGTAATTGTATATCAGGAAATTGTATATGTAAAATAAGCATAGCATGTTGGGAAGATTGGCTCAGGGTATCTCATAGTCGAGCCGTCTCGACTAGAGCACTCTTACTTGTTTGCTATTTGTATTTAGGCTATTTCATATTCATGTTTAGTTTTGTCTCGTTTTGGCCATGTTCTATAAATAAATAAAGTTTTGGACTCTATGAAGATATACTCTTGCTGGAAATACTCTAACTAAAGCAGAGCTTAAGCAATTCAGCTATTGTCCCTAATATGAATAATATTATGTGAAAAGTTTCTGCTGACTCGAAGTGTGGAATATAAAGTCGTGTTTGACCGAATCTTAGAAATGAGATTTATATTTTTTGTGCACTTCCACTAGAACGTGGCACATTGGCAAATGTTATATAGACTAAGGTATGTGAAATAAGTAAATGGGACTAGTCTTTATCCCATTTACTTATTTCGAGCATCTTAGTGTATATAACATTTCTATATAATATATTATATTGTCCATAAAATGTGAGTTTTATTGGATTTAACTAAGTTGAAATAAATTAATAATTTTCTTAATTTTAAACAACAATTTTCTTTTTGGTAATATATTGATCGGTTCAGTTGTTATATTATGCAACGTATTGCCCCATTTGCTTATTTCGTACGCTTTACAATATTTTTATACCCTGAACCCATTGAAAATGGGAAATCAGGGTATAATGGTTTTGTTAAAATGTATGTAACAGGCAGAAGGAGATGTGGTAGACCCTTTAAAGTATATATATTCTTAATCAGGGCGATGAGCTGAGTTGATTTAGCCGTCCGTCCGTCTGTCCATATGTTTGAACGCGTCGATCTCGGAATCTATAAGAGCTAGAGACTTGAAATTTTTTATGTAGGTCCGTGTATATATAGAGACTTTTAAGTCTAAATATATATATTCGCATAGACCAAAGATACCTCAGAGCTTTAAAATTTAAATACTAACTAACTAGTGTAACCTAGTCTATATAGATCTAAATGACTTTACTATATATTATATAAGAAACAATATCTGCCAGTTCTAAGTCAGCTTGGCTCTTGCATCGCTGTTGACCTCCTCCTTCAGCTAGCCTTTACAGATTTGACTTTAGAGCTCAACGAACCATCATCTAGAAGCTATTAATCAGCTTGCAGGCCCTGAAGTTGAACACCTTGTGATAGTTTTAAGACGCTGTCAGCATTTCGTGTTCGCTCTCACTCAGCTCAAACGCAATTGGCATCGCTCCAGATATATGCACATATATATATATATATATATATATATACATATATATATATATATACATAGCTATATAGATCGGACAAGTGTTGTATTTTGAATGCTGAATCTTTGATTTGATTGCCTCACAGCTGGCCGAGATGGAGTTTGATTCTGTGAAAGAGGAAACTGCTGAGGCTGCATAGAAATTGAGAGATTTCTTCACCTATTCCCATGGCGGTTCGAGCAGTGTCAAAAGCTGAGGCAGCGCTTTGATGTCGTGAGAGTGTTACAAAAATTAAAAAATAAAAAAAAATTACTAAAAATCGCAAACGAAACATAAAACAATAAAGTTTTGCAATTAAAAAAAAATTATATATAACAAAAAAAAATAATTTTCTTTGCTCAGCGCAGGGAGGGCGACTCTTGGCTGAGATGCATTTTGGGTTTTGTTTTCCTGTTGTTGTTGTTGTTGTTGTTGCTAAGGCCCGTATTACTTGGGGTTGGCTTAGTCGCGCATTTAAGGCCCATAAATGTAACGCCATTATCTATAAATCTGCAGCGGAAAACATAACTCAAAAATAACAAAACAAGCTAACACACAAAACATAAACGAAATAAGATATTTTTAATTAATTGTCACTGGAAAAAAAGAAGAAAAAATACAACTACACAGTTTTATGAGAAGCTGCACGTGACCGACGGCAAAAACAGCAACAACCAAAAAAAATATATATATATAAGAAAAAATATATAAACTAAAAAAAAAAAGAGACCAAATAAACATTTAGATTAAATCTGTGCCGAGCCAGACCCAGGGCGCAAGTTCATTGAGGAGAACACACAGAGCTACAAATGTGTTCGACACACACACACACACACACACACACACACACACACACACACACACACACACACACACACACACACACAGACACACACACACATACATATACTTGGACCTAGACCCTAGCCCAAAACTGTGGATTCAACAATTTAGACATTTCTCATAGAAAGACATAATTTTCAATTTAATAAAGGCCATCGCATAAATACGCTCGTAAAAACCTATCAAAACTTAAGATAGATGAGCGCTACGTGCACTTGCCGGAAAGTGCATTAAAAAGGAACGCGGCGCTACGGCCCAGCCAAAGGGTTGTTGCCGCACAAGTGGGAGGGAGACAAAGCCACAGCCATAAGCATATATATATATATCTCTCTCTCTCTATATATATATATATATATAGGAATACTCTTTTTTTTTTTTGGTGAATGGTGCGCCGACGCATAGTTGCATGTCTGCGCTGCACGGCGGCAAGAGGCTGCATCGGGGTCACAATAAAATCAAAAATGATAAACATCTTTAGTGTCCCAGGGGCACTGAGATGATCGCCCCATGGTTTGGCATGCCATGCACCGGCCTGGTCTGGTCTGGTCTGGCTTGGGCTGTTCTTGCTGCTGCTGCATATTAAATTGTTGAATCAGTCACTGAGAATTCAAGAGAGACAAATCGGAGCACGTACACAGCGTCCGAAATTAATGACAATTGCTGATTGTGTGAGATAAACGGACGAGGCGCAGGGCAATTGGTGGAAACCGCGACAAACTCACACACACAGAGAGAGAGAGAGAGAGAGAGAGCGAGAGAAGCTGAAAGACATTAGTAACACACAAAAGGAAGCCCCTGAACACATCAGATTTTGACCATGGACCCCGGAGCCGAGTCCAAGTCCAGGGTGTGCGTAGATTCCTCTGCTCCGATAAGGCCAAAAGAATCAAAAAACCAAAAATATGCCGAGCCAACACCAACAACAACAACAAAATTGTCGCGTTGTGAGTTGACGTCGTAAAAAGGTTGAGAACGAACCCAACAACAACAACAACAATAAGAACAACAATAAGTACAACATACAGATCAGCGTCTGTGGCATTATTATATGGCTCATAAAATATTTGTACAAGTCTATAAATGCCGCGTAATTTACTTCTGGCTTCAATTAAAAGGAAACTCCAACAATTCGAAATTAAATTGTTGCGGCATTTCATGCACATTTATATATATATAAAATATATATATATAAAAATATATATAAAATATACCCTATCCATTCGGGCCTAGAGGCTGTATTTGTGCTTTCAAGTCAAACTCAAATGATACGCTATTTTGGCAGCTTTGTGCAATAAATTTTGAATTTATTTAAGCAATTTTATTTACAAAATTTATTTTTATTTAATTGTAATTTTGCTCATTTCTATTTTGTTTTAATATTAATTGTTGACTATTTTATTTGTATTTATATTTAATATATTTTATATTCTTTTTTTTTTTAATTATATTTTTATATACATTTGTTTTATGGTTGTCTTGTTTTGGGTTTTTTCTTTATAAATTTTTGTTTTTAAATTAATGTTTTTATTATTATTTATATTAAATTTATTTGTTACATTAATTTGATTTATTATATTATTTATTATAATGTTGTATTTTTTTCTTAATATTTTTATTATTATTACTTTATAACTTTATTTAATTTTATTATTTTATTTATTTATTATTCTTTTACTCTTTGTTATTTATTTTTATTCCATTTTATTTGCAGTATTTTTTCAATTTATTTCAAGTTTTTATTTTTGTTATATTTTTATTATTTTTTTACTTTTTGTTTATTTTTATTTATTCCATTTCATTCCATTTTATTTATATTAATATTTTATATTTATTTTTTTATTATTATTATCATATTTTTATAATTTCTCTTTTATTTTATATTATATTTTTATATTTTATATTTTTATTTTATTCTATTTTAGTAACATTAATATTTTATATTTTTGTTTTATGTTTTCATTATTATCATATATTTGTATTAATTTTTATTATTATCATATTTTTACTTTTTTTTGTATTTTTATTTTATTCCATTTTATTTATATTAATATTATAAATATTTATTTCAAGTTTTATCATTATTATATATTGCTATTTTTTTTACTTTATTTTTTCAATATTTTTTATTTTTACTATTTTAATAGTATTTTCAATTTTGATTTGACTTATATTATTTATCATTTATTCATCATTCTATTTCATTATTATTATTTCTATTACTTTAATTGACGTAATCTATTATTTTACTTTTATATATTTATATATATATTTTTTAAATATATTTTTAAATATATTTTTTTTTTAGTTTTTTTTAATGTTTTTCTATTTATTTTTATTATTTTTTTTTTTTTAAGTTAAATTTTTTGTATATTATTGATTTAAGAGTTTTTCTTAGTATTGCTATAATTAAATTTTTGTAAATATTATTTTCACCTTTACAGGGCATCTCTTAGGCATATGTACACCTTTGTTTTTGCCTGATTTTAAGTTTGTCTATCATTCTCTCAAGCCGTTTACAATTGGGCAAACGCTGCGTATGCGCAATGCAGCTGCTGTGGGGAATAAATCTTGCGACTTAATTCTGATAGATAAAGCGCGCCGCACATAGTTTGGATGTCAAAATTTGTAATGAAAAATTCTTGTCATTTAATTCATATCTAATTGTCTGTTTTATGTGGATTTATCAATACAAATATATATATACGAATATGTATATACATATAAGGCGTATTAAGTAAATGGGACAACATGTTCAGGATTTGTCCCATTTACTTATTTCACTTTTTATAAATATATCTATATATAAATAAATATATATGATAAAGAAAGCAAAAACAGTTAGATAGAGAGATGAACAAGGTTAGCTCGAACAAGTATTCACCTGTTCAAATACTCACCAGATCGTGGACTCGACCACGCCTCCTGATGCCTTTAAATCCATGCTTTTAATGGATTCAGGCCATAATAAATATTTAAACCGAGTTAACCCGAGATTTTCTTCTTCATATTAAAAAATTTTCTATACTAAATAAATAAAAAATTTTCAAAATTGATTTTTTACTTAATATTTATTGTACAATATACGGAAAGAAGATTAAATTGGCAAATGAAATCAACTTTTATAGCAACAAAAAAAAAGGAGTAAGGAAATTGTAAGTACAAGGATTATAAATTATATATGTTTGTGTTTGTGTGTGTGTGTGTGTGTATGTGTGTGTGTAAATACTATTTATGTTTATGTTTGGCGAGATACTTGATTAACCTTATAAGATACATATGGATGGGATGGGAGTGGCCAAACCCAACTATCAGCTATTATCACAGTACCGTAATACAAGGCAAAAGTCGTGGTAACATTGGGAATACTTTGGACTTAGAGCTAAGCGAATGTTTCAATTAGAATACGTGAGGAATGTTTTGCAAATAAATAATACGGTGAGGTCTTAAGCTAAACGAACATACAAAAAAAAAAATCTGAAGCGTGGATATATATAATAATGATAGATAATAAATACTTAGGCTAATTAGGATTCGGGTTCGGTTCGGATTCGGATTCGGATTCGGAATCGAATGTCATAGCCGTCTTTGAGAACGAGTTTCAGTTCATGAACTGTGCTGGGGTTGGAGTCGGATGCTTATCGTGTGAATAGATGGATGGATGGCTGGGTCAGTTCACTTGGAATTCGAATTGGAACTATAACTGGGGATTACTAAATCTTAGGAAGGGAGGCCGGTCGGGGCCGGCGGCTGATTTTCCTTGCTTTGCAGTTCCTTTTGCGCTGCTTGGCCAGCAGCTTTGTCATGTGCTTCAGGTACTCGATGTACTCGTACTTGAGGAACCGCAGATCCAGGCTGTCCGGCTGTCTGGGCTTCTCGGCGGGCAGCGCGTGTGCGGCCAGCACCGCCTGTCGATGCAGCTCCACCAGCTGCGTCTTGAGCTTCGTCAGTTGCTTCTCCATCACAGGGCGTGGCACTGTCCGCAGCGGCCGCGTCTTGTGGTCCGACGGATACAGTCGACTGCTGCCGTTGAAGGCCTCCTCAACGATGCAGAGCACGAGGCGTGCGCTGCTGCGCAGGCGCATCAGCTCGGCGGACAGCACGCTCTGCTTCTGCAGATTGTCATAGTCCCAGTGCAGCTGGGCGTGCCGCAGATAGCTGAATGCGGCCACGTAGAACTGCAAATCGTGATGTGCGTGCCGCAGCGATAGCTGGAAGAAAACAACGAACAGAGATTTTCATTAGTGGTAGGAAAACGCTGAAGAAGCCGGTTTGAAAGCGTATGTATTTGCTACTACTACAAATGGATCGGTTTGGTTGGCGCGCTGGCATAGATCGATCTGATATCCGTTTTGATAACGCAACGGGGCGGTGTAATAACAATTGTGTGGCTGGCTTACGGCCTCACGGCCCCACGGCCTCACGGCCAACCGGTTTCGTTCTGGGCTGTAAACCGGTTGCTAACCGTTAAACAGCCGCCCTCGGCCACGCCCCACGCGGGCAATGCACAAGTTGATTGAACTCGCATGCTGATTAATAATCAAAATCAATCATACGACACGTTGCCTGAAAGTGAAAAGCGAGCGATTCGCCTATACACCAATTCGCCTATATACCAATTCGCCTATTCGCCCCGCCGCGCTGCGCCGCTCGCTATTCGCCGCTCGCCCATCTCCCTTGCTCCCTCACTCTCGCGATAACTGTGCTTAATTGTGCTTTCGGTTTCGCAACGCGTTTCACGTCCGCGTGCTAGTGACGTCGCGTCGCGTCGCACGTCGCGTCGCATCGTTCGTCGTTCGTCCGTCGTTCGTCGCTCGTCGTCGTTCGTTCGTTTTTGTTGTCGGTCGTCATCGTCGTCAGACTGTTCGCTTATCGGCGTTTGTTTCATTCATGCCGCTTGGGGGAATCCACGGCTCGCTCATTCGCATGATTCACGCGCTCGCGCGCGCCTTTCCATGTCGCTCTCTCGCTCTATCGTTCTATCTGTGTGGCCCTCTATGCATGTGTGCATGTGTGTGTGTGTGTGTCTCATTTACAATATATGAGCGCTTAGATTGCTCAAACATATCAACTGTGCTGGGCGCACCCTTGCACCCGCCAGCAGACTGAAATATGTGCGAAATGCTTTGCTGTTGTTGGCTCTGCTGTGACGTCAAAAGGCCGCGTGAGCTGCAAGTTCTTGGGAAAAGTGTGCGCCCTAACTCCAATTGTTGTTGTTGTTGTTGTATGATTTGTGATTTGTAATTTGCGCAAGCGACACTCATACCACATACTACTCTGTGTCTATAGGGCATTTTATAAATAGCCACGATTAGCTGTCACACACATACAGAGAGAGAGTATGAGCTGCCCACACCCACGTTTCCTGGGTCGTCATCGATATTACAAGAATAACATCAACACCTCATCGAGTGTGTGAGTGTGTGTGTGTGTGTGTGAGCGTACTTCACAATCAACATCATTATAATCGGTTAGCAAAATCACATCATTTGCGGACCTCTGGCCAAAACCCTAACGATTTCACTCTGAGCCAGTAACTGTTTTTTTCTGTTTTTTTTTTTTTTGGGTTTTTTCCTATGCGCAGCTCCAGTGACGTCAATAAGAAATTCAGCGAAAGCCGCTCATTGTTATGCCAATTATTATTAAATACACACACAGACACACACACATATACAGAGACACTTTTGCTGGCTTAAGGTGTTTGACGATGATGTTAGCTGTCTAAGTATAGAACAGAGAAGCAGCAACATTACCTGGGAATTAGCCAAACAACAGTAGCTAAGACTCATAGAGTGGTTGAAGAGGGGGCGGAGGGAGGGGCAGGGCTGAGGAAACGCTCTCTAATATGAGCTAATGCTTTCTTCAAGCTTTAAAGTCAAGTCAAAGGTCAAGTTAAGTACATTGTGGGCTAACAGTCACAATTAGCTCAGCTCTAAAAGGAATTTTAAACTAATTTTTTGTTATAATTTTTAATACTTCACATAAAAATAAAATAAAAAAATATTATAAAAAAAAAAACTAAATCAAATTTATATTTCCCTAATTTATTTTGTGACTATGTTAACTAAAAGCTGAGCAAAATGATCTAAAATTAAACTGCAAATATCTGGAGCAAGTGCAGAACTCTTTGGTTATATCCAAAATGCATTTTGCAATTTTAACTGTTTATATATATATATACTTATATATATGTATATATATATTTGTTTGTTTTTGTATATAGTCAGTCTTTGTCTTAATCTTTAGATGCCGCAGATAAGTTTTTATTGCTTAACGTCATTTTGCTTGAGTTGTACGTAATCTACTACTTCCCATTCCTGACATGGCCAGGTATGTTAGATAAGTCTGTTTGTGTGTATATAGGCATATATACACATATATATTGCTATATAATGTAGCTACTGCCATACGATTAGCCATCAGGTTCTTGCTCTGCTTTAGCTGGCAAATATTATTCACCAAGCAAAAGTCTTTATCAGCTCCATTCATGAGTTGCTAGAACTTTTAAGCTGAAAGAGTCTGTTCGCTTTTGAGCTATAGCTAAAAATATATTATATAGATATAACATGTGTTTAACATTTATATAACATATGTATAACATATATATAACATATGTATAACATATATATAACATATATGTAACATGTATATAACATATGCATAATCTATATATAACATATATATAACATATGTATAACATATATATAACATATATGTAACATGTGTTTAACATATATATAACATATGCATAACATATACATAACATTCACATAACATATATAGCATATATGTAACATGTATATAACATACATATAACATATAAATACCATATGTATAACATATATATATATATATATATATATAACATTTATATAAAGTATATATAACATGTGTATAACATATAAATAATATTTATATAACATATACATAACATATGTATAACATGTATATAGCATTTATATAACATATACATAACATATATAAAACATACATATAACATGTATATAACATTCATATAACATATATATAACATATATGTAACATGTATATAACATATGCATAGCATATATATAAAATACATATAACATGTATATAACATTTATATAACATATATATAACATTTATATAACATATACATAACATGTATTTAACATATAAATACCATATGTATAACATTTATATAACATACATATAACATATGTCTAACATATATAGTATAAAAGTTCTCACATGTCTTTGACCTACATCTTTTATAGCACCCAAACTCATTCGCCCGTCGAGCGAGCATGCTGCAGTCGGTTACAGCTTCTTACATATATATATATATATATATTTATATATATATTTTGTTTTTATATTTTTCTATATTTGTTTTTTATTAATTCGCGTGATTCGCTTTGGCTTTTAGCGCATCATTAGCTTTTACGAGTGGGTCGCATATAAAAAATTCGAACTCAAATTCGAATTCGCATTCGAATTATATGTCTTCAATATTGAAATGAATCGGCATATATTAACGATCACGTTTCGATCAGCTGCTCATCTACAAATATAGAAACCGGCGCGTGTCGCTGTTGTTTGTTTGCCTCGATTGAGGTTTTGTTGTTTTGTTGTTTTCCCAACAAATTAGCCGGACATACGAAATGAAACTCAAACCGCGAGTGGTTAAAGTATATATATGTTATATATATATATATATGAATAATTATATTTATATATATATATATATATATATATATAAATTTTAGTTCTAATGAAACGTGCTGCAGCTGACATTGACTCAAGTCGCGTGTCACCTCGGCATGCCCGGCGTATGCTTAATTTTAGCTATTTTCACTACGATCAACTTCTGAAACGGCCCTCGCTTGTAAGTGTTCGACCGCACTCATATGACTGACTGGCTTGTGACGGCTTTTTTTATGTTATTTACTTTGCACCTACGCAATGACGAACAGGTGAAATGCTGCCTCACGTGACCCACTGCCAAGCACTTGCCACTTGCCTCTTGGCCGTTGTCCGTTGGCCGTTGTTGGCCGTTGGCCGTTGTTGGCTCTAATCAAATTGATTGCTTCACGCTTGAAAATTTTGGTTTTTATGAAAAGTTGTTAACTTACTTGCTCCGCACTGGCATTCACCCGGGGCAGAAAATCATATTGGCCGTTGTGCAGACTCCACGTATTGTGCTTCGAGATGTCGATCGCCTGATTGGCGGCCGTATCCTGCGCCTTCACCGAGTGCACCGAGTGCCGCAGTCTGTTGTCATCGCGCAGCTGTCGCAGCTCACGGCCCGTATTACGCTGCAACGTGCGTAGCAACTGCAACAATATAGAAGAAAAACTCATAAATATATATAACTAATAAAAATAAATTATAAAATAATAAAATAACAAGTAAGAAAGCTCTAGTCGGCGGTACCCGACTAGGAGATCCCCTGAACCCTGCGAGAGCCGATACTCCAAACATTCTATGCTTATTTAACATATATATATACAAGCAATACATGCACATACATACACACATACACATACGCACGCACGCATAAGCGAGCGCTCTGCTGACTGCGCAGTTAACGCAGCGACTGAGTGTGGGCTGCGCTCATAGGCTTTACTATGGGAAATTAAATGTTTAATAACTTCTTTTGTAGTTGGACGTTCTTAATCAAACTTTCAGAGCGTGATTCTGTCATTTATATGTGTATATTTTCCAAAGCACAAGTCTCTAGTATTTGAAATACGGGTTTTACAAGTTTGGGGGAAAGGGATGGAAAGGGGGTGGTATCAAAAATTTGACAAAAATCAAAATTGTATAAACTCTACATTATACTGAATGCAAAATTTGGAGACTCTAGCTCTAAAGATGCGGGAGATATAAATTTATAACTGCGTTTCGATAACGTTTTAAATCGATAACATTAAAACGATAAAAGTTATCGAATTTTTGAAACAAACTCGATCTGCGCGTGCTATACACGGACCTACATAAAAAATTTCAAGTCTCTAGCTCTTATAGATTCTAAGATCGACGCGTTCAAACATACGGACAGACGGACAGACGGACGGACGGACGGACGGACGGACGGACAGACGGACAGGGCTAAATCAACTCAGCTCGTCGCCCTGATCAAGAATATATATACTTTATGGGGTCTGCCACGCCTCCTTCTGCCTGTTACATACATTTTAACAAAACCATTATACCCTGTTTTCCCATTTTCAATGGGTTCAGGGTATAAAAATAAAATTCGTGTATTTTTTGGCTTAACTTAAAAATAAAAAAAACTTATTTAAAAATATTTATGCATATCTATAAAATAAATAAAATTAAAAAAAAAAATAAAAATATGAATAAAATTTTTTATTTTAGTATTTAAAAAAAATGAATAAAAAAATAAATAAAATAAAAATAAAAAAAATAAATAAAATATAAAAATAAATTTAAAAAAAAAAAAAATAAAAATAAAATAATAAATTAAATAAAATAAAAATAAATAAAAAATAAAAATAAATTTAAAAAAAAATAAAATAAAAAAAAATTTAACAATATGTAAATATAACATTATAATTAACAATATACAATATATAAATAAAAAAAAATTTTTTTTTTAAATAAATAAATAAAATATAAAAAAAAATATATTTATATATATTTATTTGATATATATATATAAAATAATAAAAAAATTCTTTGAGCTACTTTTCTAACTAATAATATTTAAAGCTAACATTTCATTAATTTATTTATATTAAAATATTTTTTTTTTAACATATTGTTATTTAAAACAAAATTTATTAATTAGAAATTTTAAAATAATTATTATAAAGTGAAAAATATATTAAAATATATGTAAAAGGTCAATATATATATGTAAATATATATAAAGTTTTATTAAATTTGGCGCTTCCGAATCACAGCATTCCAAACATACGTAACTCTCATGAGGCTGCAGATTCTTTAACTGAAAGCTGATTAGCTAGATCACATCAAGTCTATGAGAGTTTTAAAATTTAAAGTGAAAAAAAAAACTAAGAATTTATTAAGAAATCATTTGAATTTCGAATCAGCAAATTAATATTTTTGAAAAAATTTAATTGGATTTTTTATCCGATTTAGTTCAAATAAAACTAGGCTATGAATTTGTTCTTTTTTTATGATTTAAACTTTTTTTGAAAATCATTGTTAACAATGAGTTTTCTCAATTATAATATTAATTATTATTATAAACTCATATGATTTATGTAAGAAAAAAAAATAATATAAATAAATATATATATATATATATATATATATATTTAAAAAAAAAATTTAATTTCATATTTCATTTCAGTATTTATTTCATATAAATCTGATTTATATTAGAGAAAGTTTTCATATATATATATATATATATATATATATATATATATATTATTTAATAATTTATATAGAAAATAAATTATCAACTTTCAACTTTAGTTAACCGCGCAACGCCGGTCTTAACACATTTTTTTTCTTTTTTGGTTAGCTTTTCCGGCGTATAAACTCGACCGAATGTCGAATGTCTCATAAAGATTACGAGATTGCGTACGTGAGTGAGTCGAAGTAGCTGATAGATTTGAGGAATGGGGAATGCCATGATTATTTTGATTATTTTTACGTACCTTTTTGTGTTGGGCACAGCGCTGTCTGGGCGGCACAAGTGGCCCCGGCGGCTGCTCGGGCCCCGTCCAATTGCCGCCGCAGCCATTGCTCCAGTCCAGCGCGGAGCTGTTCAGCTCACGCTGGAAGCGCACCTTGAAGCTGGCGTTGTCGTGTCGCTTCTGCAGGCGCGTGCGTCGCGCCTTATGCGCTACGGCGGCTTGTGGCTTGTCCATGTGCAGTGGTGCAGGTGGTGCCACAGTGGCTGTGGCTGTGGCTGTTGGTGCGGCCAAAGCCAGACCAGCACCAGCACCAGCAGCGCCGGGACGCACCAGCTCCTGCAGCTGACCCATGAGCAAAGCGATTATTAGCAGCGTTCGCCAGCTGTGCGTGGCGCTGTGTGTGGGCGGCTGTGGAGGACGTCGTCGTCGGGCGCTGGGCTGCGTCGTCGTCGTCGTCGTCTCGCTGCTCCTGCTCGTTGTGTTGGCCGTTTTGCTGTTGTTGTTGCTGCTGCTGATGCTGCTGCTGCTGCTACTGCTGCTGGCTAGAAGCTGAGCAACAGTTGTCGTCTGTCAAGTAAAAAAGTGGAAGCAAATGATCAAAACAATGCACTTTTTGTTGGCCAAGGGGAATCCCGTTAGTCAAGTGTTTTTGTTGTTTGTTTGCCTTTTGGCTTGTTGTGGGCTAAGAAATGATTTGGCCAAAACGTGCTCGGCCTGCCGTTATCGTTATCGTTTGTTGTTGTTGTTGTTGTTGTTGTTGGGTTTTGTATGTGTGCTCGTGTGGGCTGACATAATTATTTAAAATAAAAGTCTTAATTTGGCTGAATCATCAGGCATAAGCGAATCTTCGCAACACACACACACATACACACACACAGTTATATACACTCACCAACACTGCGCTACAAAGTCAACGAACTTACCCCGCTGGCTTCTTGCACACTTTTGTGAAATTCATTGGAGTTGGCTGAAGTCAACGTTGCTATTGGCATCGTCGTCGCCGTTTGTCTCTTGTGTCTCTTGTCTTTTAACCTTCTGCTGCTCTCTTGCGCTCGCACTATAACTCACTCTCCCTCTCTCGCTCTCCCACTCTCTCTCTCTCTCTCTCTTGTGTTGTGCTGGTCCGGACCTTGTCCATGCCAAAATGCCGGCGTTGTTGCTGACGCATCGTCGCGCACGCTCTGACTTGTTGCTGCTGTTGCCAAACAAAACAGCTCGACCAACCAACACCCCCCTACCGCCGCCCGCGCGCCCTTCGCCCTAACCTCACCTCCCCCGTCACCCGCCCAACGCCCACTGCCCACTGCCCACTGCCATGCGCCACGCCCCGAACGTGTAAATTAATTTCACATGTTTGATTCGAATTGAACTTGTTTTTTTTTTTTGTTTTTTTTTTGGTAACTGCCGCCGCATGCCGCAGCTCAACAGCAAAGAGCGAGCGCGCTTTGAGCTCTGCGCTTGAGTCAGCAGGCAAGCTAAATGACATTTCAACTCTAGCTTGGCATACCCTGTACTAAGTCCGAGAGTGGTATAGGGTATGTGCAATTGCTGTTTCTTATATCAAATTTAATTGAACTAAAGCAAGTTTGACTTCAGTATTACTCTTCAGTTCTTAACCCCTAAAGAAGTGTGTACATACCCTGTATTTAGAAGCAATTTCTTATAGGGTATATGTAATCATTGCTTCATATGAAATAATTATTAATTTGAAGTTAGTTTGACTTCAGTATTACTCTTTAGTTCTTAACCCCTAAACATGTGTGTGCATACCCTGTACTTTGTACCAGTTCATTATAGGGTATATGCAATTGTTGGTCTATAAACAAATGTTAATTTAACTAAAGCAACTTTGACTTAAGTATTCCGTTCTAATTCTTACCTCCTGAACAACTGCGTGTATACCCTGTACCAAATAAGTATAGGGTATATGTAATCGTTGTTTCATATGAAAAATATAATTGAATTAAAGTAAGTTTAACTTGAGTATTACGTTCTAGTTTTTACTCCCTAAAGAACTGAGAGCATACCCTGCACTCACTACCTGTTTATTACAGGGTATATGCAATCGTTGTTCCGTTTTCATACGAAAAAGATAACTTAACTAAAGCAACTCTAGCGCAAGTATTCCCTTCCTAGAACTTCTTAATAACTGTATGCATACCCTGCACTTAGTATCGGTTTACTATAGGGTATATAGAATCCTTGTGCCTTATTCAAGTGTTAATTTAGCTAACTTTATCTTAAGTATTCCTTTTCTAGTTCTTAACTCCTTAAGCAACTGAGTGCATACCCTGCATTTAGTATCAATTTAGTATAGGGTATATATATCTATATATATCCATATGCAAATTTTAATACAAATATCTTTAACTAACTTTAGCTCAAGTATTCCTTTCTAGCAATTGAATGCATACCCTACACTCACTACCAGTTTAGTATAGGGTATATATATTCCTTCCTCCATATCTAATTCAGCTGAAGTATTGCTCTCTAGCTACTCTTCCCCGCCCAACAACTTCATTTAGTTTCAGTTTCGTTTTTCGTTACAGGGTATCCCGCAGTCGCCCTGAGCGGAAATCGTTTATTATCGTATTATTGCACTGATAAATACATTACGATTTTCTAGGAAAGACGGCTTACTCCAGCTATGCTTACATCAAGTTCTGGGGCACATGGGGCACTATGCGCTAAGGCATAGCTCTAGGGAATATATAGACGTATGTAGGTCAGGGTAGCTCCAGACCCAATTCAAGTTGATTCTGTTTGCACCAATTCAATAGCTATGACTATATGAATATATATTTATTCATAAAGTCAGGCAAGAATTTCAAACTTCCGTTATAATGATTCTTCTAGAACAAGTGTTTCTTTTGATATATATATATATATATATATGTTTATATATAACTGTTTAGTCGTGTGCTGGGCCACTTATCAGTGGGCAGAACACGCATCGTCGTCAGGTTAGCTTGCGCGAAGAACACAACAACAACAAAAAAGTGCACAGCCAAAAACAAAGCCAATAACAACAACAACAACACACGATAAGGCAATTGATGGGCTAAATGTCGTACAAGGTGTATATGTGTGTGTGTGCAGGTGGGCGGCAAGGTGTTACATTTCATAAAATAGTGAAATTAATACGCACCATTTACACATAAATTTCCAATGAGTCCTGTGCGAGCGGCGCTGGAAAAACCTCTGCGATGTCTGATATTTGTATATATATTTCTCTATATATATATGTGTGTATATATAGTTCAATAGTTCAGAGAGAGTTCTCTCTCTCGCTCTCTCTCTTGCTCAAAACAATAAACTCACGAGATTAAAATGCACTTCGAGTCGAAAAAAAAAATCAAAAAACAAAACTTCGATTCACGTTTATAAAAAAAAAAAAAAAGTTTTATACAAAATTAAAAAAAAAAACCAACAACTTTACGAATTAGTATCTTGCAGATATATATATTATATGTTTATTGGAAAAACGTCGACGCGCTGCGTTTGACTGCCTGTTTTGATTTGATTTGAGTGCCTGGCGATCGAATTCGGGCTGGCTCGGGCTCTCTGTGTGTGTAGATATTTGCCAGCTTTCGCAGCAGAGAGAGCGGGCAACAACAGCTGAGGCAGCGGCTCAGGCAGCGGCAGCGACAGCGACAGTGACGGCGGCAGAGGCAGAGGCAGAACGGCGACAGCAGCAGCAGCGAACGAACTGAACTCTTCAGTTACTATGAGCGTACTAATGAGGAGTAAAACGAGGTGGCCCCCTCTGGTCGAGAAGTTGCCTATGCCTGTGTGAGTGAGTGCCTGTCTGTGTATGTCTGTGTGCCTGTGTGTGTGTGTGCAGATTCGCGACCGCCTCTGCGCGTGAGTGAGTGAGTTTGAGTGAATCGACAATCTAATTGCGCGCTGGTGTGTGTGTGAGTGAGCAGTGTGGTTAGCGTCTGCGTCGCTGCCGAAACGAAAGCCGATAAATGAAAATCAAATTGTTCTATATAAGGTTAATACAGTTAGTTGGTAAGAATATAGCCGAATTAAGTAGCTGACGCCGCCCCCTAACACAGCGCTGGCCTTGCCAATCACAACTACCAGCAGCAGCAGCTCTGCCAACAGCTGTTCTACACACACGAACACATAGAGAAACGCTCAAGCCTGACGAGCGTCGCCCGAACAGCCGGCGACAGTTGCCGAACAGCTGAGCAGCAACAATGAATAACTGTGAGTGTGCGCTGCATGTGGCCGATCTGGAATGAGGCATATCAATAGTGTCATGCGCTTGGCAACCGTTTGCGCTGACATGAAAACGCTCAACTGAGTTAGTTGACTCATTAATAATTGAAATAAAGAAAATCATTATGATTAATATATTTATTTCATTATTCTGATATTAATAATGCATAGTTTGAATAGCTTCAACAATTAATTTGAATTGTGCAATTGTAGCGCATTGCTGGAGTCGTTAGGAACGTTGCTTTTTGACGTCGCGACGTCTGCAGCACTCTCTGCCCACTCTCGCGCGCAGCTCGCTCTCACACTCTCTTTGTTATGCTGATTTGGTGCGGCGTGTCTGTGGTGGACCAGCTGGCGCGCGCTCTCAGCTTGATCAGCTGTTCTGCTGCCGAGCCGAGCGTGTGAGCAGTGCTTCGTATCGTCTCTCAATTTTTTCATACACATAATTTACTTTTCGTCTCTCCCTCTCTCTCTCTTTATTTTGCAAAATAAACAAAGCAAATTTCTGCTCTCTTGCCGGAACAACAAATTTTTGAATAAAAAAAATAATATAAATTATGAACATTTGTTAACATTATTGCTGTTATCACTGAGGTAGGCCTGTTATCAGTGCAGTCGACTTTGGCCACACCGACTGAGCAGCCAGCGGAAGCATAAGCCCCTAAGAAATGCTTGATATATATCACTTCCGATCGCTGAGTGCGGAAAGGTGCAAACCGAGTGTTATTCATCGCTGGGTCACACGCACACCGGGCCGCGCCAGGCCAAGCGAGAGTGTGGGAGCGGGAGAGGAGATAAACAGTATTTGAAAAAAAAAAAAACTGCCGACGTCACGGAGCCTCATACAAAATTTCAGTTATTTCCGTTCAATTTCACAAGAATTGAGATATTACTCATACGCAGCGGTGTCTGCCTTGCAGCCGGCTAGTCGAGCTTGCTCTCTCTCTCTCTCTCACACTAGTTGTTGTTGCATTCGAGGTTCATTCATGAATTTTTTCGCGCCAGAGCGAGCTGTTGGCATTGTGAGGGAAGCAGAGAGAGGGAGGGAGAGGGAGAGAGAGCGCGCGCTAGTTTATTGCCGCAAATTGTAAGCGAAATTTCACCATGCCTAAAACATGATCAATCTAAAAAGTATTGAGCGGCTCTTACTCATGGAGACGTCGCCAATTGAGGCGACTCCACGCTCGGGCATGATTGGGCCAAGCTATTTTTAAACTATTGTGTCGCGGCGCGGGCGTGAAGTTGCCATTTGGTAATCTTTGGACTGACTACGAATTTTTGCTACCTTTGGGGTCGAGCCGGCGGCGCCGCGACAAAAACCTTTTTTGGAATTGCTCGTCAATACGTTACTTTGGCAGTTGCAGTTGTACTTGGCTGGGATTTCCCACGCCACGCCGATCGCCCTGTGAGCCGAATAATATTATTATTACCTAATAAGCGAGCTGTCTAATGCGTAATGACTGCTAACTCATGACGTGGCTGGCGTGTGGTATGAGTAATATATTCAAAGCGAAAAACCAAATCAATTATGAAGACTTTAAAAATAAAATCCACTTGAATTAAAACATAATTAGTATTGCTCTTGGAATTGCCAGCGATTTCTCAACAAATCTATAATTACGAATTAACTATGAAAATCATAAATATATATATATATATATATAAATCATAGAGTACAGGACAGGAATTTGTCTGGGATTTGAGTTTGTTTGGTCAGAAGACTTCAATCGGCGGAGACTTTCATGGGCTCTGCGCTCTCTCCGCCCTTGACAGCTCAGCGCATGACTTGGAGCTCAACAATTTCTGACGGCACTCGAATAGTAACCCAATAACGCTAATTTATTAGCCAATCGATTTGAAACAGCTACTAAAAAATGCAACCTCAAGCGACGAACGTCGACTGGCCGCACTGAGTCATCCAAATTCACATTTCACAGCTCTAAGCTGAAGTCAATTTTTTTTTACTTTTTTCTGCTTTTCATTCTGACTGTGAAATATTTGAGTTTACTCTATTGTATTGTAATAAGAAATGCTGGTTCAAAAATATTCAGATTGTATATTATTATATATATACATACATATATATTATTGGTTGAAAGACTTTTTTATTGACTGTGGCGGCTCCTGAATACTAGGGAACTGTTGCAGCAGCAACTCATATAAGATTAGGTTTATCAGGTCATTTTTGGCAGAACACCTAGAACAGATCTGTCATAGCTCCGATTTGGAGGGAAGAGTCTTCAGCATTATCAATTTGTGGATCATATCTAACAGCAGATCTGTTACTGTCAGCTAAAACTCAATTGCGAATTCTAGTCTTTGACTTCTGATCTCAAAGGATCTAGTTAGGAACGCTTAAGACGGATTACCCAGGTTGAGCTTGGAGATTTCTAAAATTCCGTACTGGAATTGACTGGACTTGAGAGGTTCTTATATTTTGTCAATCATCGATTGATACTCAACTTTCAGGCACGAGATGGCGAGGTATACACTCTTTGATTTCCAAGACAATTTTCAGTTGCTTATGAAGATACTGAAGATGAAGATGAAGATGAAGATATGAAGATACATTGTGACTTATATTCTATGCCCTTGTATGAAAACTATTTCTTGAAAGTGGATATCTGGATCAAAAAACTTTTATGTTTTTAAAGTAAAATTTTTGTTGGGCTTAAATGTCTACCAAACGAATTAGAGCGAGTCCAAAATATATGTTTTTTTTGAGATAGTTTTGGTATTTTCAGTATTTTTCATACTTTTGTTTTGTTTTAAAGGATACTTTTTGTTTAGTTTATATGCACACTACGAAGCAAAGCGAATTCAAACTATAAGATATTTTTGGTATTTTTTGTATTTTTGGTTTTTTTGTTGGCATTTTCGGTATTTTTACACTTTTTTTTTTGTTTTAGGGATACTTTTTTCCAGTTTAAGTGCCTACTACTAATTAAAGCGAATTGAAATTATAAGATATTTTTGGTACATTTAATATTTTTGGTATTTTTCAGTATTTTTCTAGTTATTTTCGGTATTTTAAAATCTATTTTGTTTTTTTTTTTCACACTTTTGGTTACATTATCGATGGTTTCTCATGGATTCCTAATCTTTTTGAAAATATTCTATAGCCTATGTTTATCAGAGATAAGTTAGTATTCTAATACTAAAAGAATTCTTCAAATCGGTCTAGTAGTCTTCGAGTCTATTCAACACAAACAAATCAAATCAAATATTTTCTCTACATAATAGTATAGATATATGATAGATATTATATATAATATAATAATATATAATTATAATAAGATATATTCCTAGTTAATCTACGGCCCAATGGGCGTATACGCAACCCGTAATAAGTTTCAATATTTATTTATACAAAAGACTCAAGAGTCCCCTGAGTCCAAAGTGGAGCAACTGGCAACAGACAATATTTAGAGTCTTATACGTGCTATAACCCATATACATATATAGTAGTGTGGGGAAAGGATGCTGCTGGCTGGGCAGGGCTGGAGCTGGTAGAGCAGGTGTAGCAGGGGAGGCAATATGGGGCTGCTGCCCCATTAATGGTCGGTAATTTGGTGAGCGCTGTGCGTTTGGTTTTCATGTTTGCCGACGCGCGAAATTTAAAAGTTTCACACATAACAAAGTGCGAAGGATGCAGATCGCCAGAGCCAAACTTAATTAGCGCCCATTGCAAAAATATTTACGGCAAAACAAAATAACACCCATTAAGGAAAGAGGAAAAAAAGAAGGCAACAAAATACAAAAAAAACGAAGGAAGGAAAACAAAAGCAGCGCAAACGCGTGATGATCACTGGGTAACGCCCCTGACAAAGCCCCAAAAGAGGAGACGCACAGGCAGGCAGGCGGGCAGGCAGGCAGCCAAAAAAGAAGAGGAAGAAGAAGATGAAGCTGAAAATAAAATAAAATAATATAAAATAAAACACATGCAAGCTGTATGAGCATCAAAGGCCACAACAGGAGCGCTATGCAGCCTGGCCATGGGAGGTACAAACGCCTCAGCCTCAGTCTTAGCCAGAGTCAGACTCAGAGTCAGAGTCAGAGTCGGAGTCAGCGTCAGAGCTTCAGAGTCTGCCGTCTTAGGCTCTGGCTCATTGTCCGTTCTGGCCGCGGCCGTCATTATAAGCCGTCACCTTGTTGTGTAGACATTGGCCATGGCCACCGCACAGATCCACAGACAGTAACAGAAACGGACGCTGCAAACTGCTAATCCGGTTCGGGTTCGGGTTCGGGCACGGCGGCAATCGCTGAAGTGAAATCAACTCGTTAAATCGTTACCAAAACTGATCCCATTTAGCGGCGCAACGTGCGGCGCCAGCCAGCCAAACCCAATGAATGCGCTACACTGGCAAGACAGCACAGCACAGCACAGTCACAGTCGAAGCTGGGTATTTTTTTTTTTTATTTTATTTTTTTTTTTAAATTATATATTTACACATATATAATTAAAAATAATAAACAAAATTTAATTTAATTTAATCTTAAAAAAAAACATTAAAAATATGTTAAATAAAAATTAATTGAATTTAATCGTTAATAAAACATTAAAAAATAAAAAATAAATTCAATTTAATCTTAATTAAAAATTAAAAAATAATTTTAAAAATCAATTTAAATTAATTCTTGGTTAAAAATTAAAAAAAAATTAATTTAATTTAATCTTTAATTAAAAACTAAGAAATAATAACTATAAATAAATTCAATTTAATATTTAATTAAAAACTAAAAAACAATTAAAAAATAAATTAAATTAATTTTATTATTTAATAATATCTTAAAAAACAATAATTAAAAATATGTTTATTTAATTTTTATTTCGTTTTTAAACATTTTTTTATTTTATTTACATAATTATATATGTATAAAATTTATATCAAATTAATATTTATTTATTGTTTATAAAAATTAATTTAATTTAAGCTTTAATACAAAATTAAAACAAGAAACAAAAATTAATACATTTAATTTAATTTAATTTAATTTTTATTAAGTTAAAACATTTTTTTTTGTATTTTACATAAATATAGAATAAATGTATAAAAATTAAACTAATTAAAAATTTAATTTTTACTTATTATTGTTTATAAAAACTAATTTAATTTAATCTATAATAAAATTAAAAAAAAAAAAGTTTTTCTTAATTTAATTTAATTTTTATTTATTTAAAAATTCATTTTTAAATATATATAAATTAAATTAAATAAATTAAATTAAATCAAATTGATTTTTATTTATTTTTTACTATTTTGTTTCTATTTATTTTGTTATTTTATATATATTTACCTATATAGATGCTTAAATATAATTGTACTTTGTAGGGTGACAAAGGTTTGAGCTGGGCTAACTTGGAGGTTTGCCCAGTTGCGGCAACTCGCGTCATCGGCGTCATCAGCAGCAACACCAAGCAACAAACAGCAACAGCAACAGCAACAAACAGCAACAAGCAACAACAAACAGCAACAACAACAACAACAGCAACACCTTCATCATTATCAGTGGCGGCGGCGTCTTCGATTTGGTGCTGCGTCGCCTGAGGGCGCGTTGAGCAGTTGGCGCTGCCGCTGCTGCTCTCTCATCGGGGCTCGGGCCCGCCAATTGCGTTGCCATGGAAGTAGGTGGTTATGATGATATACTTTGGCTGTTTGGCTTAGCTGTTGAAAGCGACCTTAAGCGGCTTCCGCTGCAGCAGCACCAGCAGCACCAGCAGCAGCAACTCGTTGAGTCGGCAATATTGTTGCATGGTTATTGTTTCTACCAAAGGCAAGGGCGCTGGCAAAGGCAAAGGCAAAGGCAAAGGCAAAGGATATGCCAGTCTTTGTCTTGGCCGGCGACGTCCATGTTATTAACTTATTTTCAACCAATAAAACGGCAATGAAGCGAACGAGCCGAGCCGAACCGATCGACCGGCGAACGGAGGCACCAAATGCGGTTCCCACAGTTATTATTTTCATAGGCTGAACTATTTGGTGTGGAAGTAATGCGATGAGGACGTGGACGTGGACGTGGATGATGGCCGAACATTGGCGCCTCCACTTGGCATTGGTGTTGATTGGCCCGAGCAAAGTGTCAAATAACAATGGCAAAGACAGAGACAAGGCAAGTGAGAGGGAGAGAGATGGATAGAGAGACACGCCAGAGAGCTGAGGTGCAGCAAGGTGGGAAGGAAGCGTTGCAAGTGCTGTAAAAATTGTTGATGGCGCCCGGGTTGATGTCACTGATTAATTGCGTAGCCATTAATCTTCTACAGCAATTGAGCAGCAGCAGCAGCAGCAGCAGCTGAAGATGAAGATGAAGAAGTAGTCGTAGCAGACAACAGCCAGCAGCTTTGACATGCAGCGCAGCAAACACTTGGAGACCACACAAAGCGGGCGCGGTAATTGCAATAAAACATCTGAAATAAGAATAAAAAAAAATCAGAAAAAAAAAACAAAAGACATAAGACAAAAGACATGGCATAGCATACCCGAAACCAGATTGATAATTATGTAGAATGATAGTTCCTTTTTTGTCGTTATCCTCAGTGTCAGCCTCAGCCTCAGCCTCATTCCCATTCCCATTGCCATTGCCAGTCGCGCGCTTCTCTTACGACTTACACGTAGACCGAGTCCAATTCACTCGTGTGTTTTTGTTTTGAAGTGTCCAATTTCACAACATTTAATTCAAGATTTGACGGCAACAGGTTCGGACGGAGATTCTCGAATTGAGCGACAGGTACAATTCCAATTCAATCTGCTGCTGCTGCTTCTTCGCCCGCTGTTGTCCCTCTCTCTTTCATTTGACTGACATCTACGTATATATTTACCTTTTCTCCTTTTTTTTTTTTTTTTTTTCTTACAAGACCTCCCGCACATGTAAAACATGCCGATTCATAATTCTGCATTTCGGTTTTTTTGAGGAGGCAATACGAGTGGAGATGATGAGCAGTCGGAGGAACACCTCACCTCACACAAAGGTTGAATGCTTGAATGACAGCGGCCGAGCGTAAAGCAAGAAAAAAAAAATAAAATAAAAAAAAATAATAATAAGAAAATACTAAACTGAGATAAATATCAGCGACGAAGCTTCAGCAGCGGCGGCAGCCTAAACGACCACCCGATTGGAACTTACAGGCCCGCTCCACGCAGCCAGTCGGCCAGCCAGCCAGCCAGCCAGCTGGAATGACAGATTGGACCACCATTTGCACATGTGACGAGGATGCGCCATGTAGCCCCAAACCAAGCGCTCGAGCTCATAGTAGCAGCAGTCGAAGCTGCGAATGATGCGACGATTCTCGGTGTCGCAGCCGCCGACGTTCGAGACAATGAAATACAAATCGACGAGCAGACAAAAGCGCTTCGCCGGACGTCAGCAAGACGAACCGGCCAGCCGACAGGCATTAGCCAAAGATAAATGATAGAGTATGAGCCGCAGCGCTACAAATACCAATCTCCCAGCGCTAAGCTAATATTAACCATTCAAATTACAGGTGTGCATCTCAACTGCGTACTCTATATTATTATTGCTGCACAGTATTATCATTATTATTAGTGTAATCAGCAGCATTATTGTAATGATAATGATAGCAACAATGTTTCAATGATTGACATTGTTGCTATCATTATCATTATCATTATAATTATCACTATTATTAATTTCTGTTTAATTGTCATTGTCATTTTGACATTGTTGCTATCATTATCATTATCATTATAATTATCACTATTATTAATTTCTGTTTAATTGTCATTGTCATTGTCATTGTCATTGTCATTGTCATTGTCATTGTCATTGTCATTGTCATTGTCATTGTCATTGTCATTGTCATTGTCATTGTCATTGTCATTGTCATTGTCATTGTCATTGTCACTGTCATTGTCATTGTCATTGTCATTGTCATTGTCATTGTCATTGTCATTGTCATTGTCATTGTCATTGTCATTGTCATTGTCATTGTCATTGTCATTGTCATTGTCATTGTCATTGTCATTGTCATTGTCATTGTCATTGTCATTGTCATTGTCATTGTCATTGTCATTGTCATTGTCATTGTCATTGTCATTGTCATTGTCATTGTCATTGTCATTGTCATTGTCATTGTCATTGTCATTGTCATTGTCATTGTCATTGTCATTGTCATTGTCATTGTCATTGTCATTGTCATTGTCATTGTCATTGTCATTGTCATTGTCATTGTCATTGTCATTGTCATTGTCATTGTCATTGTCATTGTCATTGTCATTGTCATTGACATTGGCATTGGCTTAGCTTAACTCATTATTGCGAATCGACTTGACTCAGAGTAGATTGTCAGTTTTTAAGTTACATTATTTGAAGCCCTTAAACTTTTAGTTTTCTCTGACAACCATCCCTAAAATAACTCGAGGCTTTACCGGGTTTAAATATGACCTCACCACCAGATATCTATATTTGACTGACTGATTGATGATGAACGCAAAACATATGATTAATTTATGCTGAATAAAAGTCTGAATTTGCTGTATAAAAATCAAAAGTAGAGTTTCAAAGATTTTAGTCATAGAAGGAATACTTAGTCGAAATCCTAATATAGAAAAACTTATGCAAATCATATTATTGACAAACTATATCCCATTATATGCCCTAGCAAGTCAGTCCACCCCAACCCAGTCCCAATCGATTTTGATTCCATCACATTGAGTCGAAAGACAAATGAAGCAGCATCAGAAAAGCAGAAATACGATAATAGAGTGCTCATTTGTCTTGTGTGCCGCAAACAGGCAGTTGCCGGGGATCGCGACGAGATGCGGAGGGCGGGCAATTGAGTGAAAGAGCTGCGCTCGGTGGCAGGTATAATATATTGCATAGGATCGAACTACACGCGTTTTCATGCCCACATTGACGGAGCCCAGGGCAGTAATCTTTATGACAGCTCCTCGGATTTGTAAGCTGTCCCTCTCTCCCTCTCTCTCTCTCTCTGTCTGTATCTCGAATATCGAATATCCTGGCACTCTGCTATTGTCGTTCCTCAGCTCACTTATGCAATGAGCCGCTCTCCGCTGCATTCCGCAAGCCAAAATGATTACCATGAACAATTGTTGTTGTTGTTGTTGCTCGACTGTCGATTGTCTGTTGTCGGTGGTTGTTGTTGCTGCAGCTACTGTTGGCATAATTATAGACACATCAGCTGTTTGGGCTACTTGCTGTTAAAGTTTAGAGTCAGCCGCACTGGCAGTTGATTTGATTTTCCTCAATCTCAATTGTTTTGTAATGGCAGCCAGCAGCCAGCAGCCAGCAGCAGCAGCAGCAACTGTAGATCTCGGACAGCTTTGCAACAGCAACAGTTGCTGCCATGTCGATAGAAGCCACGCACATACTGGCAGTAATACATATATATATATAGCATATCTATATCTATATATATAGAGAGGGGCAGACAGAGATACAAATTGATAAGCAAGACTCGTACGGGGAATTGACAAAGTGACGGCTTGACTGACTGAGAGACTGACTAACTGGCTTCGCAACGACAACGACAACGACAACGACGACGATATCACTTGCCGCTCATTCGATGGCAAATTAATATAATTATCATTGCACGAACCGGAATTACACGACCAACAACAATTGTACAACGACAAAACAGAGTCCGAACCGCACTGCAACTGCGGCTCCTTCCTCAATGAGGAATGGCGAACGGCGAACGGCGAACGGCGAATGAAAACAAACAAATAAACAATCAAAGAAACAGCGAACCCATAATTAACGCCACAAACGCAAATATTAAGCCACCGTCGAAGTCGCAGTTGCAGTCGAAGTCGCAGTTGCAGTTGCAGTTGCAGTCGCAGTCGCCGTCGCAGTCACGTTATCGATAGCCGCAATCTGCTGCCTGCCTGGCTGCCTACTTGTTTGCTATTGCTATGTATCTTTAAGATGCGCATTGCATAAACATATTACACATAAACACACACACACACACACACACACACACACGCACACACACTTTGAGGTGTGTCCAGCAAGTGGCGCTAGCTGCCAACTAACTGACTTGAGATGAGCCTAAGATACGAGCTGGCAAGTGGCTAAGAGCAAACAGTAAGCAGCTCAGCTCAAAAGTTTGAGCCTAGGCTAATGAAATATGAAAACTAAAATTTCGTTTGATTTTTGAAGAATAAAAGTTATCTTAGTCTTCAAAAATCAAATGAAATTTTAAATTTATTAAAAATTCTTTTAATCTTTAAAATTCAAATCCAATTTTAGTTATCATATTTCTTTAGCCTAGGTTCAAGTTTTTGAGCCAAATTTTATTATTGTCATATATTATTGTTAAATACTTTTTACAGCATACAGAAATGGTAACAATTTGAACTTCTATAGTTGAATTTTGGATATTATATTATATATTATTTGTGAAGTTGATAATTATGCATTAGTGCTCACATAAGTCATTAGAGTAACGCATTTTTTAGTAAGATATTACTAAAAACTATTCATTAGCAAATGAAATGTTTTTATCAGGCATTAAAAAAATATTAAAATATATTTTTATTTTGAATATATCCATTTTATATTAAAAAGAAAAATATAGCTTCATTAGAGTTCACATTAGCCATTAGAGCTAAAAATTGTATATTGAACTTTTCATTACGAAGTTATGCAGTGGAAATAGTTTGCTTAGAAGTGGAAATAGCTATCTTAGAAGTGAAAATAATTATTTTATATATGATAGCCTTAAGTTTAAAGAATATAAAAAACCTAACTTTCATATATATATAGCACGGTTAAAACAATGAAATGAAGCAATGACACTAGAATCTTTGAGAGTTAAGATTATATTAAAATACAAACTGATAAAAATATTCATTACAGCAATTAATAGTTTAGCTATTAAAATGTCTGATAAAATATTTAACAAAAATTGCTATAAATGACTGCTAAGCAAGGAAGGAAATAGTTTTTTTAGTTTTCATATCAGTTAGTTTATAAAATACGATCTCTATCAATAATTCAAGCTTCAATATTATAGAATTATGTTTATGAATAGTAAACTGTAAAACAATCTATCAAAAATAATTAAACAGACAAAATATTCAAATTTGAAGTTTGAAACTTGGGAAATTCTGCTCGAGGCAGGCAGAAGAAGGCATGGCTAACCCCAAAAAATGTGTATAATCTTGATCAGGATCAAGAGTATCCTTCTCAATCCATCTCTATCTGTCTCTCTCTGTCTCAATCCATCTATATCAGTCTCCATCTGTTTTTATCCATCTCTATCAGTCTCTTTTCGTCTCTATCCGTCTCTATCTGTCTGTCTTTATCTGTCTCTATCCGTCTATATCCGTCTCTATCCATTTCTATCCGTCTCCATCTGGTTTTATCCGTCCTATCTGTGTCTATCCGTCTCTATTTGTCTCAGTCCGTCTATATCCTTTTCTGTCTGTCTCTATCCAGCTCTATCTGTCTCTCCATCTATCTATATGCACGTCCATATGAATTTCGAAATCTATAAGACCTAGATTTATACACATAGACCCTATCTGTAGCATGCGCACATCAAGTTTGTTTCAAATCATAGATACTTATTTTTATTTTCATTAAAAATCGGTATTGAGCATCACCAATTTGAGCATATAGTAAATATTTTTAGAGTTTCATTCACTAAATTTCTTATATGTGTTCCTCTAAAGTAAACACAGATGAAAAGAAATTACCCTAAATGGATAGCTGCGAGGTAGTTGCTAGTCGGGCATTCCCGACTTGAGCACGTTTTTCATGTAATTTTCATCAATGTTGCGAAAGTATAAAAGTTTGAGATTGGAAAATAACTAGAACCGTTCATATACATATATAGATGATATTATCTGTGTAATGACTATGAATATTATGTAATTATTATACTGTTGATGTATATAGTATATAAGGACCGATGTTGAATGGTATTGTCTAATTGTATAGAAGGATTCAGTTAAAGTATTACCAAAGTATATTTAGTTATAAAGAGATTGGACAATAACAGCTCATATATATAGATGATATTATCAGTATAATAAATATGAATATTATATATTATAATATTGTTGTATATATAAGAACCGATGTCTACTACTTTTCCAAAGGTATAGAAAGATTCAGTTTGAGTATTACCAAACTTATTATAGACTATTCAAAAATATCAATCATAAATTGCTATTGTTAGCCATTGACTGGCTGTTAATGGAGCTGGCCTCAGAGTCCGACAATTTTGATCTTGGTACAGTTGCGACTACTTTTGATGGACGTTGGTGGCCGTTTGTGGCATTTGCGAAATATTTAGCGCTGATTGAGTTGCAATTGCTGTCAGGTTTTTGGCAACGGCTTTGGCTTCAGTTTCGGGTATTACACTTTGACAAGTGGCTTGTTAACAACTGCAATTAAATGTAATTAGCACACCTCCGACGGTGGCACAGTTTAATTAGAGTGTTGGCTAGAGTTTGAGAAGCTGACATTTGATTGCTAGAAATATGCGAGTTGGCCGGCCGAACCATACAGTGGCAGCAGCAGGGGCAGCAGGGGCAGCTGGGGCAGCAGGGGGCAGCAGCAAGAAAGGAGACTGAAGTTAACGTAGCAACAACTGCAACAACTGCAGCTTCTTACTGTAGAAATCGTGACTTTGGCTCGCCGATCCGATAAAGCTGGCAAAAAGCGCAAAGCACATAAGAGAAAAATTTACCCACCAGCAGGATATTTAAGATTGCCCCAAAAGACCACAAATGTGCGGACGCAGAAGGAGAAGGCGAAGGCGAAGGCGAAGGCGCAGAGGCGGGCGCAGAGGCAGGCGCGGACTCAGATGCAAACCCAACGATGGCGACTCTCTGCGACGCTGGTGACGATGATGATGATGATGAGGCACAAAACGTTCGCTGGGACAGTCTTGCAAGCTGGCTGGCTGTCCGTCCGTCCGTCCGTCCGTCTGTCTGTCTGTCTGTCTGTCTGGCAAGCTTGCAGTTGATTAAGCGACCGCTTCGGCGGCGGCCCAGCAAACAGATTTGCATATTTCATTGAGCAGTTCAATCAAATGGAGGACACCAAAGCCGGGCCTGAAACAAAACGTGGACAGAGTCGCGCCAAAAGTATTTTTGCCTCCTCTTTGCTGCATGGCGACGAGATGCAAGCGCTGCGATTAAGTCCGAAATAACTCATTCATACGCAGCCGTGAAGCTTGGCAGGATATGGCACCGTCAGCAGCCACGCAGCCAACGTGGAGGCCATCCATTGGCAACATACGACTGCGATTGCGACTCCCCCCTTTGGCACCCTCTTTCGCTCTGTCGCTCTCATTCCATCCCGCTCTCACCCTGACGCCCTACCCCTCTCTCTCTCTCTCTCTGTCTCTCTCTCAGTTGATTTCGCCCTCTCACTCACTCTCGCTGTCGCTGCCTAATCTGTGGAATGTCATCACGGCTAGCAGCACCTCAGAACAATGGCCATGACCAAATGCAAGTGGAGCCACAGTCAGAGCCCAGAGCCCCAAGACTGCGACTGCGACCAGAGTCGCAATTGACAGTCCAAGATGGCGAGATCAGCAGCCATCGCCAGCCAAGATGGCGATGTGCAGGGCATTTGCATTAAAGCTCGCCCACTCGCCAAAACTAAACAGAAGAAGAAAACGAAAAAAATAAAACAAAAAACAAAAAAACTAAAAAAAATGAAACCAAAAATGAACAAAAAATTTATAGCTATTTCACTCAGCGGCGCTTTCTCGCTCTCTCTCCCTCTCTCGGTGCCTGTTTCCAGTACTCAGTGCGCTCAGCCAATGAAGCGTACTTAATGCGGGCGGACACTAAGCCACGTGTGAAATTCAATCGCCGGCTCATCTCGGATCGGCTCGGCTTGTCTCACTCGCACCGTCATCACCACACAGGCTCGAATGTCGTCCGCCTGGACACCTCGTTAGGAGCCCGACGCTGACGCCGACGCCAGCGTCAACGTCGCCGTCGTCGTCGCCGTCGTTGGCCGACCGGTGTGGGGTCCCCTTGGTCCAAGCGCGCTCGTTTCGGTTTCGGTTTTCATATTTTGAGGTTCACCGATGTGTTAACAGGCGGCGGCTGTCGTATATTAGGCGGCCGGCCCATGACCAGATCTTCAGCTCTCCCCATAACCAAACTCATTCCCATACCCCAAGTCTCGAGGCACGGCACTCTGCACCCCTCACCCCGCACCCCGCAACCCCCCATCTCGAGCCATCAGCCATGGTCATGTGCTGACGAATTTTTGCAGGCAAACAGGCAGCAGGCAGCAGCCACGGCCAGCCTGAAGACACAGCGATAGCAAGTGTCACGTCAAGCACATAAATTAAATGCACAACAACAATAACAAGAAAAAAGAAGAGCAGCTCAACTAATATGCAGCAAGTCGACTGAGATATACCCTGCCAGTGGCAAAGGCATTTCTATTCGACTTTAATTGAAATGAATATTTCTTTTATAGTGTTTTTGTATATATAAATGAATACATTAATTTTGTTTTATTTTTCTTAAATTTCTTTGTGTAATTTTATTGAATTATAAATATTTATATATTTTATATTTTATTTAATAATATTATATTCTAATTTAACTATAAATATATGCAAATAATACATATAAAAATATAATTAAATATAAATTAAATTTGCAGGATTAATTTTTATAAATATATATGAATATATTTTTATTTTATTTATTTTGTAAATTTTTTGGTGTAATTTATATGCATTTTTATTAGACTATAAATGTATGAAAATAATATATAAATATATATTTAAATATACATTAAATTTGCAGAAAGTAACATTATTAATTTTTATAATTATTTATTGAATATTTTTTATTTATTAAAATTATTTTAGAATGGTAAAAGTAAAATAAATCCTCTTAATATTTTTAAAAAATATTTTTTAAAATTTATTTTATTTTTTTGATAGTTAATTTAAAAAAAAATTTTTTTTTAGATATTTAATTTTTTATTTAGTGGCTTATTTTATTATCAAGCTTTTAATTTATTTATGTAAGTTAGTACAATTTTTTAAATAAGTTTATTTTTTAATATTTTTCATGTAACATTCAATAAAATATTTTTGATATATTAAAAATAATTAAATAAGAATACAAAAATTTATTTAAAATTTGTATATGCTTTATTTACTATTTTAATTCATTTTATTTTAATATTTATTTTAATTTATTTAATATTTAATTTATTTATTTTATTTAAAAGTTGCTATGAAGAAATTAAAATCAATTAATCTATAAAAATTTTAAATTTTTATGTTTTATATTTCTATTACAATATTTTTTATATAAATACATAAAAAACTAAAATAAAAAAAAATATTATGAGACTAAAACAAATTAAAATACATTTATAAAAATATATTTAATAAAATATCTTATTTATTTAATTAATTTAAAAGTTTCTATGAAATAATAAAAATAAATTTATTCGCATTAATTTATGTAAAAAAAGAATTTTGAAATGTATATTAATTCATTTGATTTATATTTGGGTCAAGGTATTTTTAATGATTTATTAAATGCATTTGCCTTTTCATTGTTTGACTGCTTAAGAGATGAGAGCATCAAGAGCAGCTGATTGCAATTATAATACAAGTGTGCTGTGATAATTTACTTACAAGTCGTGATACCCCGACGCTGAGGGCAACCGAAAAGAGGAGCAGCGAAAAGAACATGAATAAGCAGCCGATCGCAACGAGCACAAGACAAGATAAGCAGATAATTTTCTAGGCAGCAGCAGCAGCAGCAAACGGTGCGGCGGCCACAGGCAGGCAGGGACGTTGCATGGGATGCCTCCAAATTGGACCACAGACGCTGTACCCGGTACCCTTAGCAGCGACATGATGTTTTACTAACCAGCGAACGGGCGACAGGCAACGGGCAACGGGCGACAGACAATGGACAGCGGACAACCGATGACTGAAGAGAGGCTGCTAATAATTTGTGTACGCGACGCCGCCACAGCCACCGGTACCAACGGCCGGAATCCAGTCTAAGCTTTGGGGCACACAATGGAGGAGCAGCAACAGCAGCAGCATTGGCATTGGCATTGGCAGGCTGGGCCCATTGTCGTCCTTCGTTTCATGCTAAACGTGTTGTTGCCAAATTGTGAACAAGATTCATTCATGTTTCAACACATTGAGCAACACGAGTCTCAGTCTCAGAGACTCCGCACATACGCTGAGGGAAGATGCGCTCTGCCATCCGTGGCGGTGTCGTTGTCATGGCCATCAACCGTCAGCGTCACCGTCACCATCACCGTCTTCGTCTTCGTCTTCGTCTTCGTCTTCGTCTTCGTCTTCGTCTTCGGCGTGTGAACAGACAATAATGCTGCAGCTGCCCGCACGTTCTGCCCTCGCCGTTCGCTGCTCTTGTTTAAATGTGTTGTCTGCTCTCTGAATTTATTATCGCTGCGGCCTAGGCGGCGTATGATTAATAAAATTAAAATGAATCCGCACAGATAATAATTAGGTAATTCGAAACGCCGGCGCACAAAGGATCAAATCGCTTTTATCGCATTGACAAGGGACTGCTAACTGATAGACCATAGAGCATACGTATTCAATTATCCTGCCAGGCAGCCAGCCAAGCCCTGAGACATTCATAAAGGATTGCAGGCAGCGCAGTTCAATCAGTTGAGTTATGCGTGTGATTCATCAAATTGAATTAACAACTTAATTATTATTTTAAATATTATTAGAGAAATCAAAGCTGACGAAATGAACAGCTTGAGATCCTTATATATATCCTTAGGTTTGCACTGCTTTCTGTGTATGGAAGAAGAAATAGATATTCAAATAATCTTAGATAAAAACTGTTTCTTTTTGACTTCTCATTTAGATACTTTATAGAGTTATAATAGTTCCACAATGATAATATTTTGCTGGCATTTAAAAAATTTAAAAAGAACGAGACTCTGTTTCATGGGCTCTACTTATAAGTTCTCCAAGTATTCCAGATAATTCAGATTTACAGAATCTAAAAATTTAATCAATTTATATTTATTAATATATTTATTTATCCAGTCTATGATAAGCGTAATCTTTGACATTGAAATTAATATTTTAAATAAATTAAAATAAATTAAATTAAAATAAAAATAATTCAATATTTTATAGAGCTTAATTCAAGTATTTACACAGTTTTTATGCTACCAAAATGCTAAAAAAAAATAATAAAAATTATTATATTAATAAATTAAATTATTATATTTTTATTATATTAAAATTTTAAAAATATTTAAAATATATGAATAAAATTTGTTAAACAAAAATTTAAAAAATTAATATATTAATAAATTAAATTTTTTTATATCATCATTATATTGAAACTTCAAAAATATTAAAAATATATTGATTAAAAATTTGTTAAAAACAAATATTTACACAAGAATAAAAAACGTAAAAATAAATATATAAAAATTAAAATAATCAACTATTCAAATGGTATTAAAATCTTATATTATTCAATCTTATATCATTCAAACCTGACTCAAATCAAATTCGAATCAATCTTCAAATCAAATCAAAAATATTTATATTCAATATAGTTTAGTTAATATGTTTTTAGAGCCTTAACTAGATTTCAAAGGGCGCAAGATAAAAACTGATATAACACGGCTTGGCACTGGCCTAACCGGAAATGCCCGACATTCCAGTCGCATACCAAGCCAAGCCAAGCTAACAATAAGAACAACAATAAAACTAATAATAAAAAAAAACAACAACAACAACAACAACAACGTACAAACACAGACACATGGACATTGGCTGCTTTCATTTATTGTGATTCTGAAGATGTTTCTTATTATGAAATTAGAGTGAACGGCAAACACATAGAGATTGCAGGGACTGAAGGGACAGAGGACAGACAGCCAGAGGCCCGAAACAACGACAATGTGAACGGCGTCGGAGACGGCGACAGCGACAGCGACACTTGGCCAGGAGCTCAATGAATGAAACCGAAATGAGAAATGAATGATATCATGCGCATTGTTAGCTCATACGACAGACACGGCTGAGGCCTGCGGGTCCCAGCAAACGAGATCAAATGCGATAGCGCCACGAAACGAGGCAGCTCAGCCTATAGCCAGCAGGCTGCAGCAGCCTCTTGCCTTCTGTCTTCTGTCTTCTGTCCTCTGTCCTCTGGCCTCCTGGCTGGCAGAGCGTTTGCTTTCGAGGCAACGTGTTGCTCATTTAGCTGGCAGCCAGTGCGGCCATAATTCAACGCTTTTGATAACTGCGTTAGGCACCGGCAAACAGCAACCGGCGAACGGCAAACGGCGAACGGCGACTGGCAAACGGCGACTGGCAACCGGCAACCGGCACCCGGTACCCGGTACCAACACCGACAGCAGCCCAGGATCGGCGCGCGTCAGCACTTGGATCTGCGCAAGGGCGAATTGAGAGCTGCGATTCTCTAACCCCTTTACGCCACGCACAGTGCTTCAAAAGTGTCAAGCATTATGCATTAGAACTCTTTTGGGCATGATCTTAAAACTGTCTGAATTGACTAAGACTTCAAACTGGACTTAGCCAAAGACTCTTTAGTTGTAGTAGAACTGATCTCTCTCTCTCTCTCTCTTACTAAACAGTTGCATGTTATTTCATTTGAAAAACCTTCATCATAGAATCCTTAATCAAAGATTATCAAGACAATGGCAAATCAGTCAAGTCAATAGTCAGTCAGCTTCAATCTGATCTGATAGAACTGAAAAGTTCTTCAATTAGCAACACAGACAGACAGAGAGAGAGAGACATAAAGAGAGAGAGAGAGAGAGACAGGGGGAGAGAGAGCTGCTCTCCCATTTTGTAGGTGTTTATAACTTGTTTAGGTGTTAATAAGCAATAATCATTAGACATTAATCATCTCAAGCTGTTAAAAGTTATAAGAAAAGATAGAAAAACTGAACAAAGTCTAAATATCTCTTGAGCTGGCAAATAATTGCAATGACTTAGTTAATTAAAAAATTAATAAATAAATACAATTTAAAGTTGTGAATTATGGCACATGGCATTTAGGTTCACATAATTATCTTTTAAAAATATTAATATAACAATATAAATATATAAATAAAATATTATAACTATAATATAAATAAATAATAAATTAATAAATAATATAAAAATATAAAATATCAATTAGAGCCAAGCAGTAATTAATAATTTAAATGAACAAATAAAAATAATATTTGGAATTTTTGAAACAATGTATTAATATGTTATTATTTTTTTTTTATGTTTTAATATTATATTAATATTTATTTTAAAAAAATATATAAATATATAAATATAATGTTATAAATAATATATAAATAAATAATAAATTAATAAATAATATAAAATGTAAATTAGAGAAAAGCAGTTATTAATAATTAAAATGAACAAATAAAAATAATATTTGGAATTTTTTAAACAATGTATTAATATGTTATTATTATTTTTATTTATATTTATATATTTATAAATATATATTATATTATATATATATTTATTTATTTTATTTTTTTAATATTGTATTAATAATTATTTAAAAATATTTATAAATATATAATAAAAATATTATAAATAATATACAAATAAATAATAAATTAATTAATAATATAAAAATATAAAATATAAACTAGAGCTAAACAGTTATTTATAATTTATATGAACAAATATATATATATATTTATGGAATTTGTTAATAATGTATTAAAAATATTACATTAAAAATAAAAGAAAACTTAAGTTAAGGTAAGTCTTCAGTGAGATACAGTCAAACTGTTGCTAGTACTCTTATAATAATAATTAAATATTAATTTGACTTTAGCAGGCTGGAAATTGTAATGTATTCTTTTTTGTATACAATATTTTTTAAAAATTATTTCATAAACATATTTTTATTTTGTATAATCTATTATTATTATTATTATTATTATTATTTTAATTATTATAATTATTATTATAATTATTAATAATTATTATGTTATGTTTTTTAAATATTAAAATATTATAAAATTATTAATTTTATAAATAAAAAATATATTTCAGCGGAAGCCAAACCACTGCCAGTACTTTATATATTAATTAATTATTAATAATTAATAATAAGAAGAATATTTAAAATAATACAATGTACAATAAAATATACAATAATATATTCATAATATATAGACAATATAATATCTATACAAATATATATAATAATATATAATAATATAAATATATTTAAGAAACTATTTTTTTTTTTAATATTGACTTTCAATTTTAATAATCTTAATAATAATATATATATATATATATATTATTTATATATATTATTAAGAAATTATTTATCAAATTATATTTCAAGTCAGTTACCAAATTACTCTCAATTTTAAAATTTACAATTAATAATAATAATAAATTATAAATATGAATATTGGATATGAAATTTCTTTAATTTAATTGTCTGCTGTATTTTGGTACCACTGTAATGCTGTATCATCTATGGCTGGCCCGGCGTTCGCTCCGCTCGCCCTCGCTTTTGTTGTACAAAATGTTTTTTGGTGTTTGCCTGGCGATTTGTTGTGTTTGATTTGCTGCCTCGTCGCCGTCGCCGTCGCCGTCGCCGCTTGCCGCTTGCCGCTTGCCGCTTGCCTTGTCGTTGTCAAGTTGTTGCCGCTCTTTTGGACGTACGACGTATGTATGCACATACATATATACATATATATATATATGAATATATATATATATATATATATATATATACCTGCGCATTCCTGCGTGCCGCGCGCATTGCATTGTTCGCTTTTTGGTTCATTCAAATCCTTTCGGTAAAATTCTTTTGTTTGGTGTCAAGTTTAACAAATATTTGAACGGCCGGCAGGCAACGGCGTCTCTTGTTTGTCCCCATGTTTCTTTCGTGTTGCGCTCCTTGTCATCTTGTTATAGTTCTCGTTGCTGTTGTTGTTGTTGTTGTTGGAGTTGGAGTTGTTGTTGTTGTTGCTGCTGCCGTCGCGGTACATGCTTTGTGTGACATGGGGGCGTATGAGTAATCAGCGCTGCCCACAATTAGTTGGCCTTAGACAAGCTGCGACTGGACCAAGCTAGACTGCGATTAGCATTACTTGATTTGCCAACTGCTGTTGCTATTGTTGTTATTCTTCCTCTTCTGCTTCTACTACTACAACTGCTAGGCTCAGGCTGACTGCCTTGCCTTGCCTTGCCTTGCCTTAGCTTGCCTTGGCTTGGCTCCATTGTTGAGTTCTTATCGCGCCGCGCGCTTTTGTTGTGCGAAATATTTTGCACCCCGCAGCGCAGCGCACAAAATGCCACAAGAATTGCATCCGACAATATGGAATATGGCTCCACTGGGCCAAGCGAAGCCCAAGCCAAAGCCAACGCCAACTGCTGTGCCGATCAACGTTGGTCCAACGTTTTGGGGGCTGTGAGTTCAACTAGCTGTGACAACAATAACTGCTGTAAGCAAAAAAAAAAAAGACAAAAAAAGGAAGAAAAAAAAAACATTTAAATAATAAAAAATAGTAAAAGATATAAAAATTGCAACCGTAATTGTTTATTTATTATGGACAATGTTTGTTGTTATTGTTGCTAAATGCTAAAGTGCCGCAGAGAATACTTATAATATTTTAAGCAGCATAAAAATGCTCTAAAGTAATAAAAAGATTAACATTTTGTTGTTGTTTTTTTTTTTTCTTATATACTCGTTTACATTGTGTAAAGGGTATATTGGTTTTGGCGTAATAGCTGTTTGTCTTGCTTTTTGTGCTTCTGTCTGTTTAAAGGGGAAATAATTTTAGTGCTCTTCAAGCGGTTGACTTGGCATTTTGGCATGGAATATATATATATATATCTTTGACAAAATAAACAACAAAACAAAAACTTATGTGAAGCAAGCTTTGCTTGTTCCATCAATTGGAATATATTCATATATATATATATATTTTTTTAATAAGATAATTCTTACATACATAGAACACGCGTTGTCAACAGCCAGATTTAAGCAATAATAATTAATTTAAAATAAATTCAAACTACTACTACTACATACTTAGTACTTAAATTAATTAAACTAAAAATACTTATTTAAACTCAAAAAATTTTAAACACAAAAGACTAAGTATTAAAAATACTTAATAATCAAAATACAAAGTATTCAAAATACTTATTGACACTTATTATCAAAATATATAATATTTAAAGCATTTAATAGTCAAAATGATTAGTATTTTAAATACTTATAGTCAAAATATTTATATTCAAAATTTGTAGTACTCAAATAACTCAATACTCCAAATTTTTAATACTCAAAATACTTAGTATTCAAAATACTCAATAGTCAATATAATTAATACTCAAAATACCTAATACTCAAACTACTTGTAAAGTCAAAATACTTAGTATTCAAAATATATTATAATTAAAAATACTTAATACTCAAAAAATTCAATGCTCAAAGAATTCAATACTCAAAGTACTTAATAATCAAAAATACTCATAGTCAAAATATTAAGTATTTAAAAAAATTAGTATTCAAAATATTTAAATAGTCAAAATACTTATATTCAAAATACTTAGTACTCAACAAATTCAATGCTCAAAATACTTAGTATTTAAATTATTCAATATTCAGCATACTTAATAATCAAAAAATTAAACAGTCAAAATACTTCGTTCTTTTCTAAAATTTCAAGATTTTATTTTTATGTAAAGTATATATATATTTTTTCTTTTTCACATTTTCTTGGTTTTTTTTTTGTCATTAAAATTTAGGTTCGGCTGAAATTTAATTGATTGCAAATGTGTTATTTAAATACAGTATTTGTTTATACTCATTCAAAAAGTGATTTTAATACTGATTTATTGAAATAAATTATAAATTTTGCCTTTATTTTGCCACTTAAAAAATTTAAGAAAATTACGAGTAATTTGATTTGGCTTTATCTTAAAATGATTTGCTTGAACATAATTTAAACTCATAATGCAATACTTGAATTGAAACAAAAATTCTTAAAATCTTAGTTTCAACTAGTTTTAATAGACACATATAGCCAAACACTTAATCTGCTTTCAGAGAGAATTAGGGATTCGGTTTGGCGCTTTTTGTGGGCATTAAGAGACTTTTGCTTACTTTCAGTTTTTATTGCTGCAGTTGTAGAACTTGCAGTGTCTTGGGCAGATAATCATCGGGCGCGCATACGCATAGTCACCATGGATGGCTCTTCTGACACTTCAATGGGGGCTCCAAGACTCCAAGACTCCAAGCTCGAGGCTGGAGACCTCGAGGCACGGCTGCTGCTGCTGCTGCGGCTGCTGCTGGTTGTTAGTGTCGGAGGAGTTTGCCGTTGCAGTTGCCTCATGCTGTGGCGCTATGCAGCGATTATGGCAACGGATTAACTTCCTCTTTTGGTTGCTGCTGTTGTTGTTGTTTTTGTTGTTGTTGTTGTTGTTATTGTTGTGCTTACAATGGTGTCACTGGCTGCTGCTGCTGTTGTTGTAGTCTTTTTTAACTTCTTGTTATTGTTGCTGTCGCTGCAACTGCCGCAGTTGGCACCACCCGCTGCCACTTTGTGCCGTGGCCCTTTGTTGACTGCTGCTGATGATACCGATTGCCGCATAAAGCGAACCACATTATCCACATGACACACATAGTTAATAATAATACTTATTATGTATACGATTATAAGCCTGTTGCTCATCGCGTCAATATTTGTGCCGCCTATTAGGCGTGAATTGGACGGCTCCGTCGCGCTTATCGCGCCCACTTTCAATTTCGTTTTGGTCGCCCATTTGACGGGCGATAAGAAAGCTAATGAAAGGAAGGCACACATTAGGCATTCGGTAAGCGAGGGGCAGGAAATGGTGCTGTTCACAATTTTATGCCTAGAAGTATACCTTGGTATGGCCTGAACGACCTGCCAATAACTATCTAACTGTGGCGCAGGGTTTGGCCCCTTGGACTCTTGGCCTTTAGTACTAAGTGGCAAATGTTTCTTAAAATTAAATTTATGTATTCCTTACTCTATTCTATTCTACAATATTTCAAGTTGTTTAGATTCCTCTGATTCTCTTCTTATGATCTGCTAGTCTATCTGAAGTATCTGTTCAGCCTTCGCCCTATTGTTGCTTGCACGTCGCTGAGATTCGAGCTGGTTTGGTATCTGAGGCACTCGGCACTAGGCGTAGCAATGCTCGCTAAGTAATTGAGAAAGCAAGACTTCAATGTTTTCAATAATATATTGCAATGTCAGTTAATTTCTTCTATATATCAATATGAAACTTAGCTTTCTAGGCCAAGCAACAGCAGTTGAAGATGCTTTTTCATCCATTACAAGTTCAATCTATCGAAACATTCAAGTTTAGAAAACAATTTAGTAATATAAGAGTTGAATATATGTCAAATTTCATATTTAGCTACATTTGTTGACGTCGTAGAAACAATTATGTAATGTTAAAGGTATTTTTAATATACTCTAAAATTTTAAGAAATATTTATGAATTCATATAACCTAAGCGTATATACACGGCGTGCCAGCCTTTACGTTCTCCGTATAAATATGACTATTTGCTATATCATTCGATAGTTCTACAATTTTATATATTTTAGCCTAAAATGTTTAGATTGACAAATTAAATCAACTTATAAAAAGCAAATTGTGTTTGCTTTAGTGCTCAGAGTAAATGTTGTTAAAAATAATCCGAGTAGCATATTCATATTGAACTATGAAATCAAATGAATTTCTAGCAAGAAGTGAAGTAAATTTGATTTTAAAATAAAATATAAATATTTAAGTCATATACCAGATACGTACACATCTTGTGTGCATAGACTTTACTTTAAGCTATGCAAAATTTGAATTAAGTTTGGAAACAACTCAAGCAATCAAATTTATGTTAGATATAGATTGGATATGCGCTAACATTTTGTCTTGTCTATTGGGTTGAGATACGAAATATAACTATATTGAAGCCCATGTCAAGCAAGACACAAGTTATTCCTATATCAACTCTTATTTTTTATATTTTCAACAAAAAGAACATATAAATAAAAAGCAAATAAAATAAATAAAATTATATAAATAAGTAGAAAATAAAATAAATTGAAATAAATAGAAAATAAAATTAATAAGAAAATATAAATAAATACAAAATAAAATAAATCAAAAATATAAATAAAAAGAAAAAAAAAAATAAAAAAATTAATATAAATAAATACAAAATAAAATAGGTAAAAAATTATAAATAAGTAGAAAATAAAATAAATAAAAAAAATAAATAAAAAATAAAATTGATAAGAAAATATAAATAAATACAAAATAAAATAGGTAAAAAATTATAAATAAATAGAAAATAAAATAAATAAAAAATAAAGTCAATAAAAAATATGAGTAAATAGAATTTTAAAAATATATACAAATAGAAAATAAAATAAATAAAACATATAAATAAATATAAATTAAAAAAAAAAAAAACAAATTAATATAAAATAAAATAAGTAAAAATATAAATAAATAAAAAATAAAATGAATAAGAAAATATAAACAAAAATATAAATAAATAGAAAATGAACTTTCATCCTACTGACTCCCTGCTCGAACATTTGTGAATGACAGCTCAGTGAACTGACTCAAATTGTAACATTCAATTGTAGTTGAATCGTTTGATCTAGTGTGCGCGACTCGATTTCACAGATCACAAGTCACAGTCGAGAGCCTAATCGCAATATGCGTGTGTGTAAAAGTCACGATTTACGGCAACATAGGAAAAAAGAAGAAGAAGAAGAAGAAGATGTTGCCAGCGACACTTGATCCTTTTGTGGGCTGTGTCTATCGCTATCTTTGTCTGGCTCTAGGCATCTTCATCTTCAACTGTTCCTTTTTCTTTTTCTTCTTCGTTTGGCCGCAATTTATCACATGCCACTTGTAGCCGGATTTTGATCTAATAAAAACTGTCAAAACGTTTGCAGGACGCTGGGAAAATATTTACACGGCTCACAAAGGGCCAACATACACAAACATGCAGCAGCAGGTGAGTGAGAGAGAGTAAGACAGAGAGAGAGAGAGAGAGAGGGAGAGAGACACTTAGGGACTGGGCAAAACAGTTAGAGCTAGACAATAGCAACAGGATCAAGGATGCTGCACAGCCGCACAGCGGCAGGTCGTTCGAGTCTTGGGCGGTATGACACATCAGGAATTTAGACATTAAAGGATCTCTCCATTGGCAATGACAGTGGCTAAGGGAGTCGGAGTCGGGGCCGGTTTGGGTGTTCACCACAGGCTGGTCGCCTTCGGCTATGTATTGAAAAGATGAAAGTGAATTTCATTGCCGTGTAAAAAAAGAAGGCAAAAGAATGCAGCATCGGTCAATTGAAATGAAATGAGCGACCGCTGGGAAATCGAAACGGGCTAAGACACACACGCACACACGGACAAGGCGCTCGACTTGGCTCTGAGTCCGAGTCAGAGTTTGACTCTGGTTCTGGTTCTGGGCGGCCCCTGCACGTTTAGCTATTTTTATGGAGTTCCATGGAATTATCGCTCACTCCGTTTCTCTCTCTCTCTCTCGATCTCCCAGACGTTTCTATTAACACATTGTTGGACGGGGCAGCAGTTCCTATGTATCTCATATAGATAACCATATACATATAATATAATTCTCTTAGTCGATTTGTATTGTAGTTCTGTTTGTTTTATACTTTGCCGCCAGCATTTGCCGCTGGGAAAAGTGAAACGCTGTCAACGCCGACGCCAAAATATGTCCCGATCGAATTTTCCCAAAAAAAAAACAAAGGCAAAATAACATTTCTTTTGGGCTGTGCGATGATTCGTAACTATTTCCTGTGCCCATATTTCAATGTCAATGACTCTCGCTGGACTCGCATTGCATAAGCTAGTCAGCCAGCCAGCCAGCCAGCTAGCCAGCCAGCAAACAGCAACGAGAAAGACAACAACAACAGCAAAAAGCTGACTATAAAACCGAAATGCGAAACGCGGACTTGACCTTGTCGTCGGCTCATATTCAAAAGAGATTAGCCAAAAGGTTTTGCAAAAATTCTTTTGCCATCGTTATATTGCAAGCATTTAAAGCGCTAAATATGTGATTTATGGGCGTTATGTGATTAGATGCCATCATCTACTTATATATATATAGATATATATAGCTGCCCCAAAAGCTCACACATTTGCAGCATTTATGCAACAGCAACAGCTGGGGCAGCTAAATGGGTACGGGCAGCCCAGCAGCAGCTTAGCTATTGCCACATACATTAACTTAACATTTTTATAAGTTTCTCATCATATATATACGTAACTCTATCTGGCAATTCATATATAAACATATATCTATAAACATATATGTATTTATATAATTATATATATATATTGACTGCTCCTAAGTCGCATTGTCTGCCAAGCTCTTGAAGTAATTGATTAATGAAGTTGTTTCATATCAAATTTTACAGTCACAATAAGGTTGGCTTCGCTCTGCTCTTTCGAAAGTGTATCTACAACAGATAGAAGAAAGCACTGAACTGACTAGAGACTATAGTAGAGCAGAGACTATAGTAGAGCAGAGACTATAGTAGAGCAGATACTATAGCAGTTGCAACGGCAAAGAGACTTGCAAATGAGTCTGTGACTTCGGCTAAAAGGTTTTGCGGCGGAAAAGTGTATGCAGGAAGGGCTGACAATGCTCAGCTCGAGCACATAGAAGTGCTCCAACTTAAATGTTAATGGTGGAATAGCTGCTGGTATCAAGATGGGAGGCAGTCCAAAGAAGAGCAGCTCTCTTAGTCAGCAGTCAGGTCAGCAGTAATGCAGATGACCTAACTGCCTGTGCATAAAGCATTTAAAGCATCTATCTCAATCTTTCTCAACGACAAGCTCAATCACAGCTCAAATTTGTATTTCAAATAATTAACAAATCAATACAAAATCTGAGTTTTGCTAAGAATTTTAAATTAATAAACGAAATTTGTTTAGATGAAAAGTAAGTTGTCTTTGGGCAAGTCTATATGTCTATAAGTCTAAGAGAGTCTATAAGTCTATGAAAGTTCAATTCGATTTTCAGTAATTAAAATATGTTATTTATACTCATTCACAAAGTGAAATTGGTTTTGTTCAATGTCTGTTACGCTGTCCGTCCGTCTGCCCGTCTGTGCGGGTGTGAATGAATGTTCCGCAGTCGCTAGCGCCCGACTGCAACGTTCTTACTTGATTTTTTATTTGACAGATAAATTCTTGTTGAACATAAATAAATATCTAAGCTGCTGGAATTCTGTTGAACTTAAATCAATGTATAAATATATTATATATAATGTTTTGGATAAGTTTGTGTAAGGTATTAGATTCAGTTGAACTAAAATAAATATGTAAATATTTTATATATTATTATTGCTAAGGTCGTGTAAGGTATTAGATTCTGTTGAACTTAAATAACATATGTAAAAATTTTATATATAATATTATTTATATTTTTAAGTTTTTCAATAATATTCAACTTTGATCAGCATATGCTGAAAATTCTTAAAAAATAGTTAAAGAAGTAATAAGTAGAAGACCAATAGAATCGCCTCTAACATACGCAACTGCAAGACTGAGTCCCAGACTAGCCACAGCCACACAGTCCACACTCCCCTCTCTCGATGGCCTCCTCAAGACTCAACTTGGCAAATGAAGACCTTTAATACGTAAAATCATATTTAATGCCATAATATGCTTGATTTGAGCTTATATTATAATCAAATTCATAGAGAGACAACAGTGTCAACAGTGTCTGATGTTAGTCTAGGTCTGCATGGCTGCGCGTGGGCGTGGTCTTGTGTGAGCCCAAAACGTAGCGCTGTTGAGTTAACAAGCTCTGCGGGCCGAAAGAAGCGAAGCGAGTTGTGCGCTGACTTTGGCTGGCTTTTGTTATTGTTATGAATAAGTTAATAATACGGCGGAAGGCGGCCTTTGTCGTGCCTCGACTGATCTACCTCGCCCGCAGCGCAGGCAGCGCTTATTAAATGATTGAAGCCTTTTGTGGCGAGCCGTGAGTCTTTTTTTGGCCAGCCATAAAAAGGTGGAAACTTTTCACAACGTTGAAGGCGACCACCATCAATAACTGACCACAACGAGCTGCACACTGGGACCGAAAGACAGACAGACAGACAGACAGGCTGGCAGGCAGGCAGGCAAGCCGGGACGGACAACGGACAGACAGCCAGTCGACCCGGCAACAATATTTATGATTTGTTAAGCAAGCGGCAGTCAAACGTGCGAAAGGATAATCACAAGCGCCTGCTGGCACGCCCCCTCAGCCACCAACCACAAGCAAGCAACTGCAGCGAAGAAACTGGCTCCACTCCACTCCACTCCACTCGAAGCTCTGGCATCAGTTCCAGTTCCATCAACATGGCTAGCGTCGTGTGTGAGACATTTCCAAATTGAGTCAATGACTTTTATTTTTATGACTCCTCTGCCGTTGCCCCACCATCAGCCACGGACCATCAGCATCAGCATCAGCATCAGCATCAGTATCATCCATCCATATGCATATCGCTGCAGATGTGCTGAATCCAGGCCAGCAGGAGTCATGGAGGCATGCCAAATGATGGGAACAGCAGATGGACGCCGTTGCGGGACACTGGAACGGCGCTGCGTTTTATTGCCATGCGAATTGAGCTATTAGCCAAGTGTATAGCTGAGATAATCCAAACGGCAACAGATGAGTTGCGATTAAGCGCAACAGCAACTTCATGCGACGAGCGCATAATCATAATCATCATAAAAGCTTTTAGACTACATACGAGCTATCAATTGTGCTATTGATAAGGTGGGGGCAGCTAAGAGAGGGATGTGACGATATGGGATATGGGATATGGGATATGGGATATGGGATATGGGATATGGGATATGGGATATGGGATATGGGATATGGGATATGGGATATGGGATATGGGATATGGGATATGGGATATGGGATATGGGATATGGGATATGGGATATGGGATATGGGATATGGGATATGGGATATGGGATATGGGATATGGGATATGGGATATGGGATATTATATAGTTATACTCCCTCTACTTTATATATGTATTATCCAAAGTATCAATTGAATGCTGACTGAACTTAGTCAGCCTAGTCAGAGAGTCAAGACAGTCACTGGGTCACATACTAAACTCCTTTGAAGTCTAAATTCTTAAGTGTAAAATCATCAGCAATGAATTCAACGTTAGCCCCTAACTTGATAGCAGTAATACAAATTATCAACATACAAAAAAAAGAAAAGAAATAATCATCATGATCAGGTCTAAGACCACCGGCGCAGCGCTGTCAACTTGATCAAGTGCCACGCCACCCCTTGTGTGGGCGTGGAAAGACAACAGCAACAGCAACAACAACAATAGAACTGACTTAAGTCAACTCGCTAGCAATGGCAATCGACATCAATTAAGCACTTCAGATTTGAACAAATCATAAAAAATATTCCAGTTGTTGTTGCTGTTGCTGTTGCTGGTAGCAGCTGTCAAGGAGCAACAAGACAACAGCTGCCATTGGGCGCTGGCTCGAGCTGTGCGGCTCGGATTTGTGTAATTTGGACAATGCATTGCCATCGACAAGAGCTCGAGGGCCGAGGCATTAATTGAGCCTGCCGCAGGATTAGCAGATGAATAAAATGATTGGCAGACAGATAGAGAGAAAGAGAGAGAGGGAGAGGGAAGGGGAGAGGGAGTGAGTGTTAACATGATCGTTGATCTGTGAAATTCCTGGCTTGCAATTCAATAAGCGACTTTATCAATGGCCTAGCTTGACTTTTTGGCGCTTGACTCTGACTCTGGCTCTGACTCTGGCACTGACTCTGACTCTGACTCTGACTCTGTCTGTGTTGCTATTGTATTTTATTGATTGCCAGTTGATTGCTAACGTTGAGGAGGATCGCTCGATTGCAGCTCATTCGAATCGGCGCTTGGGCATCTGGCGGAATGGGCATTAAAAACGTTAACAAGCTGCGTAGCGCCGTCGGCGGCGTTAATGTCGAAACTGGCAAAAGGAACGAACGTGTTTCTTAATGAAACAAAGCTTGAATTTTAAATGAGCATCATAAAGAACAATGAAAATGCAAGGCACAGCAACAACAAAGCAAAGGCGAATCAAAAGCCGAAGTGGTTCACAGCGACAGCGATATATAAAATAAAATAAAATAAAAGTAAAAAAAAAAGTTCAGAAATGTTAAATAAACAATAAAAACAACAGCAACAGCAACAACAACAGCTGCCCAACTTTGTCTCACCATCTACATACGAACAGCTCATGCCCCCTATGCTCCCCCTCCTCGGCCCAAATGCTGTCCAAAAGGAAAAACAAAACCACAACAATGCCGGTTGAGCAATAACAAGGAAACCAAAATTGACAGCAACACAAAACTTTACACAACAAACTTCAAATACACTACCTAACCTAATATAGGGAGAGATTATATATGTTAATGAAAATTATATACGAGCTTTCATTAAGATATATAATCTCTCGTCAAGTCTGAGTGCAACTGCAGCCTTAAGCAGTTGCTTGATATGTATGAAGTGAAAAGTGAATCGAGAATAATATTTATCAAGCTTAAACAGTTTGATTCATATAGAAATTCATATATAAATAAGCATTAATAGAATATATCTTCATACTTGATCTATATTAAATATAGATTTGTTAAGCGAGTTGCGCTGGCAAAGCAAAATTTATGTAAACATTGAATCAATTAGGCAAGATCAAACTACATTTGAGACTTAAGTCTAAATTGTAAAAGCTATAAAATATATTTTCTAAAGTAGAATATTGAAAATAAATATATGTAATTTTTATTTAAAAATTATTATTTATTTTGTAATTTTTTTACAATTTAAATGCATATGAAAAAATATTTTAATGGTCTAAAAATTCAATAAAATTAGAATCATTTAATAGTTGAGTTAAAAAAATTTAATTTGAATTTATTAATAAATAAATGAAATAATAAAATAAAAAATAATAAATAAATAAAATAATAATAAATAAAACAAAATTGCTTAAAAATAAATTTAAAAATCTTATTAAATAAATTTTATTAATATTATTTTAAAAGAAAATTAAAGTGAATAAAATTTAATTAAAATTAAATATAATATAAATATATATATATATATATATATATATATATATATATATATATATATATATATATATATATATATATATATATATATATATATATATATATATATATATATATATATATATATATTATATATAATATATTATATATAATATAAAAAATATAAAATTAAATAACATATTATATAAAATAAATATATACTATAAATTATAAATTGAATAAAATTTAATGAAAATTAAATATAACTAAATTTAATAAAATATTTATAAAATAAAGAAATTAAAAAAATAAATAAATAAAACTAAATTAGCTTAAATAAATGCCCGGAAAAATGTAATAAATATTGAATAGTAAAATTTAACAAAATTAAAATTTAACAAAATTAATATCAAAATAAATAAAATTAAGTTAAACTCAATAAAAATAATATTGTATTTACATCAAATTAATTATTAAAAAAATTTATGAATATATGAAAATTAATTAAAATAACTAAATTGATTAATTAAGTCAAGTAAAATAAAATAAAATAAAATAAAAATTAATTTCGATTATCTCAATTCCGAATTCATTTAGTTTTTAGAGTCAGATTATATATTTTTCATAGCAAAATTTTATCTGGACTAAAACTTATTTGGCTATTTGATTATTATTGCTGGGCTTCATAAGGCCTAGTTATATGTTGCCATATTCTGACTATTCTAAATTAAATATATTTATTTATATACAACATTGTTAGAGGCACATATTGTGTGCGAAAAAGTGAATAGAACTCTTGGCTAGTGTATTAAATGATAATCATGTGGTTGGGATGTAAAAGTTGCCGTCGCGGCTTAAAGGATCACAAATGATTTTGCGGTCAAAGATGAAATGAAAGGCGAACAGCAACTGCGCGGGCGGCAGGGGCCGGGCCGTCGGCGATGGGGTAAGGTGGGAACGAACGATGGAGGAAGGTGCTTGCCTGAAACGTTTCGGTGGTTTTTGGTGCTGGCCATAATTGGTGCTCATCTTAATGGCATTAAAATTGCATTATCGCTGTATTTATTGAAACGGTTTGTTTTAACAAGATTAACTCGATGATACCGCCGAAGCGAACCAGCAATCGAGACAGGCCCCAAAATGATTAACAGCCAACGCCGGCGAACTCCAACACAAGCAGAGAGAGAGGGAGAGAAGCAGAGAAGAAAAAACGAAACAACATAAATAAATAAACAACAAAATCAAAGTGAAAATCGCGTTAAATACGTTGTTGTTGCTTTGATTGGCTTGGGACTTGTTGTTGTTGTTGCTGTTGTTGTTGGGGCGGTCGTAAAAATATTTATAACATAATTCCATATCATTTAATTTAGATGATTAGATTCAATATGCCGGCCATTTACGTATGCACAGCAGCCCCCAAGTAGCTAGCAGATACATTTGTATCTGTATCTTTAAGTCATGTCATCCGATATCTGTGTAGCTCCATTTATCAAAGGCGCGACCGTCGGCATTGGCGTTGGCGTTGGCGTTGGCGTCGGCATTTGCCGTTGCCATACAAATCAGTAGCGATTGTTGTTGCCCTGTTTGCTTTGTGTTGTGTTGTGTTGCGTTTAGTTATTGAAATTGATTAACCCATTGAATGGGCTGCGACTATGGCTGCTTTACAGCGCCCATTAATATAATTGGACACATGTATTCAATGCGTAACACAATAAATATCATAGCTCCCAACTACTCCGACGATAATAAAATATAAAACAATTTGCCAGTAGCCCCCAAACTACTTTATTGTGACTCATTCACTATCAACGCCAAACTGATATAGTTGTATTTAATATGGTTTATTTGCAGTGATTGATTATGAGAAAAAGTTTAATTAATTATATTACATGAGAAATAAATAGAAATTGGGGGGAAAAAGAGCTGTTTATATTTTGTTTTCATATTTGTTTTATTATATTTTATTTAATTTTAATTTTTATGTGTTTGTGTGTTTTATTGACTCAAAGTTTAAAGAGCATAATTTGTATATTAATTATTATTTTTTTGATAATGGATTTTTGTATATAATCAAATTTTATATAAAGTAATTTTTGAATTTTTGTGCACTTATAGCAATACCTTATAGCAAAGATACAAATGGATTCGTTGTAAATATATTTATAAAATACATAATTTGATTTCTATTGATTAAGTTTTTAATAAATATTGAATTTATATTATTTAATCATTATTTTATTATTATATGTACTTACTTAACAATATGTAATATCCAAGCTCTTTTTTTCTTAAACAAAATAGTACAATTTTGCAATTGCTTAAATTACAAATTAAAAAAAAAAAATTATATATATAAAATATATAGCTTATAGCTAAGATAAGAATGGATTCTGTGTAAAAAAATATTATATAAATAAATATAAATATTTTTATAAAATATATAATTTGATTTATATTTATATTGATTAAATTTTTAATAATTATTGAATTTATATTATTTAATCATTATTTAATTATATATAATTATTAATTATTAAGAATTTCCAAGCTCTTTTTCTCTTAAACAAAATAACAAAATTTTGCAATTGCATAAATTACAAAAAAAAAAAAAATAAATATATATATATATATATATAATATATAAAGCTTATACATAGCTAAGATAAGAATGAATTCTTGGTAAATAATTTAATATAAATAAATATAAATATATTTATTAAATACATAATTTGATTTATATTGACTAAGTTTTTAATATTTATTGAATTTATAATATATATTATTTATTTATATATTATCTTTATTTAATTTAATAGAATTACTAAATAAAATAGAATTTTCAAGCTCTTTTTCTCTTGAACAAAATAGCTAATTTTTGTCATTGCATAAATTATCTAATTTTAAAAATATATATATAATATATATAGCTTATAGCAAAGATATAAATGGATTCTGGGTAAATAATATAATTTAAATAAATATAAATATATTTATAAAACACATAATGTAATTTATATTTATATTGATTAAGTTTTTAATAACTATTAAATTTTTATTATTTAATAATTCTATATATTGACTAAATAAAATTAAATTTTCAAGCTCTTTTTCTCTTTAAAAAATAATAAAATATTGTCATTACAAAATTAAAAAAAATTTATATTTATATTTATATACAATATATGCACATTCATCAAATTTGAGCCTTTGACTCACTTGAAATCTAAAAATTCATATTATATTCATATATATTTTTAGGGATACGAGTATTCTGGTTGCTTTGGCAGCAATTAATACAGATTGGCATCTGTGGGCAGCTGATCAGATGATGCGTTTGTGCATTCCGAGAAATTGAAAACCGCTAAACCACTTGGGGCAACTTCCTTGAGATAGGCGCTTACTTAGGATCAGAGAGATAAAAAAAATCGAAAAAAGAAAACAGAAAAAAATATACTCATCGATGATCCAATCCCAAATAACCCTTAGACAAAAAGTGCCGCGCCGCGCGCGCCTTTCCCAGAATCGTGCATAATTATTATTTATGCATACAAATTAAACGGTGCAAAATATTTGCGAAAATCCGCTCAGAGTGCTTATTTATAGCATTGGCAAAGGTTCTGCTCTCTGCCTGTGAAATGTATTTCACCATCGCATTCAACAGCCCCAACAAAAATGTTGCCCAGACAAGCCAAGAGTCCGAGGGCTGCCAAACCAAATGAGTTTTACTTTCCATTAGATTAAAAAATTCTTGAATGAAAGTAAAAGTTTATTGTCGAAGGCGGCATGATAGTAAATGATATATAAATTATATATAAATATTTTAAATAACTAAATAAGTTATCTCTATCTAAAACAAGCTAAAAGTTGGCATAGATAAAAAGAAAGATTGAAAGTTGAAAAGAAATATCTATATATATATATATATAAATATATTTTTATCTAAAGCTAACTGCAGGCTGGCATAGCTGAAAGAAAAGATAGATAATAAAATAAATATAGTACAATATATTTGAAATTAAGTTATCTTTATCTTAAACTAACTGCAAGTTGGCAACTGCAAGGTCAAAGGAAAGATAGATAATCAAATAAACATACATATAAAAATATATCTTAAATTAAGTTATCTTAATATATGAAACTATCTAAAAGTTGGTATAGCTGAAAGGAAAGATAGAAAATTTGAAAAAAAATTATATATATATTTTTAAAATATATCCCATAATAAATTATCTTTATCTAAAACTATCTACAAGTGGGCATAGCTGAAAGGAAAGATGGAAAATTGAAAAAAAAAATAAAAATATTTAAAATATATTTCAAATTAAGTTATCTTTATCTAAAACTAACTGCAAGTTGGCAATTGTAAGTTCAAACGAGATATAAATACTAATAGATATATATATATATAAATATATCCCAAAACTATCTTTATCTAAAACTATCATTTGTCATGGCTGAATAGGAAAGATAGATAATTTAAAAGCAAAAAAATAAAATTATATTTTAAATTAAATTATCTTTATCCTAAAACTATCTACAAGTTGTCATAACTAAAAGGAAAGATGGAAAATTGAAAAAAAATATAGAAAAATATATCTAAAATTAATTTATCTTTAACTAAAACTATCTACAAGTTATCATGGCTGAATAGGAAAGATAGATAATTTAAAAACAATATAATAAAAATATATCTCAAATTAAGTTAAATTTTTCCATCTACAAGTTGGCATAGCCCTCTCTCTCTCTCTCTCTCTCTCTCTCTAACTATTGTTATCAATAAACAATAAGATCCACTTGGCAACAAAGTTTCAGCTTATTACATAGTTTCAACTTATTATTCAATACATTATTCAACAATAATAATAAAAAGAAATCCCCGTTAAATCTGTATTTATAAAATATATGATTTTGGATTATATTTGAAGTTTCTGAATTGGCAGCCACGAATGACGCACAAATAACAATTAGGAAGTTCATAAATTGCATATCGCTAGCCGCTTGACGACGATTGCCTCGCGCCTTCATTCCCATTTGCCATTTGATTGCGATTAAACATTAATGCCAGATCATAAATTAAATGTCAAATAACTTAATTAAACAATAGTCGAGCCCTCAACTCGGGGGGTGTGTACCCGCGCGCTGCCAATTGATAAGAGTTCAGATTAGTATTCGTGTTTCTATTCGATTTGCATCATCATCAGCCGTTGTTGGGCTCCTGATTCGAAACGTTTTGCATCAAATGGCTGCAATATAACTAAATACGTTTAGATTGCAATGAGTCAGTGGCTAATGCCAGCTGTAGGTCGGTGGTTGAACTGCCTAGCGACACCGACACCGACACCGACACCGGCGCAATCTCATTTCAGTCTATATCTATTGACTTAGCTTTGACTATACTGGCGTCGCGTGCCTTGACGTCATTGCCAGCTCAATCAAAGGTCGAAATTCTATTGAAAGTCATGGCGTATATGGCATATATATATGCCATAGGCAATTTCGAATCACACTTCTTTTCGTTGTTGTTGTTTTTTTCCAGAATTCAAGCGGGTTTTTAGCTGGCAAAATCTTTCGATTTCCACGTATGACATGCATAAGCCGTTCGTATCGCTTGTCGAGTGCTTGTGAAATTCTTGGGGTTTTACTTGTTTTACTTGAATTAAGTGATCTTAGATAAGGCATTACCTAACAGTTCGGATTGCAGCTTGCTAAATACTGTTTCAGCTATTTGTCATAGCACCAGGTGCTTTTTTTATTTTGTTGCGCTAGGTTCTGTAGTACTTCCAACTGTATGTATTGACTATTTCGTATCGTGTCTTAACTTGGCACAGCTTGTCTGAGCCCGATTAAAATAATATTGTGAAATAACTGAAGCTCCGATAGCTGAAAGTTCATTCGATCGTAAATAAACAAGTTATTATTGATAAGTGTTTGCCCAACGGGGCCCATCGTATATAGCAAAGCAACATAATCTATTTTTGTTTGGCTGTCTAACAAAAGTTTAATAAACAATATCATGAAATAGCTGGGTAGAAATTTTTGATTATTATACGTATAACAATAAGAGGTAAAGGCCTTTTAGGGAATTCTGTTTACATTTGGAAATAGTTGAATTGCTGAAAGTATTAAGTGCAAGAGATTCATTCAAGACATATTATCATGGATATATATACCTATATAAGATATATAAGAAACCTAAGACACATGTGATATAGAAGATTTATAAGATATATAAGACATATAAGATATATAAAATAAATAAAATATATGAGACATATAAGATGCATAAGTTATATAAGATATATAAGACATATAAGATTTATAAGATATACAAGATATATAAGATATACAAGATATATAAGATATGTAAGATATATAATATATATAAAATATATAAGATGTATAAGATATATAAGATATCTTAGATAATCTTATATATGTAAAAACTGGAAATAAACTGGATTTTATTGAGCGCCTTATCTATTTTCATATATTTTCTTTATCAAATTCAAGACTCAAATTTTTTAAAAATTATTTTTACTTTCTTTAAACATTTTCTATTTACTTTTGAAAACAAAAGGAAAGAAGTGAAAGTGTTCTAGTTGCAAGTACTCAGCTAGGAGACTCAGCAGAAGCTATTTTGCTTACATATGCTACAGATACATATAGATTGGGGTAAAAGTAATCATTCGATACTCTTTTGCTGTAATTTAGTAATTTTAGTAAGTAATCACCCAATTGGAAAACGCTATAAATTTTGCAAATAGCTCTAAATTTTATTTCGGTTTTGACATTTGTGAAGCAAACAAACGAAGAATGCAAATTGACAAGCCATGAATCAGTTTACTTTGCTAGAACTCGGAGTAGTTGGTTCCACTTCTTTTCTTTCCACTAACCAAGTGATTTACTTTTGCTTTTACACTATCCTATATACACACATATGACTATATGAAATGTGTCTTTTGACAACTTTCTGTGTTTGATATTCGATCTTAATTAAGTTTCCAAATCATAAATGTGTTCAATAGCAGCAAAAGCCTACCAGAGCGCAATGAATTTGTGTTTGAAATGACTTTTGTCTCAGGATATGCACTTTTGGGCTAAACAATTAAGAGTGTCATAGTTTCAAGTTTTGCAAACATCTGGTCTGAAGTGCCCGTTTAAAAGATACTCTTAGCTTGGCAGAAGCAACAGACAAAGTAATCTATACTTTTATGTACTTTTGCTATATTTAGCTGGGAAAATTTATTAACTCTCAGCCACCTAAACCATGCGAGATATACTTGTATATTAGTTAGTTAGTTAGTTTAAAGTTTACTTTTGCCTTTAAACGATTTCTCATAGTTTATTAATGATTTCAAGCAATTCCTTGTATGGAGTAAAGCTATGAGTTCTGGCTACATAATATTAAGTCTCAAGGTTATATGGTAAGATACTAACTGTTTGAATGAGTACATACGGACAAAACAGAGCATGTATTCGCTCAGCTCTCAGACTTGATTCGGTTATAGTTGCTGATCAAAAACATATATATAGCACGCTCTCTGTCTATCCATTATATATATTTGTTCATATTCAATGTGTCTCATATACAAAGAGCATGACAATCTTAAAAGAGATAGACATATCTTCTCATCTTCCCCTCTTTTAAGCTTTTTTAACAAATTGTCAAAAAAAAAAAAAATGAAAATTATTAAACTTGTTTTCAATGTTTGCTAAGTAGGTCAGAAGCATTCTGTTCATTATGTGTTCATTATTATTACTATTATTATTATGAATATTATTATTATTATGATTATGAATATGATTATGATTATTATTATTATTATTATTATTATTATAACTATTCTTCATTATTAGTAGGTCAATAGAATTTTGTTTATTAGCTGTTCATTATTATTATTATTATTATTATTATTATTACTATGATTATGCATATGATTATGATTATTATTATTATTATTATTATTTTGATTACTATTATGATATTATTATTATTATTGCATATGATTATGATTATTATTGTTATTGTTTTTATGACTACTCTTCATTATTATTATTATTGTTATTCCTTTTTTTTCAATATTATCTATGATCTCCAATGAGAAATTTAGTCTATTCAAACTCTACCCTCCTGCTGATCGCCTGTCCATGCCCATAGCTAATAAATAAAGAAACAATTTCAATATAAATTTTCAACATAAACTTCAGCTTAGCTTACACTATCTGAGCTGAGCTAATTTTACTTTCGATCAGTTATCAATATTTTACATATGCTTGGCTGTCAGGCCAACAATCTTAATTATATATAAAATTAAAAAAAAGTTTGTCTGTTTTTTTTTTTTTGTATCTCAGGCAATTTGTGGCTGCCTGAAGAGGTGTCAAATAATTTCAGTTTTTTAGTGTGGCTCCAGCCGTCCGTCCCTCCGTCCGTCCGTCCGTCCGTCCCTCCGTACGGGCATTGAAATCAGTGAGTCAAATTTTTTTATGATGAGTCTCGCTGTTCGACGGCGGCGATCGACCGGCTAATCAATTGAAATTTTATTTCTGGTTATACTTGAGGGCGAGGGCAACTTTGTTGGCAACGAAACTGGCTGTTGTTTGTTGCTGTTGTTGTTGTTGTTGCTACCGTGTTCATTCATGCGTTGAACGCAACTGGCCCTGCTGGTTGGTGCTGCTGCTGCTGCTGGGTGCCCCACGTCGCCAATTTGGGGCATTTTGTAGGTCAGGTTGGCCACATTAGTGACGTCATTAAAGCCGTAGCGCGCGTGCAGAGCATCTTCATCTTTATCTTCAGCGTCTACTTTGCCTTGGATGTGCTCTTGTTGGGCCTGGATATGGTCTTGGATTTTTGGCCACGGTCTCTTCCCTCTGTATCTCTCTCTCTGTCTCTCTTAGATTGTGGCGTCATTGCCAATGTGCATGACGCATGAGAGCGAACTCATTTGTTGTTGTTGCTATATTTTGCTTTAGCTTATGCCGCTGATTTTTGCGTAGGTCGTTCAAGCTCTAATTGGGTTATTAGGAAATGATTTGGTGCCGACAACGACAGCGACAACGACGACGACGCGACGTTTGATTTATTTTTGGTATTAATTAGCTCTGGGCAAGGGCTGCCAGCAACCTGGCAGGTGATTAGCACGGCTCACTGCTCACAGCTCACTGCTCACTGCGCACTGCTCACTGCTCACTGCTTACCGCTGGCTCCATATTGATCCACGCATCTATCTTGCCACCTACACGGAATCTGGGAATCAACGCCTTATCGGCTGATTCATCGTAGCACGTCAACTAATTGATAACGTTGCAATCTCAGCCCCAGCACCCAGCACCCATGAGCCCCAACCCCAATGGCAACCCTTAAACAGAACTAGCTCAGCCAACGCCTAGTTAGCCATATACTCAACTATATTATAGCCATTGCAGCACATTTGGCTTATGCTGCCGTTAATCTCTTGCCTGTGTCACTGGCATGTGTCATCGCCGAGTCGCCATGTGGGGGGCTCAATTATGCGTGGACACAGACTGTATCCACATCCACATCCATATCCATATCCATATCCATGCACATGCTCGTCATCCCAGCGTCTTTTGCATATGCAGACCGAACGAGGTTCAAAAACCTTTTGGCTTCGAAAAATAAATGCAACTAACACTCGCAACTCAGAACCAAGTCGCAGTCGCAGTCCGAGTTGCAGTTGCAGTCCCCAGTCTGCGGCTGTATCAAATTTGTTTAATTGTCTGAACGGCGGCGGCTGCGGCGGCGGCGGCATCTTGCTCGTGCGTTTCTTCTTCTTCATCAACGTCTTTGGGTTCGACTTCAAGTTCTGCGTCTTACGTCTGCCAGACATGGATTCCTCAACATTGTAAGCGCTTTTGCTGCGTTGGCAGCTTGTCAACTTCTGCACCTTCATCTTCTACTGCAGCAGCAGCAGCAGCTGCCACAGCCAATGCCACAGCCACAGCCACTCTAGCTGTTGTTCCAGTTCTTGTGCTCCATTTGTTGTGCAAGTTGTTTGCGCTGTAAATCGATACATTTGCTCTGGCTACTTACAACAGTCTGTCCAAAAGACGACCGACAACAACAACAACAGTAACAACAACAACAACAACATTAAAGACTCTTCAGACTCAGTTGCAGCTCTTCTTTTGGCTCACGAATGTGCGGCTGACGTGATTTTTGTGCGGCTTTGACGGTGGCCATTGCATACTTACAACCAAAGTTGGACCCAACCAGCCAGACAGAAGCGCAGCTTTCAACTGCGCCACAAACGAGCATGCAGCGAGGGCAGTACAATAAGTAAGTGATAAAAAAAAATTGTGACAATCTTTTATTTTTTTGTATTATTTTTTAATATTTTAAAATAAGTTATTGTTTTAATTATATAGATTTAATTGTATTTAATTTTAAATAAAAGTGATCGAAGCATTTTTCTTTATTTAAATAAAAATTGAATTATAATTTATTTCAAATAAATATAAAACAAAATAATAATTTAAATAAAAAATTAAAATATTTTTTGGCATATATTTATTTGCTTAAATTAAAAGCTTTTAAATTTGTTATGCTCCCAATTAATTAAAGAATTGTTTAAATTAAATATATATAATTAAAACAATAATTTTTTTTTATATTAAAAAGTAATAAAAATAATAAGAGAATAAAAGAATAAATATTTAATAACAAATAATAAATAATAAATATAAAAGATTGATTATTTTTGAAATAAAAATTTAGTCTTTATTGACAAAGCACAAAAATTTTACAACAATAAAATTATTATATTTATTTTATATATATATTACAAATATTAGAAACAGAAAATTTTAAAAAACAGCAACTATTTGTATTTATTTTACAAAAATAAATATATATATAAATATATAAAAAATATATATAAAAAAATATATATATATATAAAAAATATTATATATATAAAAATTAATTTTTTTTTAAATTTTTTGTGTTTCTATTTTTCAATTTAATTTAAACAAAAAAAGTAAAACTAAAATATATAAATTATATATAATTTTTTAAATATATTTTTTGTAATATATTTTATGTAAAATATTACAAATTTAAGCTCAAATAAATTAATAAAAAAGTACTTGTGACATTTTAATAAACTAAAATATTAAAGAAATAAATAAAAGTAAAATTAAAAAAAAAAAAATAATAAAAAGTAAATATTGACTTTATTTAGATATTTAAAAATTTATAAAAACTTAAAGAACTTAATGTAAAAATTCATTTATATTTTTGAATATAAATACACTTAATGTTCATCAAATAAAAAATAGTTTTCACAAAATATGCTATATTTTAAAAGCTGAAAAAAAAGAAATAAACTCTATATATTTATAGGAATGTAATATCAATAACATATAAATTTTAAACAAAATACTTTTAGTTCGATTGCGAACCTGATGATGATAGCTTTGCAACCCCCAGAGCCAACCGCTGCCCGTCGCATCGGCCTCGGCCGGCATGCCAGCTCTATACCTGTTCTATTTACCCGCTTTGGCAGATCATTAGCCTTCTTAAAGTGGCACATCAAATTACTATATGCTGCAGCTGCAGACGGCTGCACAGAAGTACTACTTAGTTAAAAAAAAAAAAAAACAGAAATAAGAAGAAGAAAAAAGTGAAGAAAAATAAATATGAACTCGCCAATGTCCATGGAAATGTCCATGAAAACGGTGAATGCAGCAGCGACAACTGCAACAACAACAACAACAACAACAATAACTGTGGGAGCCAGACTTGAACGGCCAGACGGAACTGAACCGAACCCGAACCTCATCGTAGGCGGCGATTGCTGCTGCTGCTGCTGCTGCTGCTGAGCCAAACAGTTTCCCTAGAGAAAATCGAACGTCTCTCGCTTGGTCTCTTGGCTCGCGGCTCCAAGTTGCCGCCCAGCAGTCTCCAGTCTCCAGTCTCCACACCCGCGCTCTGATTTCTGGGTCATATTTTGCCCAACTTGAAGTGCCAATTTGAGTGCCACAGTGACATTTGAAGCCGCCGACGTCGTCGTCATCGTCGTCGTTGGAAAGAAAAACGCCAGCCAAGGCACAGTAAGAGTCAGAGGCTCTGGCACAGGCACTGGCATAGGCAGAGGCACGACATGGTCAGGTTGTTTTAACAGCAAAACGCAGAGACTTAGGTTTATGTTTATGACCAGCCGTTGTTGCCGCATATGTAAATCAACTCGATGCGTATTAACACGGGGGGGGCACGGAGCAGCGCTTGGCTATATGCCTATATGCCTGCATATATCATCAGTCAGTCAGTCAGTCAGTCAGTCAGTTAGCTAGCTAGCTAGCCAGTAGAGTGTATACTATTGTATATGGCACACAGCGTCTGCGCGTACGTGTACGTGAAGAATCTTGAATTGCAATTTCAATAACGAGACACGAAACACTTTCAAGTCAACGCTGCAATCCGATCCCACTTGCACTTGAAGCTAAGCCCGAAAGTCAAACGTCAAATAGCCGACAACAATAACAACAGCAACAACAACAATAACAACAATAACAGCAACAACAACAGCAACAACAATAACAACTATTCTCCAAGAGAAATTGACTCAAACAACAAATGAAAATTTTGCCAAGTCAACAACAACAACAACATGGACTTGCCCTTAGCCAGCTCATTGGATAAAATTCGATAACCAAAAGTGTTTCATAGATGAAGTTGTCTATGTGAATATGTTAGAGATATATTAGCATCTATATATATTAAATTTTATTAAAATATATTAATATAATTTACAGAATCTGTCAACAGGGCTAAACTAGTTAGACGACTCTAATGGACTAAGAACTAGCTTGAACTATTTTGCTGAACAATAATTTTTATGGTTATGAAAGGAATCCAGAAAACTATCATTAAGTGACTATACCTTAAGATAATCTCTTATCAAATTATCTAATCCATCTAATCATAATCATCATAATCCATCTAATCATCATATATTCATATATTACATATTCATAGACATATGCAGCTAGATATTGATTTCGATTGGTTTTGTGGAAATCCAAAAAGTTATGGGTGTTGTTAGAGGAAGGGAAAACTGTGCTAGGGTTCAAGTCTATAGCTCTTAGAGGTGTTTATATTCTAGACTAATCTACTTTATAATAACGACTAATAAATAATATATATAGTTTTATAACTCAGCCACGCCTACTGCTGCCTATGACATGCACTTAAGCAAAGTCACTGACCCGACAACTACAAGGCATATGAACAGACTTACAAATATCAAATGACGTCTAAGCAATTTCTGATATATTTCTATATCCATATTTGGCATTAACTGTATGCGAACCACTATAATATAGAATTGTGACCCACAGATGAAATTGTCACAGCACAAAACTGATCGGCGGGGGGGCTGGCGTGGAGTGAAGTGAAGGCGGGCAGTCACAGTCACACTCAGAGTCAGAGTCAGAGTCACAGCGAATGCAATCGGAATGCCTCAACAAGTGCTCTTCACTTGAACTGACCCACACAAACAGTTTGCTGTTTGCTCTGCTCTGCGCTGTTACGTTTTAATGGGGCATGAGAGTGACGACAGCGGGAGGGGGGACGAGGCTGGCATGCCATAGTCTTATGGATATATATTTTTGGCAATGTTGATCATTCAAGGATGACGTCGTCGATGGCATGGCAATGGCTTTGCTTTGCTTTCTTTGTTTGCGTGGAGACGACGGCATCGATTAATGGTCGAATATTTAAAACGGAAGTGTTTGCATGATGTGTAAGATGTTCGCAGTTATGACAGACGGACGAACGAACGGACGGAGGGACGGACAGACGGACGGGCGAACGGACAAACGTTGAAACAGAGAAAATTCACATGCGATGAGTTGGACTCTAAACTTGGCATTTGGCTCAGAGTTCTGAGTGAAAACAAGTTCATGAAAATTTGTATAATTTGCATTGTGAGACTCTCTCTCTCTCCCTCTCTCGCCCCCTCTCGCCCTCTCTCCCTCTCTCTCTGTCTGTGCGTGAGTATATCGAGCAGTAAAAGAAATTAAATTGGCAAAAATTTGCATATATGACAGACAGAGATGCTGGCATCTCTCTGCTCAGAGATGCCTTGATTAGTCAGTGGTAATTAGTCTATGCATATTAGTTAGTATATAGTTAATAGCTATGCACATGATTGCAATTTAGTAATTGAATCAATTATTAACTAGCTGCTGGCATGTGATGTCTGTGCATTGTCTAAACATTGATTCATCGCTTTGGGGTTTTGGCCAATGCGCAGCTCAACTTATGCAAATTCCAAAATGCCATTGCAACTGCAACGGCAAAAGGTGACTAAGTGAGACGTTGCTACCAGCTGCCTTTCCCTCTCCCCCTCTCTCTCTTTCTATCACTCTGCCTGTGGTTTGCTCCACTGCGGCTGCTGTCGTCAATTGAGCATTGCCCGGCCAATGGGTGTCAACAACAATCATAAAAAAAAAGAAGCGCGCACGCGACAATTGTTGACACATTAGACGCGACGGCGCAACGGCTCGAGCGGCGCTGGCACGCGATAAAAAACACAACAACAATGAAAGAAAGCAAAGCAACAACAACAACAACAACAACAACAACGCGCTCGCTCGTTATCAATTAGTCATCGCAGCGCTGCCAGGCTGCGGTCGCGAGCTGAGCGTCCGTCATCTGTTCGACGAGCGTCAAGCGATTGCTAAATGCCAGCGGCTCTCCCTGGGCACGCTTCTCGCAAAATGTCACACGGCAATTGACGTTGATTGGGCGACTGAGCTGACTGAGCTGACTGAGCGGACTGAGCGGACTGAGCAACTGAGCTGACTGAGCGGACTGATAAGCATCGATTTCAATTATGCCGACAGACAATTATTAATAATATAATCAGACAAATCGTCAAATAAAATGCGCGCATTAGGGCATTTGCGATTTGTTGTTGTTGTTGCCATTGAGAATGTCAACAAACAAACACACACAAATAGCAACAGCTCCCTCTACGCATGGCAAGGCAAGAGGTAAGGCAAGGTGATAATAATGGCAATTAATGCGAAATTCGCAATTGACAACGACGCCTACGTCACACGCGCGTCGAGTATACGTCACGTTGCCGTTGCCCAGCGATAAATATAGCGCCAGGTTGCCATTGCAAATATAAATAGATCGTTCCCAAAACATTTAATTTGACTAACCTGGGTGCCTAGGCTATCTCTGCCCTGCCATGTGGCGTCAGCTGACTTTATGATACCAACCGATGGGCCCCCTCAGCTAATGAGTCAACGGCCAATTTTCATGTCTGTCAGTGCCTTAATGTACCGTCAATTGCCCCAACATAGCCAACTACTTTTCCATATGATAACTCTCTGTATCCATGTGTGTGTCTATGTGTGTGTGTGTTTGCCTAGATTGTGTGTGTCACTGGTTCGCGAGACATTAGTCAACCCCCCGGGCAACTGAACTAATGTGATTCCCAGTCTAGTTCAAAGTTCCTTGCCGTTGAATCGTTCAGACAGTCACTTTAAAATCAGATTACGATAAGAGACCAACAGACTTAAGTAATCACGGCCAAAATCATTGTACAACATATTGGAGCTAATTACACTGTCCAACATAGTTGATAAACAAATACTGACTTTTCAGAGCTATGATATAATAATAAAGTTGTGTTTTGGTATAGCTTCTAGTGCTCTTGGGTTGGGTGGATAAGGAAGGCTGACAGGATATCAGCCGATTTGCGAGTTGAGTTCTCTTTTCTTCTGTTTTTTTCTCTTCTCTTTCGTTTTATATTCTTTCTTTTTTATCTATTTGCTCACTTTCCATCTTTCTTCTCCCCCCATTTGTTTCTTTCTCTTCTTTCCATTTTCTTTCTTTTCTTGCCTTCAGTTTCTTTTTCTTTCCTTCTCGATTCTTATGTTTCTTTTTCTTTTTTTCATCTTTTGCTTATATTCGTTTCCTTTCTTTACATCTCTTTTCTTCTGCATTCTTCTATTTCCTTCTTTTTCCTTCTTACTCTTTTTTTTCTTCTCTTCTTCTATTTCCTTCCCTTTTCTTTTTACCTCCTTTTCTTTTTTCTTCGTGTTTTCTTTTTGTTTTTTTATCTTCTTTCTTTTCTTCTCTATTTGTTTCATTTCTTTTATTTTCTTTCCTTCAGTTTCCTTTTCTTTCCTTTTCTATTCTTCAGTTTTGTTTTCTTTTCTTCTCTTTTTGTTGATTTTCTTTTTTCTTCTTTCCATCTCTTTTCTTCTGCATTCTTCTATTTCCTTCTTACTCCTTTGTTCTTCTTTTTCCTTCTCTTTATACCCTGAACCCATTGAAAATGGGAAATCAGGGTATAATGTTTTTGTGGAAATGTATGTAACAGGCAGAAGGAGACATCGCAGACCCCATAAAGTATATATATTCTTGATCAGCTCGATGAGCTGAGTTGAAATAGCCCTGTCCGTCTGTCCGTCCGTCCGTCCGTCCGTGTGAACGCAGCGATCTCGTAAACCACAAAAGCTAGAGATCTGAAATTTTCAGTATATACTCGTAGTACGAGTTTTTTTTAGATTTTCGATAACTCATCCCGTTTCCCTATTATCGATAAAAATCGATAACTTTTCTTCCGTTAAGCATACCGTAAGAGCTAGAGACTCCAAATTTACTGTGTAGATCCGTGTAATGAATGCGGACAATTTGTAATTTTTGGATTTTGGATGCCACGCCCCCTTCGCTCCCAATTTGCAAAATTCGTATTTCAAATACTAGAGACTTGTGCTTTGGCAAATACACACATATGAATGACATAATTATGCTGTGAAAGTTTGATTAAGAAAGTCCATCCACAAAAAAAGTTATTAAACATTTAATTTCCCATACAATAGGCATATTGCAGCCCGAGCGCAGTCGCCGCGTCAACTGCGCAGTCAGCAGAGCGCGTGCTTATGTGTGCGTGCGTATGCATGTGTGTGTGTGTGTGTGCGTTGCTCGAAATATTTGTATATGTAAAATAAGGATATAATGTTGGATAGATTGGCTCTTCGCAGGGTTCAGGGTATTTCGTAGTCGAGCCGTCTCGACTAGAGCACTCTTACTTGTTTTTTCTTACCCTTCTTTCTTTTCTTTTTATTTTATTTTCTTTTCTATTATTGTCTTCTCTTTCCATCCTTCCATCTTTCTTTACTTCTAAATATGTTTCTTTTCTTTTATTTTCTTTTCTTCTGCTTAAGTTTCTTCCCTTCAATTTTCTTCACTTTTCTCTTCTTCACTTTCCTTCTCTGTTTATTTCACTTCTTTTTCCCTTTGTTTCCTTCCATTTTCGTTTTGTTTTCTTCACTTTTCTTCTCTATCAATATATATAACTAACATTGCTGACCGATAATTTGCCCCAATTATGTTGTGCAGTGTTAATTTGACTGAAGACCTCATACCCCGAAAATTGTGGCAATCTGATTAGGCAGCGTCACACAGTGGGCGCCTGCTATGCGAAAAGTGGTCAATAAAGCGACTAACGATATAAACATTAATTGGGCCGTGACTCAATTCATTTATAGATATTTGTAGTTTATCGACTGTTTGGCCATAAATCATAAATTAATACACTTCATTCACCTTTACAGTTTGCCTAGATTGCGAGGCTTAACCAAATTGAAGCAGGGCTCTTTTGCCCATCTGAAATCATAGCCAAAATCTTATCGGCCTCATTCATAGTTAGGAATCATATTGACTTATTTACGACATTTTGATGGAAAACTTATGACAAATCCAAATTCAAGAAAAAAAAAAAAAACTGTAAATTCATAAAGTTGTGATACTGGGAAAACATAAAGGGAAACTTTACGCATTTGTAATCGAAATTTTCAATTCATATATTCAATGCCCAAGCATTTAGTACTTAACTATGATTAGCTAGCATTTAAGGCTTTGCTTAGCACCTTATCAAGTTCAGACACATCAATTACTGCGGACACTGTGCCTTCCGATAGCACAGAAATAGCATTCGTTTAAGGCTTTTTATTTACCTTGCATTTAGCATGGGAGTTATTTTTAGTTTGTCTATGTTTACCTCGTGTTAATATTAAAAACAATTTTATTTGTTGCTGTTTTATACAGTAAAATGCAATAACAAATGTGATTTGAGATATATAATGATGAGATGTGGAATATGAAATATATATATAATTATATTATATAAAACTTAAAAATATTAATAATAAATATATTTATAATTTATACACATTTCTATTTATAAAATTTATATTTAATATATTTATTTTGTTTATTTTTTTTAGTATATAATATAGTATTAAAAAATATATATATATAATAAAAAAAAGAATTAGTTAAAAAATATAATTGTTGCTATCTCATACAAGAATATGCAATAACAAGGTGTACATTGATCAGACGTATAATATGAAATATATATATTAATGTGATATATTTTCCTTGAGTAATTTTTCTCTTAAAGAAAATCAATTTTGTGGCCTGCACAATTTGGTAACTGTGGTGGTCAAATTGACCAAGTTATCTTGGATCAATTTTGAATCTAGGTGCGCTATCCTGATGACTAACTTTTAGTAATAGTTTTCTGTAAGCTTTTTTTTAAAAAATGTTTAAAAATACTTCCTGAAATGATATAGAACCCAATCTTGTTTTATTTTAAGAAGAATAAAACTGAATCAAATAGGAAATACATTTTAGGACTCTAGCTCGAACGATATAGAAAATATTCAACATTTGCAGAGAATGTGCAAGGTTCGGTAACCCGATGACGCGTAATGTATTATATAAAAAATATTAAAAATAAATAAGTTTATTATTTATACCCATTTCTATTTTTAATATTTATATTTCAAATATTTATTTTTGATTATTATTTTTTAAATTTAATTTTATTTTTATTTATTAACTTTTTTTTTTTTATTTTTTATTTTTGTATATATATTAATTTTAATTTTTTAAAATTTTTTTTATATTATTAAAAATATATATAATAGTAACAATAATTAATTAAATATATATATATATATATATATATTTAATTATATATTTGTATACATTTCAATCTATTATATTTATATTCATTTTGATTTATTTTTTTTATTATTTTGCGAAGACTTAATTTCGCTAGGTTTTGTCAGTGAAAAATTTCCATTGAACTAACGAACTCGGTTCAGTTATCAGTGCAGAGCCGTAAACGAGAGTGAAAACGATATTTGTTAGGCCACTTAGCGATATGGGGAATATGAGTGCTTTATGACCGTAATTATGGAACGTGGGCGAGAATCTTACTTTTCGCTTAGAACCTTGGACTCGAGCTAGTCAAAAATAATCGTCATTATTTGCAAAGCTAGAATGAACATGTTCATATATAAATATATATATATAAATATATATAAATTTATATACTTGTATATTTCCATTTAAAACCCATGAATTTTCGTGAATTATTTCGTGAGGGCTTTTTCTTGAAATGAGTAAGAGTTAACTGTTTTGTTAGCCAACTTTTATCAATGCTTTATTGCGCCATAGCCATTGGTCGAGCCAAAGCAAGTCAGTTGCTAAATAGCTGGCTAAGTGGCTAGTCGTAGACTCTAAGCTATCAGGCGATGCATACAAGTAGAAGAAATTGAAAATATTATCGAACGACTATCGGAAGCAAAAGGATCTGGATGAAGTAACACGACTGACAGTGCACATTGAAGAGCTGCAATTTGATGGTCTTTAAGTCGGCAAGCTGTAATTCAGATGACCTGACTGACGGTGCTTAAAGCACTTTTACCTATCTCAACCACAACAAAATTGTTTAAATTTTTTTAAAATATTTTTTTATAAGTTACGTGTATTATATAAAATAAAAAAAGTTGATGAAGCAACATTCTACGGACATAACATGGATATATATTAACTGCAGATACAATCAAAGTTCATCAAATTTCATAAAGGATTCTGCGTTTGCCCTGAGCTCAACATGCTGTAAAATGTAATTTAATATAATTATTATTTATATATTCAGAAATGTTAATATTTTATATATGCATTATATATATATATATATATATAAATTAAAGAAGGATTTGTTAATAATGAAAAGTAAATTATTAAAATATTATTTTTTAGATTAATTTTAGAATTATTATATATCATTTTTTTTTTATATAATTATTATGCAGCTTTAAGAAAGCCTATTTAAAATTTTTAAAATTATTATAAATATTTAATCAACAAAGAATTAATATTCCATGCAGTAAAAGACAAGACATTTAGTTGTTAAAACAATTTATATAAAATGTTGAATTATTTGTGAATTTAATTTTAAAATTGTTTAAAAAATTTTTTTTTTTTTTTAAATTTGTGCATAAGTTAAAAATATTTTTAAATATTTATAACCAATATTTTATATAATTTTTAATTTTTATTATTTAAGCTATAAAAATTACTAACAAAATAAATTATACAAAATTAAATTAAGTTGCATTTTTTTCTTTATTTATTTATTTTCTTTTTGTTTATTCCTTTCTTTAATTTTTTAGATTTTCTGCATTTTATTAGATTAAATTTGTTAATATTTGTATCTAAATATATATTAAATCTTTTGAAACTAAAAAAAAAAAATATTATATTTTTTATTTAATTTTAAATATTTTTTTTTATATATATTATTTATACTTGTACAATTTATGTTCGTTTAGCAATTTGTATATTTTATATATTTATTTATATATATATAATAAAATTGAATCCAGTTTTTACTGTGCTTCTATCGATAGTGTTTGACTAAGAGATATTCCTCATCAAAAGCAGATGTTGAGGCAACAACAAACAGTCAGACCAGATCAAATTTTCATCTAGGAAAACTATTTTTTTTTTTGCTTCTCGAATAGATTCAATGTTTATCATACTACACAAAGAAAAGCAAATGGAAATTGAGAGAGTTTTCTATATATATAAAATCTATCTATAGTCTTTCCTCAGCTTCAATAATATGAAATCTTAGATATGTTAAGCTTGATCTTCGATCAATTTGAGTTCACTGAATCGAAAGCCACAGGAAGACAGCCTCTCGACTCGACTTTCCAAGCCAATTGACATGAACGAAATGCTGTGGAAATGGAGTCAAAGAAAGACAATCTTTTGCATGTTTCATTCAGAAATGTCATATCTGTTGGCAACACGGTTAAGTGATGAGAGTTGCAATGAAAGTGAATGAGTCAAGAATCGTGTAACTTCAAACAGAATTCCAGCTACGCTTCATCAATGAAGTTAATATTAAGCATGAGCCAGCCGATCGAACTGAGCATTGACGTAATTGCAGAGCTTCACTGATAAGGCGACTGCGAAGGCGGCGAAGGTGAAGGAGTAGCCGCTGACACCATTGAGCTGGAAAAGTTCCCCTAGCGCAACGTAACGCATGGGCATTTGTGTTAAGGGTATACCTCGACTCGACCGAGGCACTGAGGCGGGGGGTCTACAATGCGGTGGCGTACGCAATTGATAATAAGCAAGTACGATATGAATGGATATAGGTAGGAGGGGGCCAATGATGGGCAAAGCGGCAGGTGAGTGGGGGGGAGGGGGAGCTGGTGAGCTGGTGAGGTGGTGAGGGAGGCGAAGCTATGCTGCTTCGAGTGTCATAAAATCAAATCAAATAATAATTATAATTATAAGCATATAACGATTACGAATTGTTCTCTCGCACGCTTCGATTACCGTCGTTGTGACGCGTCGACGCCGACGTCGACTGCAGCAGCCAGCCAGCGATAGGGTCCGCCAATTGGCGAGCATATCGAACTATCAATGAAAGCAACAGCGACAGAAATATCTGCGCTAACGGCAACGTCGACGGCGACGGCGACGGCGACGACAACAGCAACGGCGACGGCGACGTCGACGTCGACGTCGACATTGCTGGCGTCTGAGTCTGGGACGTATAAATATAAATTAATGTGCCCAGCTGGAACCATGAATCAGTCTTATTTAGACGCACGCCAATGATTATCGTCGTCGGCTCGCGAATCCAATTGAACCGAACCGAATCGAATCGAATCGCATCGCATCGCATCGAACTGAACCCAGTTCAAAACTGAGACTCGAAAATCATCAAACTGCAACTGCGAAAGTCAAGTGCACGGGAGTACGCCTCCAGTCAGTATTATAAGACCACACACAAAGTGATTAGCCAAATACCAAAAACAACAACAACCATAACAACAACAACAACAACAACAATAGCCGCTAAAATGTGCCAAACAAGTAAGTAACTGTTTTTGGAGTCGTACGAACGACAGCGAGTGCCAAGTCCAAAGTACTCGCACAGGCCCCCAACCTCATAGCCACATACATAGCCTAGCAAATAAATAAACTTCAACCGGCTTTGCCACAATTTACGATCGCTCAGCCAGTTCAGTTCAGGTGGTGAAATTTTAATCATTTTTAAAGCGATGTTCTCAGCGCTCAGCGATGAAATAACCACAAAAAACCAACCAAAGACTGACAAAGCCAAAGCAGCAGCGACAACAATAATAATGTTAGAATCGTAATAAAAAAAAAAACAAAAATAAAAGCTTATGAGGCCAGCTAAAAAGCTTATAGATATATCGAACAATTATCTATTAATATTCGCCTAGTTTAGACCCAAAAACCTCGGGGACTTCCCCCTAAGACACACACAGTCTTTGTTTATACAAAAAGAAGCAACATAAAAAAAAACGTAAACAATTGAAAGACAAAAAAAAAAATGAAAAAGAAATTAATGAGTTTAATAGAAAAATATATTTATAGATATAAAAATAATATATAAATAGACATAAATATATATATCTTTTTATATATATTTTTTTTCTATTAAACTCATTAATTTTCTTCTTTTTTTAAGTTTTTTTTTCCTCTTCAATCATATATATATGTATATATAAATATATATATTCATATATATCTATCCAATATTGTTAGTTTAATATACCAAGAGTAGCACACAGATTCTTCATTCTTGATTCTTGATTATTATTATTATGAGCACCACTCACACCTCGTTGAGGCACCTTAATTGGGCAGCAATTAAAATTCAATAACCATAATCTGACCAAATTAATCGCTGTCTTAATCTAGCTAGATAATCAATTCAATCACATGTTCGCTGGTTTTTCTGCATGTTGCGATAAGCGGCATTTTATACAGTTGTGGTCATGAGCATAGAACTACTGTTATTAGACAAGTAATGCATAGAGATGATATGTATATATATGATATATATATATCTATTAGATAGTTTCTATTTTCTATTTGCTCTAAATGTCTTAGAAGAGATTCTAGAGCTTATAGAGCCAATAATATAATATACAGATCAGAGATCATATTTTTATTTATTTTATTTTTTAAATTTTTTATATAAATTCTAAATTAATAATATATTGAAATTAAATAAATATTTAAATATTTATATATATATATATATATATTTAAATTTTTTTTAATTTTTTTAATTTTTTATACAAATTCTAAATTAATAATATATATATTAAAATTAAATACATATTTAAATATTATTTATGTATATATATAATTAAAATATTTATTTATTTTTTTATTAATTAATAATATTTTAAAATTTAAAAAAATTTTAAATATTATTTATATCTATATATTTTAATATATAATATATATATTTTAATATTTTTTATACTAATTCTAAATTAATAATATATTAAAATCAAAAAAATATTTAATATATTTAAATAATATTTTTAAATATTTTTAAATATTTAAATATAGATAAATATATAAAAATAAATATAAATACTTTATATATTTAAATATTACTTTTATATATTTTTTAATATTTAAATATATAAAATATATAAATATATAAAAATAAATATAAATATTTAATATATTTAAATATTATTTAAAAATATTTTTAAACATTTAAATATATAAATATATATAAAAAAATTAAATTATTTAATATATTTAAATATTAGTTTTATATATTTATATTTTATATATTAAATATTTAAATTTAAATATTTAAAAAAGTAGCACAACTATTTTCATGATCATAACTGTATATAAATATATATATATATATATAGGTATATATAGCTGCTTTATACCATTTTGGTGAAATGCATTTATGATCCACCTTTAATCATGGTTCAAGCGGAACTTTCTAGTGTAGACCAGGCTATGTAGCCGGACACATGTCCAGCAGCACGTGCGCCGGCATTGCCATTGCCGTTGCCGTTGCTTTGGCTTTGCCTTTGCTTTTGCTTTTGCCTGTTGTTGTTATCGAATGCGAAGTCGCTGACCTACGTCAACAGCAAACGTTTGAGCTTGGGCATGTTGTTGTCGTAATCGCTGCCGTTGCTGCTGCTGCTGCTGTTGATGCTGCTGCTGCTGCTGCTGTTGCCGCTAGCCGGGCACGGCACGGCGCAGCACGGCACGGCACGAGCGCGCGCGCTCGCTCTGCTCTGCTCTTGAATGAATTTGTATTGTGTATGAATTATTCATACGACGCGTTGCCCCGCGGCCAATTGGTCAACGATGACGTCGCTGTTGAGCGCGATACTTGTCTGTCTGGTCAGCGTCTGCTGCGGCTGTCGCTGCCGCTGCTGCTGCCGTTGCTGCTGCTGCTGCTGCGACAGCAACTTTGCCTTTGGGCAATATCTCCGACAAAAAAAACGAAAAACCCAAAATACTCGCACGATGAGTAATCTACAAATTTCTTGTGAAATTCAAGCGAAGCACAATTGGCGCGACCGCCGATGACAAAGCCAAATGCCGTTCAACAATTTCCATAAAACACACACGCACACAGAGATAGAAATTGCGCTCAATTGATTTGGCTATAAGCGAGTACAACAAGCCAAGTAGTTTGCGCTCACGCGCTCAGCTGGAGGCTGAGCCAGTCCAGCCCAGCGCCGCTTATCACAACTCACTCAATTGCGAGAGGCTGCGCGTTGAGTGCGAGTGCAATGAGTGTGTGAGTGTGTTAGTGTGTGTGTGAGTGTATGTGAAGGCGAGTGCGAGTGCGCAACTGGCCAGTTGTCGAGCAGATGCCGCAGAGCGCGCACGCCAGATCGAACGAGCACGCGTCAGACCAAACAACAGTCGAGCAAAAAGTTAGTTTTTTATTTGAAATTTTAGTTTTAGTTAAGCGATTGAGAGCTCTCATGTCCAAAGGTAAAATTGCAAAAAATATTTATAAATTTATTTATTTAAATTTAATTTCTTGAATTTAATTTATTTAATTTTTCTAAAATTTCTTCCCTTTGCAGCAAAGTATTGCGATAGCAAGAGACATAGCCAAAGCATAAGCGCCAAAGCAAGACAACAGAGCTGCAGTTGCAGCTGCAGCAGCGGCAACAACAACAGAATTCACAGCTATACGCTGCTCTTGGCGCTGGCTGCGCTGCTGCCGTTGCCATTGCCATTGACAGAGGCCCGCCATTTGCAGGATCAGCTGGCGCTTGGCCTGGCCTACGACGATGCGGATAGCTCAAGTCGCGAGAGCAGCAAAGCTCTGCCTGCCGCCTGGCACGTGAATCCCTTTTATGGTTTGGCTCAGAGCTTTGGCGATGCCAGCTACGACAGCGACGCCAGCAGCAGCAGCAGCAGCAGTGGCAGCAGCAGCAGTGGCAGCGACAGCTACAGCGGCAGCTACAGCGGCAGCAACAGCGGCAGCGGCAGCTTCGATGCTGAAAGCGAGAGCAGCTACGAGCAGATTACTCAGGCGGCCATGAGGGCCATGATGCGTGAGCTGCGACATCAGCGCATCCGTCATCGACGCAGCCATACGTTGGTCTACTTTGCACGTGCCCAGCAGCAGCCGGATGCGGCGCCGGAGTGGGAGAATCCGTGCGGCGGCGTCTATCAGCCGGATCATCAGCAGCCCAAGGAAATGGATATCTCTGCACGAGCCAACAAGCGCAATGTAAGTGAAAGCCAAGAGTGCAACTGGTTCACAATATATATATATATATATATATATATATATATTTGATCAATCAATTGCTAAACTAACCCCTCTCTCTCTCTCTCTCGCTCTCTCTTGCAGTATTTGAAGGTGCTGCGCAACAACACGCGCATCGAACTGAATGATATACGTGAGGCGGCCAAGCTGGACTACGGCGACATTCAGGCCTGGAAGAGCGAATACACGTTCCTCCCAAACATGACGCGTCCCACAAAGAAGGTAAGTGCAAGAAGAAGATGATGAAGAAGAAGAAGAAGAAGTAGAAGTAGTAGTAGAAGAAGAAGCAGAAGCAGAGGCGCTTATGCAAAATGATCGTCCGTCGACTGAGACCTGCTCCGCCCTGGGCGGCTTAGACCAGTTTCCGTTGACTCGCCGAACGGCATTTGCATTTGCCCTTTTGTTGTTGTTGTTGTATTGCAATTGACTAACTGTTGCCCCCTCCCTCTCTCTCCCTCTCTTGATTTCGACCAATTACAGGTGAAGTTGCAGACCTGGTACCGCGGCATGCAAACCTTTGTGGGCGGCTTTGCGTATTTGGGCAAGGCTCACTACAAATACCAAAAGGAACACCAGCTGCCCATTAGCAAGACCACCGAGGAGCTGCACAAGCTGTTGGTTAGCGCACGCCGTATGCTCTGCGAAATCGAGACGACCATCAATGCCTCCTATCCGAACAGCAATGTGGCCAAGCTCAGTCAGATTAGCAAGGCCAAGATGCTGGAGGATCTCAAGTTCTATACGCCCGCCGATGGCAGCAAGGAGGCCGACAAGCGCGACCTCAAGTTCACCAAGCAGCTCTACTATCAATTCTTGGACAACATGTGGAAGTCGCTGCATCGCGCGCTGGCCAAGCACAGGCGCAACAGCGCCGAGCGCCATCAGCACGGCTCAGCGGCGTTGGCCGTCGCCAACTCACGCCAGGCGCTCAGCCTGGAGAGCATCGAGAGCGGCAGATCCAGCCAGTCGGCAGCAGCGGCCTCATCGGCTGGCACGCGCAACGACAGCGGCTGCTCCAACTTTGGCGACTGCTAAGCCCAATGCCCCACAAACAACTCCTCGAATAACATCTGACCTGCATCCAGTATTAGAGCGCGCGCCCAGTGCTGTGCACAGTTCCTAGTTGCGCCAACAATGAAACAATGAATTTGACAAATGCCATTATATAATTTTATGACAAAGACAACCCCCCACCCCCCACCACCACCACCACTGTTCCTGGCTCCCCCCTGTCTGCCCCTTAACCTATTTATTTATTTAATATTTATGCTAGAACTATTTAGTATTATAGATCGTAGCTTAAGCACAGCTATTTCCGTTGAGCGGGTAGTTTGGATCACACACACACACACCCATACACACACACATAAGTATTTATTTATTGTTCAAATGACACCTGACCATTTCCAGTTAATTTCTAAGTCTTAATTTTAATAACGTTTCACGCGTACTTGATAAAATAATTTATTTATTTATTGATTTATTTTTATTATATTTATTATATTTATTGCAATTTTTTTTTTCATATTTTTTCATATTTTTTTTTTACATATTTATTGCATTTTATTTATAAAACACATAACTTATTTAATCGTTGTCCAATTGTGAGCAAAGAAACAACAACAACAACAACAACAACAACAACAACAACAAAAATCGACAAGAAACAAATGAAGAATGCTTAGATACACTGTGATTTATTTTAAGTAATTAATTACACTCTTTTTTTTTGAATAGTTCTTAGTGAGATTGAAACAAATTGTAAATTAAACAAGAGTATTTATAATATATTTATGCCTCAGCAAAAATCATACAAAACAAATCTACAAAAAAAAAAACAAAATCTAAGAAGAAAAATATATAAAACACATTACACAAAAACAAAAAAATATTAGCAAACTTGATATATATAAGTGCACAAATACACACACATATATATATATGTATATACAAAATCTATATATATAGCATAGTATATATGTATATACATCTCCCTCACACATACGTATGCCACGGCAGTTTATAAACTTTGAAAGTTGTGTTTCAAAATAAACTTAAAACAGACAAAAGACAAAAAAAAAGCAGGAAATTTTTTAAACTCTTTTACGAACTGCAAGAGTATATTGGCTTTGTGCTGCTCTGCCTCGTCTTACTGGCAAATCGGGTCGAAGCTTGATCTTCTACGGCTTCAGAGGTAGAGCACTTAAGAGTAAGTCACTCTTAAGATCATCTATAGAGCGTAGAAGCGTCGAGTGTCGCCAGCATAGCTGCGGCTCTCTACAGTTTCCATTAGGCGCTAAGCGTTCAGAGCTTCGAGAGTGGCTGCTAGGAAGTCTGACCTCTATTTATGTATCTAAAAAAAGAGACTTAAGAAAGCTCAAGTCGGGGTTACACGACTAGGAGTTCCCCTGAACCCTGCGAAGAGTCGATATTCCATACATTCTATGCTTATTTCACATACATACATACATATATATATACAAGCAACACATACACACACACACACATACACACACACACACATACACACACACACACACACACATATATACACACACACTCTGCTGACTGCGCAGTTTACGCAGCGACTGCGCTTGGGCTGCAGCAAGGGCTATATTATGGGAACTTAATTGTTGAATAAGTTCCTTTGTAGATGGACTTTCTTAATCAAATTTTCAGAGCGTGATAATATCACTCATATGTGTGGTGCCAAAGCACAAGTCTCTAGTACTTGAAATACGTTTTTTGCAAATTTGGGGCGAAAGGGGCGTGGTATCCAAAATATAAAAAAATTAAAAAACCAAAATTATATTAAATACACAAAAAACTAAAAGCAAAATATGGAGTCTCTAGCTATAAAGATGTACGAGATATAATTTTGATAAGTGGATTTCGATTTCTTTTTTAATCGATTACATTCAAACGATAAAAGTTATTGAATTTTTGAAACAAACTCGATCTGCGCGTGCTACACACGATATTTATTTAATAATAAATTTCAAGTCTCTAGCTTTTATAGATTCCGAGATCGAAGCGTTCAAACATACGGACAGACGGACAGACAGACGGACGGACGGACGGACGGACAGACGGATAGACGGACGGACAGACGGACAGACGGACGGACGGACGGACAGACGGACGGACGGACAGACGGATAGACGGACATGGCTATATCGACTCAGCTCGTCGCCCAGATCAAGCATACATATACTTTATGGAATCGGCCATTCCTCCTTCTGCCTGTTGCATACATTTTAAGAAAACCATTATACCCTGATTTCCCATTTTCAACGGGTTCAGGGCATAAAAACTAAAAAAAAATAACTGAAGTAAAATATGAGACAAATTGTGGCTTGAGAGATAAGACTTATACATTGAAATTGAAGCTTAACTTAAATGAACTAAACTAGACCAAAAGAGAATCTCTGCAAACTCATCAATTCATTGAATAGTTGGCATAATCCATATATCTACCCGATCCATACGATGTTAGTCTACACAAATGATCTGCCTGCAATAAGAACTCGCATTCAGGGCAAATATTTATTTGGCAAATCCGGCAAAATACCTTTTCGATGGCATCGAGCTGTAGCCAAAGATCTTTAAATATTCGCACAGAGTTTATTTGCTTTTGCTGTGTCATCGCTGCTCGTTGACTGATTGAGTGGAGCGTATTTTGGGTTTGGTTATGGCAAATACGTCTTATATTGGCATACTTAACTGCATGTTTCCGGCCAAACAGGTATATGAAGCTGCTTCCGGTCGTGCGGCGATAACTGAAGAATCTGCGCTATCTTAATTGGCGCTATCACAAGCGTTGGCCAAGCGCTGGTCAAGTGGCGTGCAGTGCACAGTGCGGGGCGTCCGCTGCAAAATGCCAATCATTTCCGTTTCCACTTCACGTGCCGCCGCTGGCACGGCGAGCCCCAAGGTGGCGGAAGCCTCGTTAACGGCTCAGCTTATCAACCATTGTCTGGGTTATTCATGCAGCGGGCATGCAGTGCGCAAACAAAGGGATTAAAATAGTTGCAATCGCTGAGAAATTCTTGCACTGAGTGCCTCGACTTGATACGCATACGACACGTTGCCCGCACCTGCCTAGCAGAGACACGCACCCAAGCGCTTAGTAAAGACACCAACCATAAAGAGCGTAGCATACTTTTAGGTGGAAGCAAGGCACATAACAAGCAGTGCACTGCTTGCACTTGCACGAACTTTTTTATGGCAACTCGCAATGGTGCAGCAAGTGGTCAACAGATGGCGCTTTTGGAGCTTTTTGCTGCTGTTAGCTCAGGGAAATATGTTGCTGTTAAATATTTCCCTAACAGCCACTGTTAGTGCTCTGTTAGTTTCGAAAACCAGAGGCACACATTGTATAATGGGCTTGCCACGCCCACTCACTCTTGCCATCACAAATATGATTTAATATGAGTTTTGTGGATTTCTTGCTGAAAACTAAGATAATACCGTGTCGCATTGCATAGAGACCACACACACACACACACATGCATGGAATGCTTTATACACACATAATAAATTCAATTAAGAGCGCATTGTCAATATTGTCTCACCTTTTGACTAGAGTCAACATACGCAGCCAAAACACTACAAAGTTTTTTACTTTGAGTTTGACACGCTATTGTTGTTGTTGTTGTTGTTGTTGTTGGCTGCTGTACTGACACAAAGAAATTCCATGTAAATAATTGTCAAATAAATTCTTTGAGCTGCATTCCAAAAATACAACAACAAAAAAACAACCTGTTTTATTTGTCTAAATAAAATGGACTTAATTTTATTTATTTTTGTAGTTTCTATTCCAGCTGTGCAAGCATAAAATATTTAACAATGCAAAAATATATAAAATAAATATATAAATACATATAAATATTTAATTTATATATACAACACATTCACACATTCCTGATAGAATGCGCGCAACTCACAATTCATACCACTTGGGCTACATTCCTCGGGCGAAACATCGAACTTGCCAACAACTGCAAAGTCGGAAACCTAATAAACAAACAATCAACTATCGGAACTATCACTACAAACTGTACTCTCAGCTCAAACATATTGCCTAGCAGACTTCGCCACCAAAGTAGACTTCAGAGCATCTGCCCATCACACACAACTGTATCCATTTCATTTGATTATCATCTCTCAACATGGGTTTAGCCCTTGGCTCACCTTGGCTAGAAGACTTGCCGATGCGAACACACAAGAGTCTACTCTTACATCTCATATCATAGATGTAAAAGTAGACTCTTGAGTGCTCGCATGGACAAGATGTTAAACTAAATTTGTTGGTTCGTGTAGACGAGGTCTTTAGCCTATAGTAAAAGTTGCTACATAGCAACAGCAAACAGCTAATTATAAATTGAATATTATTTTATTAATAAAAATAAAAATAAAAAAAAACTCACACTCTCCATTTTTAAGCATTAAATTTAGTCTTTTTTTTTTTTTGTACAATTTCTTCTTATTACACTCTTCATTTGAAATCTTATTCGAATTATCAAAACATGTCATAATTAATAAATTTATCATAGCACAAAGACAAAAAAAAAAGTCTGAACTCTAAAAGTGTAAAAATATGGAAACAAAAATTAATGTAAATTAATAAAATAATTAAAAAAAAAAATTAAAAATAAAAATATAATAAAAAAAAATAAAATATGAAAAAAAAAAATAAAAAAATAATACAAAAAATTATAAAATATAAAAAAAATTGGTATATATATAAATGATTTCATATAAATAAATAAATATAAAAAATAACAAATATTGGTATATATATTAAATGATTTCATATAAATAAATAAATATAAAAAATAACAAATATTGGTATATATATTAAATGATTTAATGTGCATAAATTAATATAAAATATAAAAAGTATTTAGATATATTTTATATGACTTAATGTGAATAAATAAACATAAAATATATAAAATATTTGTATATATTTTATATGACTTAGTGTGAATAAACAAAATAGTACAAATTAAAAAAAAAATAAATAAAATGAGAAAATAAAAATTAAAAAAAATAAAATAAGAAAAATATTGGCATATATATTACATAATTTCATTGAGAATAAATAAATATAAAATATAAAAAATTATTTAGATATGATTTTATATGATTTAATGTGAATAAATGAAAAATAAAAATTAAAAAAAAAAAAAATAAAATAAAATATGAAAAATATTGGTTTATATATTAAATGATTTTCATATAAATAAATAAATATAAAATAAGAAAAATATTGGCATATATATTATATAATTTCATTATGAATAAATAAATATAAAATATATATATTATTTAGATATATTTTTTATGATTTAATGTGAATAAATGAATAATAAAAATTTAAAAAAATTATAAAAAATATAAAAGCAACATTTTTGTTATATATATTCCCTCAGCTAGTTTTGGATTGACAAAATTCAGGCTGAAGCTTTGTCTAAAGATGCTGAAATACATAAACATTATATATGCTGTATATAATACTTATATTAATATTAATATTAATATACTTGTAATACAAATATATATTACTTTTACTAATCCTATTCCTTTCTCCTTTTTCACACACTCAGCTTTCCCTGTTAGCGTTTAATCACATGTGTTTTAAGTTCTTCACTAGAATGAAGACATTAATTTAAGTCATATAAAAAATTGTATTTTAAAATTATTTGTATTGTTTTAGTTGTTTACTTAAGGCACACTAGTAGTGATATATTGATAAGACACCGCCACTCTCTCTCTCTCTCTCTACTCTCTACTCTCCGCCAGACCTTTGAGGCGATTGAGGAGAATGGTTCGTCTATAAAGTCCTTCTCCAAATATGAGAATATTAAAACTGTCATTATTTGATTGATTTTATTGTTTAATTAAGCCATCTGTCATACCTTATCATATTTGTGTTGTTAGGATACTACTTTTGCATTGTACAGATTCAGTGCATAATAAACAAAACACAACAAAAAATCATTTATTTTTATACTCATTCACAAAGTGAAATGAGTATATTGGTTTTGTGCAATGTCCGTCACGCTGTCCGTCCGTCTGTCCGTCTGTCCGTCTGTCCGTCTGTCCGTCTGTCCGTCTGTCCGTATGAACGCAAACCATTTGCACAGTTTTGAAGCTAGAGAGTTGAAATTTGGAATATATACTCGTGTATACCCTCGAATTATAAAGTGTCAAGATTTTCCCGATACGCCCACTAGGGGCGTGGCAAATCGGAAAATGCATTTGCCCATACCTCAGAAAC